>CM053624.1:378149620-378169746 GCA_028646595.1 Phalanger gymnotis | reverse complement strand
CTTGGCCATGTTCCCAGCCAACTCACTTGACCCTTGAGTTTTTCAGCGGGGTATGACTGCTCATAGACTGAAGAGTTCTATGTTCCAAGCCTGGGGGGATCCGCCAGCTCTGCCACACCAGGTCCTCCTTCCCCAAGAACCCCCAACCCAGACTGGACTTAGATCTTCAGCAGGCTCTTCACTCCTACTCTGATCCTCCACTTAATTCCTCCCATCAGGTGGGCCTGGGGCCAGAAGCAACTGCAGCTGTAGCTCCAAAGCTGCCCCACCTCCGCTGCCCCTGGGGCAGTGGCCGAACTGCAAACTCTATCCCAGTCCCCAGCAGCTTCTCCCACTAACCTGCTCTGTTGTCCTTGGTGTTTGTGGGTTGAGAAGTCTGGTAACTGTTGCAGCTCACTGATTCAGGGCGCTAGGGCATGCTCTGCCTGGCTCCTGGTCTGGTCAGCTTGGCTTCCACTCTGTTCAGCTCGGCTCCCCTCCGCTCCCAGCTCCCTGTGGGATCGACCTTACCCAAAGACCATCCAGGCTGTCCTGGCCTAGAGCCCTGCTTCCCTATGCTATTTTGTGGGTTCTGCAGTTCTAGAATTGGTTCAGAGCCATTTTTTATAGGTTTTTGGAGGGACTTGGCAGGGAGCTCACGCTAGTCCCTGCTTTCCAGCCGCCATCTTGGCTCCACCCCTCATGAGAAATGACATCTTATAAAATCTAGGAGGAAAATAGAAATAAGACATCATCCATAACTCCAGGGAGCTGGAGAAGTTTCAACAAGTGATAGAGACCACAAAAGATAAAATAGACCATTTCAATTACATAGAAATGAAAAGCTTTTGCAAAGACAAAAAGCTATAAAAACTATCATTAGGGGATAATCTTTATATCAAATATCTCTGCTTAAAGCTTGAGTATATCCCTTTATATGTACATGCATGTATTATAAATGCATTTATACATATGCATATAGATATGCCATATATACATACATATACACGCACACACACACACACACATCGATATAGCAATAAATCACACATGGGCCCAAGGAGCTGGGGCATTAAACCTTCTCCCTCCACCTAATGAGTCTCCCTCAAGTTTATATTTCATCCTAGGGGAGCCAGGCCTCTCATGAGAGGGATTTGGCTCTTTCTTGCACCCTTTGGTTTTTTTAATATCCCCACCACAGAATCAGCTTTGGCTGAAACAACAAGATTCTCCTACCTCCATGATTCCCAGAACTGCCTCCAGAGCTGGAAATGTCCATCTTAGGATCATGGTCTCTAAAGAAATAAACAAAAGAGGCATCCAGAGAACCGAAGGCCAGGCTCAGGTCCCCCCAACTCCCCACATATGCTTCAGCAGACACATACTCACAGCTGGTACAACCTATCTCTCTCCAGCCTTACAATAAGGGTTTGAATAGTCCTGGAATTATCTATAGAAAGCAGGAAAAGAGACACATTGAGGGCAAGACATTCCTTTCTTTTCACTTCTATTTTTTAATTCAACTGTTTTCAACTTAAAAACCAAACATTTCTTTTCTTCCTCCCTCCCACTGAAAAAAGAAAAAATTCTAGTAACAAAGTGCATTCAAGCAACACAACCCTTGCATTGTCCATGTCCATGTCTCCTGCTCCCTGTGTTCATCACTTCTCCATTAGGAGGAGGGCAGCAAACTCTACCATTAGTCCAACTACAATTCCAGAGGACCGCTGAGGAAGTTTGCTGCATACTACCTGACATCCAGGTGACAGATCAAAGTTCTTAGGTCTTTCAACATTATTTGTGTTTGGTGTCATTGTCATGGTATCAATCGTTCCCTTCCCTCTGCACCAGTTCATCCAAGTCTTCCCGGGTCTCTCTTGAGGCCATCTTTTCCACAGTGGCTAATCCAGGCAACAACACCAGCAACAGTGCTTTGGTGTGCCTGTTTTCCCACAGCCCCTCCAACATTTGTAATCATCCTTTTTGGTTAACTCTGCTCATCTGATGGGTGTGAGATAGAACCTCGGAGTTCCTTTAATTTGTGTTTCTATAATTGTTAGTAATTTGGAGCATTTCTCCAAGTCTCCATGACTATTGGTAACTTGGATTTATTTCTTAGGAAAATGTGGGTTCATGTCCTTTTACTATTTCTCAATTAGCAAATTAGTTCTCATAATTTTGGATAAGTTCTGTGTGCATGTTCAAAATGAGACCTTTATCAAAGAAACTTGCCATAAAGATTTTCTTCCAGTTGCTTACTTCCTTTCTGCTTTTACCTTCATTGGTTTTGCTGTGCCAAAACTTTTAAAATTTAATCAAAATTGTTTTATCTCTTATGATCCTCTGTATCCCTTGTTTGATCTTGAATTGCTATTCTATCCATAGATATGAAAAGGAATTTTCTCCTTGTTCTTCTAATAAGTTTATGATGTCATCCTTTGTCTAAGTCATTTGGAAGGTCACTTCCTTTTAAAGACCCTCACTCATCGTGGCCCTTACTGCTCAGTGACCAATGGGGAAGAGGGAGGCTCCATCATTCCAAATCCTTCAGCACTAAGCTATTTGGGGGCAGTGGCCCAAGGGCACAGTTCAGCATGTCATGTACTCCAATCAAAGCCCCCCACTAAACACACACACACATGCACACACACACACACACACACACACACACACACACACACAAATAGATGTAATATAATGTAGGCTACCTTCCAAGGCGCAGCAGTCCCAGGATGTGCAAGTGATTGATTTTGGGGAAAAATCCCAGAACTCTTCATGAGGTTTGTGAGTGGGTCTTGTTTGAGCCACTTCCAGATCATGCTGTCCAAGCATGGATGTCCTTTAAGGCTGTGTCCTGTGTCCTCTTCTCTTCTCCCTCTATCCTACTTCACCTGGTGATCTCATCAGCTTCTATGAATTTAATAACCATCTCTATGCTGATGTTTCTCAAATCTACTTGTCTTGCCCCAACCTCTTTGCTGACCTCCAATCTCACATCTTTAACTGTCTTTCAGACATCTCAAATTGGATGTCCAGCAGACATCTTAAACTCCCCTAAATGCACTCTTACCTTCTCTGTTACTGTAAAGGCACCACCATCCTCACAGTCCCTCAGGTTTCCAAGCAAGCAGTCATCTTGGACTCCTATCTCTTCCCACCCATATCCAATGTGGTGCCAAGACCTATTGATTTCACCTCTATAGCATCCCCCTTCTCTCCTCTGACACTGCCCCCATTTTGGTTCAGGTCACTGCACACTTGAACACATGCAATAGCCTGCTCAAATCTCTACCCACTCCAGTACATTCTTCATTCAGTCACCAAAGTGATTTTCCTAAAGCACAGTTCTGACCATGTCACCTCCTTTTCAATAAACTCCAGTGATTCCCTATTGCCTCCAGCACTAAATACCAAATGCTCTGGTTGGCACTCAAAGCCCTCACACCTGGCTTCCTCTTACCTTTATGGTCTTCTCACACTTCACTCCCCAATACACACTCTTCAATCCAGAGATACTGGTCTCCTGGCTGTGTCCATCTCTCAGCTCTAGACATTTTCTCGGGCCATTCCCCATGCCTGGAATGCTCTCCTGCCTCTATTCCAGTCATTGACCTCTCTGGCTTCAACTCTCAACTAAAATTCCACCTTCTACGGGACAGCCCCTCCTAATTTCAGTGCCTTCTGGTAATTATCTCTTATGGATCCTGTACATAGCTCTCTTTGCATACTTTGTCTTTGTGTTGTCCCCCCCATTACAGTGCCTGGAGGGCAGAGACTATCTTTTCATCCTCTTTGCATCTCAGTGCTTAGCACAACACCTAGCACACAGTAGACGTTTAATAAATATATATCGATAGATTAAATATAGTAAGCAGGAATACAGAACTTGAGAGGGGTGGACACGTTCTTCATCTTAGGGGAAAAGAGCATGTGAAGTGACTTGTTCCCTTCCCAGTTCTTTTATCCAGAGTGATGAACCCACAACCACAGAGATGTCACTGGCAGAATGAATGCTGCATCATGGCCTAGATCCATCAAGACCACACCTCACAGATGCTATTTCTCTCCACCCTCACCTCTGTGAAACAGCAAGTTAGACTGAGCATGTGCAGTATTCCCTGCCTGGGTCCAACTCAACAGAGGGACACTTAAGAGTCACTTCAGGCCATGAGTGACTGAGGGTCTGGTACTGTGGGGACAAGAGTATTTTAATTGCCTGTGGAGCCCGATCCAAGAGTGTAAAAAAAGATCATCCTTTCCTGGGCAGCTTCTGAGTGAAGTGAATTGCTCTCAGCCTGGTGGGGAGAGGGGAAGAGAGAGAATCTCTGGCAGCCTCATGTCCCCATCTAGTCCCCAGGAGTCCCTAAGCACACAATGTTCATCATGCATTGATCCCTTCCTTAGTTTGTGGAAATGAGTGTCCTGAGACAGAATGGACCAGGATGAAACATCAGAGACCCCTAGCACCAGTAGTTTGGACTGCTTAGGAGCCAGCCCCAGGTGCAGTCTGCTTGACCTAGCCTACTAGTCAGTGGGCTCATCAGCTGAGACTTTACATTCTACAAGGACTGGTCCAGCTGAGCAAGCCAGCAGTTTATGCAACCATACATAACCAATATGGCACTCTAAGTGAACTTAGTGAGAAGACTCCAGACTCAGGAGTTCTATGGTATGCCTTGGCCCCTTGGGTTCTCTTTAACATACCTCATTAACATGATGCCCCCAGAACCTTCTGAATGTACCCCTGGTTTGGAGCAATGGTTTAGAAGTGTCAGTCCTATTATACCCTCTCAGGAAATTATCTTTGTCAAAGCTAATTGTTGTTCATTGGAAGCACACCAGATAGGGGTTCCAGAACAGTAGCATTGGAAGCCACAATCCTTCACAGAAACAGTCATCAGCCACCTTCTGTGGACTTAGCCTTCCAGTACAGTGGAAGGCAGGCTAGTGACCCAGAGAGGCTGCTACGTGGCATATGGGTGGACCAAGAGAGACAGAGAGAGGTCACAATAGGAAGTGGGCTAAGGCACTGTCCCCACTCCTTCTCTCCAGAGGCATGAAGATGGATTATGTTCAGTCCTTGCCTCCTGACAGGTGTGGGGGATGCCACACTTTATTCAAACTTTTTGGGTCATTAAGGATCCCTCACCCTGACACCTCTTGGAACAATTATTTAAAGCTTGATTGTGACTAAGCTTTCCTAAAGTGGGTATGAAAAAGTTACTCAAAGTAAAACAGCAGGTCTAGGAAGGCTATTATTTCCTCCGTACACCAGAAATGACCAAAGATTAGTTAATGAGCATGTGTTAAGCACCTCCCATAGTTCTGGACATTCTTCAAGGTGCTGAGGACCTAGAGACAAAGGTGCAACCATCTCTGACCTCAATGAGCTCACATTCTTTTTTTAAGTGATTTTTAAAATTGTTTAAATTTAAATTTAATTTAATTTCTAATTTAATTTTAAATAAATTCATTTTTAATTTTATTTTATTTTAAAAAATAAAAATTTAAGGTTTTGCATTTCAAATTCTATCTCTCCTTCCCTTCCCTCCCCTCTCCCTGAGACAGTAAGCAATCAGACATAGTCATACATGTGCAGTCACGTAAAACATTTCCATATTAGTCACTTCGCACAAGAACACAATGAGCTGGCATTCTGGTAGGGAAGATGAGAAGCCCACGCCTTTCTACACAATCAGTATTAAGAGAATAAAGACAAAGTAGTGAAGCCCAGGGTGTAATTTGAGAGGGAGGGCATTTGCCACTGAATGGGAATCAGAGAAGTCCGCAGGCAGAACATGATTTTTGAGTTGCATCTTGAAAGCAGAGAAAAAATTGTTAAAATTAAAATTTTTAAGTCCTTTTGAGTGATGCCTTTTCCCACATCACCTTCATTCCCAAACATCCCTCCTCCCATCGTCCCCAAACATCCATTTTTGTGACCCAAAATATATAAAAAAGAGCAATGCAATGAACTAATACAGCTGTGTTGTGTGAGGGGGAGGTGAAAAGGGAATGTATTCCAGGTGGGGGGGAAGGGTGGCCATAGCAAAGGCACTGAGGCTGGAGAATTAGCATTGTCTGTGAAGAACAAAAGACACCAGTCTCTTTATCAAAGGGTATTGGAGGGGAAACAATGTCCAATAAGGCTAGGATTTGGTTGAAGCTGGGCTGTGAAGGTCATTAAAAGCTAACCAGGAATTTATTTTTGACTCTAGAAGAAAAAAGGGAACAGAATGGCACGGTCTGATCTGTACTTAAGGACAGTCATGGGAAGGCTGAGCCTTGAAGAAGAAAGAGGGAACATTCTTCCTTCTCTCTCTTCTTTACAGATGTGGGAGACCATGGGTTTGCCATGTTACATACACCAACAGACTCCGTGAATGTGTTAGTTCATTGCATTTTTTTTCTTTTTTATTTGTAGGTTTTTTTTTTATTTCTGGAGAAAGGAAGGAGGAATATGTATTGAAATTGAAGGTGATGTGAAAACAACAGGCATCACTCAAAAGGATTTTTAAATTTTCATTTTGACAATTATATAATGCTTTTATTAACCTCAAGCTTCTCCCTGAAATGAAGACTCACTTTTTTTAAACTGTTACCCTCCTGGGTTGCTGAATAACTGTGAATCACATGGACTTCATCACACTGAAGCACCGGGTTCCCAGAAGAGTAATACTGAGGCTGCTACATGTCACCAAAGAAGGTGTGCACAGGACATCATCACCAGAGAGATGAGGGTCAAGACAAGGACATTCTCAGCTTTCATGGACAGGTGAGGGAAGGGTGCCCAACAAAAGGAGCATCTGTGCAATGCCAAGAGGCTGACAGCAGGGGCAACCCCTCAGTGGAGGGCTCCCAGAAGACTGAGGTGAGAAGCCACAGATGGGGGATTGGTGGGACCAGTAACATAGAGGAGATCACAGATCCACATACATTTTGGAGTCTCTGGAATGGCCCACCTCAGCTCCCTGTGGAGACTCCCTAGCCTTCTATCTGTCTTTCTTCCTGACTTATGGATTCTCAGAGTAGGAAGGGACCTCCCAGGTCGAGTTGTCCCACCCCCCAATTTTCCAGATGAGGAAACTGAGGACTAGAGAGATGAAGCCACTACCCCATAGTCACGCAGGTGTTAAGAAGTGGAGCCAGGCCTCCCAATACTCACTGCAGGGTTTTTTCCCCTTGACCACACTGCCTCCTAGTGCTTCGATGTGTTTTATTCATTATCTCTCCCTCACTTCTATCGCTTTGAGGCTGACGTCCTTCTCTCAATGCAAATGCAAAATTCTCTGCATAAACCATTTGCACATTGCAATTGTTTTGGTTTGCTGGTGAACACATATGACTACACACATTGCCACATAAGTAAAAGAATGATCTAAGTCCAAGTGTGCAAAGTTTAGCCCAATTTCAAATCTTTATGGAAACCAACATATCACTGAGGTCTTCTTCTGGAATGAGTTGTGTAGCTTCTTCACAATGGTCATCTCTGATTGGCCTTCAATGCCCTTCATGACTGTATCCTTTCCGGTCTTCTTAGACCTTCCTCTCTTCCAGGGTCTTCTTTGAGCCAGGGGCTCTGGCCATCTGGCTGTCCCATGAACAAAATGCCCCACCCTGAAGCTCCAAATATTTCCTCTGGCTGTCTATCCCCAATGCCTAGGATCCTCTCCCTCCTTATCTCTGCCTCGTAGCTTTCCTGGCCTCCTTCAAGTCCCAGCTAAAATCCCCCAATCTGCAAGAGATCATTTGTCATCACACATTGCTCACCCCCCCACACACACATAATCTCTTTGCAATGTGTTTGTTCACTATATATGCACACTGTCTCCCTTGTTAGACTGTAAGCTCCTTGAGGCACTCAGCATAGTGCCTAGGTACATGCCTAATCAATGTCTGCTGCTGCTAATATATGATGTATCCCTGTGATTCAGAGACCTAGGCTGGCTAGACAAAAGCTTCCCTCATACCCATGTTGACCTCCCATATTCTAATCTTACTCTCCCCCTCCACTTCTATTATGCTCCATGGAGCCCCCATTCATAGGGTTCTAGATCTGGGGGGAACCTCAGAGATAATTTAGTCCAACCCCCCATTTTACAGGCCCAGGGAGCATAAGTAACTTGTCCAAGGTTCCATAGGGAGTGCCAGAGAGGGGATTTGAAGTCAGGTCTTCAGTTTGAACTGTACACTGAGCTGGAATTAACAAGCTGCCCTTCATCTGTTTCCCTTGTGTTCCTTCTATTCTCTCATATCAAGCCAGCTCCACTAGCCCTCCCAGCTTCCTTTCAGCAGAGGACTTCCCTAAATACTTTCTTCTTTTCTCCCCCAGCTGTCTATTTCAAATCTCCTAAACATCAAACCTTCCCCACCCCTGCCTCCACTCTCCCTTCCTTTACTCCACTTTCAAAGGAAGAGGAGGTTCCTTTTGGAAATGTCCAGCAGTGCTCTTGATGGCTTTCTTGGGGTCCAGAGGAGAGGGAGCCACTTTTGAGGGTTGGCACCTGGGAAGAATTCAGCTCCACTGCTCTCCAGGAGAGAGGAGAGAGCAGAAAGTCTCAGGTACCAGCTGCCAACTCTATCTTCCACTTGGTGGTACCCAGGCATGTCCAGATCTCCTCTTTCCTTTAAACAACACCTTCACTAGACCCTGCCATCCCCTAAAGTTGTGGTCCTCTACTTCTCAGCCAAAATCCTAGGGAAAAAGAACTGTCCACAATATATCACCTTCCATTTACTTTTCAATCCTTTTCAGTCTGGTTTCTGACGTCATCATTCAACCAAAGCTGCTCTCTCCAAAGTTACCTATGAGCTCGTAGTTACCAAATCTAATGACAGAGTCATAGTCATCCTTCTTAGCATTCAGTGCTGTTTATCACCATCTCCTCTAAGACCTGGCTCTCTTTTGGTTCTCCTCCTATCTATCAGACCTCTCCTCAGTCTCCTTTGCAGGCTCATCATCCACACCCCCTCCCCAATGGTGAGTGTTCCTCATTGGTCTGTCTTGGACCCAATTCTCTGAACACACTTCTGCTTGATGATCTCCTCAGCTCCCATCGGTTTCATTATTATTTCTTGCAGCTAAGCACCAGTCTCTCTCCTGAGCTCCAGACCCACATCACCAACCAACTACTGGCCATTTCCAGCTCGATGTCCCTTAAGCATCCAAAGTTCAACATGTGCAAAATAGAGCTCATTATCTTTTCCCCAAAACTCTCAGTCCTTTCTGCTCACCCCATTTCTGTTGCAATCACTACCATCCTTCTAGTTACCCAATCCTGGAATCTCAGAGCCATCTCTGATTTTCTCTTCTCTTTCTCACCCTTTACATCTAAGCAATGACCAAATCTTTCTGCTTCTCCTTCACTGGCATAGCTTGCATCTTTTTACCTCTCTTCATCCATATGGTTGCCATCCTAGCCGAGGCTCAAATTCATTTTCCTGTGAGAAATGATCCATTTGGACCCCTACTCTATTCCAATCAGCATTAATCAGTTTGATATGATTCCATAGCAGTAGTAATTATAAGTTCTGTATGTTGGGCCCCAGAACTGTGAACTGCCGATCATAAGTTCACTTGCTTAATCATAAGAAGTTAACTAGAGAACCTCCACACTTGTTTTTCCTTGTTACAGTGACCAAGCCAGGCATGGCAGAGGTGACTCAATTATAAAAAAGTGCCCCAACTTATTTTTGTACCTCCAGACCACCCTCTCTTGCCCAATATGAACAGGTGTCCATCTTATGACCATCTTAAAACCACTTGGTCACCGGAGATGATGCTTGCCTTGCTCATCTTAATTTTTGGCCCTTAAAGGAAGGTCTATCAATCAATGAGATTCTGTATTTTGTGTAACCTCTCCTGACTGTTCAGGTGTCAAACCTAGTATTAAACCTTATGAAAAATAAGGCCTGGGAGGAAGGCGGCATCTCAGATCATGGGAAAGAGCTGAGGTCAATTTCATTAGAGGGGATCATGGACCCTTTAATAAAGTGCCACTGGCTCAGAGCTCTGCCTCAGTGGTTTTTCTTGCAGATTTGTCATTTGTAATCCCCACATTCCCCTTCTCTTCATCCACATGGTCGCCATCCTGGCTGAGGCTCTCATCCCCTTTCACCTGCGTTATTCTAGTCACTTCCTCGTTGGCCTCCCAGCTCATCTCTCCTTCCTCCAATTTAACCTCCAAGCACCTACCCCACCAATATTCCAAAAGCTAATTCCAACCCTGGGCCTTATCTTGCTTGTGAAGTTTCAGTGGCTCTCTCACTCTTCTAGGACAAAATATAAACTCATTTAAAGCGCTTCACAGTCTGACTCCAGCCTAACTTTCCAGGCTGATTCACAGAATCACAAATTGGAGATTTGGAAAGGATCTCAGGGGACACCTTGGGCCCAAAAGGAATCCCCACTAAAACCTGGTTCAAGTATCAAATGAGTCTTCAGACATATGCTATGGTCTAGTCTAGGGGTGAAGAACCTGTGGCCTCAAGGCCACTTGTGGCCCTCTACATCCTCAAGTATGGCTCTTTGACTGAATCCAAACTTCACAGAACAAATCCCCTTCATCAAAGGATCTGTTCTGTAAAACTTGGACTCAGTCAAAAGGCTGCACCCAAAGACCTAGAAGGCCACATGTGGCCTCTAGGCTGAAGGCTCCCAACCCCTGGTCTAGTCAAACTGGTTCACTCTCTGTTCCCCATACACCATTCCATCTCCATGCCTTTCCTTGCTCAGCATGTTCCTCATGTGTGGAATGAACTCCCTCCTCACATCCACCTTACAGAACCACTAGATTCCTTTCAAACTAAGCTCAAGCCCCACTTCCTCCTGCATTTCCTGCTGCACCCCATGCTAGTGCTTTCCTGCAGGTTATGTGTGCTCACCCATACCGTTTCCCCCTCCCCCAAAGAATATAAGCTCTTTGAGGGCAGGTACTATTTCGTGTTTGCCTTTGAAGCCACAGAATTCAGTGCCTGGCACAGAGGAAACATTTAATAAATGTTTGTTGAGTGAATTAAGGATGTTACCTGACTATCCATGAAGGTCTCATTTTAGTTTTGGATGATGTTATGATATAACGGGCTCCAAGGTGTCAAAGTGAGAGCTGACTGCCTTCTTACTCACTACCTAAAAGCTCAGACTTAGAGGCTGGGAGAGGAGCAGGAGGAGAGAGAGGAAAATGTAAGAATAGGAGGTGTCAGGCATAGGACAGGATGTGAAAAGTCACACACAGACCCAGATCTCTATCTAATTAACACCTATATGCATCTTTGCATTCAAAATGAATAAATGGTTATTGCATGCTTTCTATGTACTGGAGTCTCTGCTAGAAATTCCAGTGACCACAAACAGGGGTATGGCATGAGATATGGGGAGTGGGATGGGGATGGGGAGGAGACAAGCACTCAAGTGACTGGACAGTGGCATAGGACAAAATCAGAGCCATCAGAAGTGCACAGAGAACTACAGAGGCTCAAAAACAGGAGACACCCCACCCGGAGGATGTGAGCAGGGCAAACTTCATGAAAAAGGCAGCATTTCCAAGTAGCACAGGATTTTTGATCCAGAAAGGACCTTAGCCCTCATCTCCTCCATGAAAGCTTCCCTGTGTTAATAGCACTATTGCTGTCTCTGGTGCTAAAAGGGTCCCTGGTTTGGGGGAGGGAGACATCAGCACACCTCCACAGGCTACACCCTCTCCAGGGACCTAGTTTCACTCTCTGTGGACCCAGATAAAGAGTGAGAGAAATCTAGATATGGGGAACAACTTGTGAGAGGCAAAAGGCAGTAGTTGGAATGTCATATATGGAGACCAGCAAATAGGTATCTGGATGGAACATAGACTGAGTGAAGGCAAGTGATGTGAAATCACTGGAAATGGCTGTTGGAGCCAGATTGTGAAGCCAGACTGAAGTGGGATTGTGTTATTATATTATAGGAGAGGCGGGGCAGGGGCTCCCTGAAGTTACTTGAACAGAGGAGTTCCTCTGGTTTTCCTTAAGCATCAGGAAGGTGTTAGCAGGTGAGCTAAGGATGGATTTGAGCAGGAGGAATTAGAAATGAGGCTGATTAGGAGACTGGTGTAACAGCCTCAGGAAGAGGTGCTGAGGATATGAACTGGGGAGAAGAACGTGGGGGCGAGGTGTGGAATTGACAAGACCTGTAAACATTGGTTGAGGCACAGCATGAGTGACAAGAAAGAATGAAGGATAGAGGTGGGGCAGATAGAGAGACATACAGAAAGACAGAGAAAGACAGAGATAGAGACACAGAGAGAGACAGGAGACACAGAGAGAGACGGAGACAGAGGAGATGTTTCACAGACTCCTGATATCCAGACAGAGGGTCAGCTAATTTCAGGCTTGTTAATAATAAACTGAGGGATCCATATGGCTGCAGAGGTAGTGACTGAGACCAGATTAGAACTCGGGTCTTCCTAATTTCAGGACCAGCATTCCATCCACTCCACTAGGCTGCCAGATTTCAGGGTGTGAGAAGTGAATGGAGTGATAACATGGTGATGACTCCTGGATTCTTCTAGGAGTTTCTCTAAGGGCACAGAGACCTTCTGAAGCTTCCAGTGTTGCAGCAGGGAGTTGAGTTCCAGCTACCTGGGAAGATCCTTAACTCAGCATTTCCTGAAATCCTTCAAGGCAGGCTAGTGTGTGGGTACTTCAGGGTTGGCCCAGAAGGGCAGGATCTGTTCAGGGCCCATGTAGGAAGAAACTTGGCCTGGGCTCCCAGAGCTTGGATAGAGAAGAGGATAGCCTGCCTTGGAGATCCTTCAGGGGCCTTGGAGTACACTGGCAAACCCCTGGAGCTGCAGAGGAGTGGAGAGAGGATACAAAATCAAAGGATGCCCCCTTTCCCAGAGGGAGTTACAATGCCTGACCCTGAATCCTGCAGGGCTACAGGACTTCATGGGGAAATTCAAACTCTCTTCCTCCTCCCCACCCTCCCACAGAGGAAAGTGATAGGACAATGGGCTGCTGCCAAGGGCACCCCAGGTCCCCAGTGGATCTCTGCTTTGGTCAGTGGAAGCCAAAGGCCCCTCAGATTGCTACTATTTACAGCTGCTACTCCCTCCTTTCTCCCCAGCTGCATACCTGCTGTGACTGCAATGTCAGGCTCCCTGGAGTGGAGGGAGGAGGCTTCAGGCAGATGTTCCCAGTCAAAGCTTCCTCATCCCCAACCAGATTGTTCCTCCCCCAAATCCGGCCAAAGGGTGGTGAACCTTTGTCCTCAGGGCCACATGTGGCCCTCTAGGTCCTCAAGTGCAGCCCTTTGACTGAATCCAAACTTCACAGAACAGATCCCCTTCATAAAAAGCCATTGGCCCAGGCAGGGAAGGACAAACTTGGCATGGACTTTTAGTAAGAAGCCCCAGAAAATTCACCTGCCGCTTCGGATCTTCAGCCCTGGATAGAAGAATTACCTACCCTGCCCAAATCAGACAAGTCCCTGCCCAGCCCAGCCCAGCCCTGCCCAACCCTGCCCTGCCCTACCCAGCCCAGCCCTGCCTAGCTCAGCTCAGCCTTGCCCTGCCCTGCCAATGGCCCTACCCAGCCCAGCCCAACTCAACCCAACTCAGCCCTATCCTGCCCGTGGCACAGCCCAGCTTAGCCCTACCCTGCCTTACCCAACCCAGCCCTGCCCTGCCCAGCTCAGCCCTACTCTGCTCTACCCAGCCCAGCCCTGCCATGCCTGTGGCACAGCCCAGCCCAGCCCTGCCCTGCCCTTCCCTGCTCAGCCCAGCCCAGCCTTGCCTAGCTCAGCTCAGCCCTTCTTCTCCATCCTGTCCCAGCTAGAACTGTGTCTGAGAAGCCTTGTCCTTTGCAGGAGGTGTCCCATACTGTGAGGAATGCCCTGCTGGGATGGGGTTGGGGTAGGGTGAGGAGACACTGCTGAGCACCCCTTCCCTCCAAAGGAGGAGCACCTCTGCTCCTTCGCACCCTGAGTAAGGCCTGGCATATATGCACAGGAGCATCCATCTCCATGAGGCAGACTAGCGGGGCTCAGCTGCTCCCCCACCTTCCCTAGCTCCTCCAGCCCCCTGCTCTGGCTCTGCTCTTCTCTGGACTCCAAGCTCCCCTCCCGCGACGTGCTCTCCCTCTTACCCCCCCCCCCGCCCCATTCCTGCTTTCCATTCCGCGTAGGCTGTCCCTACCCCACCCTCCCGACACACACATAGACACCCGCACACACACGCTAGACACGCACACTTTCCATCCTTACCCACCCAGCTTGTGTCCCTGGTCCTGGGAGGGGAAGGGAAAAAAGAGGAGGGAGGAGGAGCAATCAGGCGGGGGTGAGGAGTGGAGCGGGCAGAGAAGGAAGAAGAAGAGGAAGACAGGAGAGAGGGGGAGGGGGAGAAGGAAGGAGAAAGGAGGGCACGCGTTACCTAGAACCTCCCAGGACCCCACCGGCAGCGAGGGGGCTGAGCCTTAGCCACAGTCCGATCCAAGACTAGAGGGCTGGGGGGGGCGGGGAAAGGAGCTGACTTAATTCCCCGCCTTCCTCTAGGACTCTGCCTTCGGCTGAGCGGTCAAAGCCTCCAGGGCAGCTCCTCTCCTGCCTGGGCTAGCTAGGCTGCAAGCTGCGGCAGCTGCGGTGGCCCCCATTCCCCCAAGTCTGCGCGCTAAGGCTGCCGCCGGAGCTCCGTCCAGCGCACCCGAGGCGCTCCTGGCCACGGACTAGGACTGGGACCTGGCTCAGGGAGGCTAAAGCTCTGGCCGGTGGCTCTGTCCGGGGCTGCGAGAGAGAAGTCTGACGGACAGAAGTATCGACAGGCAGACTGACGTCCGAGACCTCAGACTCGAGGAAGGAGATGCCTCCCTAGTACCAGTGCTCCCCTCTCCTACCTGGGAGTGAAGACGACGGTTGGAGGCTGCACTTGAGGGCTGTGCTGCTCGGCCCCGAGCGCAGTGGGGGCCCCACCTCGGTGGGGGCGAGCTGCGGCGGGGCTGGGGACTGAGCGAGGACCCCCTGAGGAGACCAGAGAAAAAGCCACGTAGAGCTGGGCTGGGCCCGGCGGAGGGGCACAGGAACCGGCCATCAGGTAAGTCTCCACAAGTTTGGCCTCCTGCATCCTGGTGGAGGGGGTACCCCGAGAGCAGAAGGGGTCTGGGAAATTGAACCCCTTAGGTGGGCTGTCAGGAGGGAGCGGAGGGAAGGAACTGCGGACGTTTGCAGGAATATCTAGTCACCCACCTGCGCTTTGCGCCCCAGCGCCCCCTTCCTCAGAGCCCGGGGAGGGGGGCAGGGAGGCAGAGCCAAGGGGAGCTGTGCGCTCGCTTCTATGCTAGCTGAACTCATCTCCGACGCCCCTGGCTTGCCCAGTTCTCTCCCACACCCGGGGTCCCCGGGTATCTTACGGTGTGGTGAAATAGGCGGGAGGATGGCGCAAGGGACGGGGCTGCGTATCTCGTAGCACACGCAGCTTGGTGGGCGCCTCTGCCGCCGGCGGAGACAGTAACTGGGAGCGTGTATGTGTATAGCTGGGTGTGCGCGGGTCCTGGTGGCTCCAGAGTGTTCACGGAGCCGGGAGCCGCCTGACACTTGGGGCTGGAGAGGACCTGGAGCCGGCCAGGGGCTGCCGCTGCCTACCGCTGACCCAGGGAAGATGGATGCCCGCGGAGGCTTGGAGGGAGGCTGACTCAGGGGTCCCGATCTGGCCGCAATCCGGGAGCAGCTGTTAGGGATGTTCTCATATTAAGATGGTTTTTGGCGGCGGCTGCAGCTTGAGAAAGCAGTTCTTGAAGTCAGGAGTTCTGGGTTCAAATTCCGCTCGATACTTGGTGGCCGGGTGATCTCTCTCTTCTGGGTGCCTCAGTTTGCTTGGCTATGAAGTAGACAGAACGACAAAAGAGAGAGAACTCTTGGGCAGTGAGTGGACAGCGCTGCCCCCTGGTCCCTCCTACCTGGAGCCGGAGGAACCTGGACTGGGGCTAGGCCGTTGCTACTGCAGCCACTCGGCTCATTCCCCTCTCCACAGATGTTTCGTAGACTTCAAGGTTACCAGAAGTATTTTCTTTAACTTCAGAGAGGTGGACAGAGCTCAGGAGGGGTGCCTTATTCTAGACGGTTTCCAGAGAGGGGTACAAGCCCTCCTCCGCGCGCCCTCCCTCGCCAAGGGCTGGCCTAGCCCGGGGGTGGGGATGGGGGCGCAGCAAGCCCTAATTAGAGTATGATGGTGCTGCTGAAGGCCCACCCTATTCGGTCGCCCAGCCTTGAACTGCGAGAGTCCTGGGGGGTGGGGTGGGGCTTAGTCTTTTTCCTAAAGGTTCTTCCTTATGGAGGGATGGGATGTGACAGGATGGGATGACGAGACAGGACTAGACGGGTCGGGAAGAGATAGGATGCGATGGGATGGGTTGGAACCGCTAAGGTCTGGCCCGACACGATGATCTTCCTGAGGTGGCCGTTGGCCTAGAGAGATTCAGGGGGGTGATGATAGCAAGAGTCACGGCTGCCATGGTGAGAGGGGCGGGGGGGGGGCGGAGGGGGAGGGGGAGAGAGACAGAGACAGAGAGACAGGGACAGAGACAGAGACAGAGACAGAGACAGAGGGACAGAGAATCTCGAACTAGCGGCACTGGAGAGCCCAGGATGGGCTGTGTTAAAGATAGGGCCCCGGAACCCAGGACCTCCCTAGGCAGGCTAGGGGGGCCCCACGAGGGCTGTGTAGCAGGAGCTGATCTAGGACAGGCTCTCAGGTACCCTCGGACTGTTTGGGGAAATCACCAAGAGGCCTGGGAAGAGAAAGGGGCCCCGAAGAGGTTGGCTCTGGGAGACCTGTGCATCCAGCCCCCTGCCCTATCCTTCTAGTTAAGGACAAGGGACAAGAAAATGGCTCTCTATTCTTGCCCAATGCCCACAAACTCCCCAAATGGGCAGAAAGAGCTCTCCAGTGACCCCAGCTCAGGAAGAAGACCAGTGTTAAACTATGCAAATGATAGACTTATGTAACAGCATTACGATGCTGGGCCAAGATTATTAGACTTTCAAAACATCCACAGTCTCTGTGCCCAAACTCTTATCATTGCCCGGGCCCCCACAACCAGGTTCGCTTTGGTTTCATGCCTGAAACCTGAAGTTCATTTTAAGAATGATTTCCTCAAGTGGAGAACTGCTCTGGTCACTTCAGGAAGTGCTCCCAGACTGGCTATTGGCCAAGGTAGCGTGCTGGCAACCCCAGGCGCCCTTCCTGCCACCAATTTGCCATTGCATCAGAAAGCTAGGAGGGAGACTCCTTCCCCTCACTGCCACCCTACAGAGGAGCAGGAAATGAGCCAATAGAAGGAGTCTTCCCTATTTTAGGATTTGTAGCCCCTGCCAAGGAGCAAGAACAGCCCAGCCCCAGGATGACACCAGCCATCGCTTCCTTCATCCTAGTGATGCCCTACTCTCTTTTTCCTTGTGTATGAAGAAGAGCTGAACTCATTTTGCTGAGATTTGGTCTAGCCTAGAAAATCCTCCTGTCTGCAGAGCTAATACAAGTGTTATCCACAGGCTTCTAGGCCAGGGAAGAGCTTGACTGAAAAACCAAAGCAGACTTCATCCCAAAACAGAGACTCCATCCCAAAGCAGAGACTCCCTCCCAGAGCAGACTCCATCCCAAAGCAGATTCCATCCATCCATCTTTGTCACCCCCTTCCCAGCTTTCATCTGCAGCCCACCTCTCTGAGCTTTGCCCTAAAAAGGAGAGTGGGCCTTTCATCTTCTAGCTGTCTGGGGCCCCAAAAGCTTCTAACCAACAGGGAGAAAAAGAAAATTTCCTAAATGGAGCCAGTGGCTTTGAAAAGTCTTTGCTAAGTGGGGCTTAAGAAGTCAGTCCTGAATTCTGCTCTGAAATGCCCCTCCCTTGTCCAAGGCATCTGCTCAGATCCCTTCAAAATGGGGCAGAGCTCCGCACCCCCTCCCCTGTAAGGAGAAGCCCAGCTAGAGCTCGGAAACCAAGGTTTCATAGTGCTCAGTGATCAGTTTATGATTATTTCATGTTCATTGCAGTTGCTTGGTCTGTAGCCTTGAGTGCTGACCTGTAGATAACATCAGGCCATAGACTGTGCCAAGAGCTAACCAACACACACCTCCATTCTCTTGGGGTCTCCAGCCTCCAAGATTGAATTTCAAAGTCGAGTGACAGAGAAGGAACACTGTGCAAGTCTTACTCCTTACAATGATCATCTCATCCCATCCTCACAACCACCTGGGAGGAGGTGCTATTATTATACTCATTTTACAGATGAGGAAACTGAGACAAACAGAGGTTAAGTGACTTACCCGGGATCATGCAGCTAATAAGTGTCTGAACTGGGACTTGAACTCAGGTCTTTCTGACTCTAGACCCAGCACTCCATTTGCTGTACCACCAACTGCTGCAAAGAGATGATTTCCCTTCCTATTTGGTCTCTATGTATGTGTTGTTTGTATGTTGTCTCCCCTATTAGACTGTGAGGTCCTTGAAGACAAGGACCATATTTTTGCATCTCTGTGTATACTCAGCACTTAGCACAGTGCCTGACACATGGTAAGCACTTAATTGTGCTTGTTGACTAACTGACAGTGTTCATGAGAAGTCTGGACCAAGACTTAAAGTACAGTGATAGCAAGGTACCCGTAGAGGAAAGCTATGTGATGAAGGCTATTCACTCATCTCAGATGGTTCTCCTGGGCCTCAATGGCCCTTCTCCTCTTGCAGAGTACTCACAAAGTCCCAAATGCATTTTACTGGGCAGAGATAAGCAGGTAACTAGGTGGCTCAGTGGATAGAATGATGGGCCTGGAATCAGGAAGACTCATCTGCCTGAGTTCAAATCTGCCCCAAACACTTACTGTGTGGCCCTGGGTAAGTCATTTAACCCTATTGTTTCAACAATCTGGCTAGCAGCTGTTGTGGGGGTAAAAAACCCACACAAGCTCAACAACAAGCACGCTACCAGCACAATGCAAAAGCCCATGTTCTTTTGATCTGCTTTACTAAGGAAATGTTAAGGGGTTAACAAGCTTATTTTAATCCATCATACAAATATCACTCACTTAGTTCAGGGGAAAAAGCCAGCACCCTGAACTTCAGAGCAAAATACCAACAAAGTACAAACATTGACAGACAGACCTTGTCTGATTCAAATCCCAATACATAGTTACCAGAGTTTAACAAAGTTCCAGCATCCAGGTTTACGAGCTGGAGGGCTCTTAGCTACAGCTGCTGGGAGTCTCTGCATCATCTCGCCACCAAGAGTGAAAGCCCCTGAGCAAATAGCTTTGTCTTCTCTTTTTATACCGTTTCAGATATCACCAAACGTCATCTGAATGACCAGAACTTAGGCTCCTATGATTGGCTCTAGAGTTACCACCTCCCCTTAGGACCCTGGAAGCTTCATATCCACACAGGTTAGCGCTTAGTAATTTGAGGTTTGGGCCTGGGGCTTGGCACCTAGTAAGACACAAAGACACTTAATCTTTTTAAAACAATAAGAAAGCCCCAACTTAATTGATATTACACCTGTTTGCCTCAGTTTCCTCATCTATAAAATGAGCTGGAGAAGGACATGGCAAACCACTCCAGTATCTTTACCAAGAAAACCCCAAATGGGGTCACAGAGAGTTGGACATGACTGAAAAACTGGACCACTCCAAGGGCTGGGTTCCACTCTAACTATTGTGATCACAGAAGGTCCAGATGCCCAGATTGAATCAATCTATAACCCTTAATCAATTTGTAAAGATTATACAGTTTGGGCCATTGGATGAATGTGTAGTAGGAAGGCCGAATTTATAATCTCAAATATAATCATGTATATGTTTGAATGGTTCGAAATCTCAAGGTATGAGAGATTCTCTAAGTAGAAAACAACAAAAAATTTATTTAGGCTCCACCTCAGCAGATTCGTGAACCAGCCTCCCCATTCCAACATCTTGACAAAAAGACTCCAGGCCCAGAAACCCCGCCTCACGAGAGTAACCAGGAGGCCACAGAAAAACAAGATAGTATTTAGCCAAAGCATTTTTACTGGCCTCAAGTCCTTGCTCGCACTCCTGGGTCTACACATGGGTCAGCTCTGCTTCTGCAGCTTCCTGCTTCTGCAGCTTCCTGCTTCCACAGCTTGTCTCTTGGCTCACCTTTCCTCGAAGCCAAGCTTCTGGC
>CM053624.1:378094897-378143895 GCA_028646595.1 Phalanger gymnotis | reverse complement strand
TCCCTTGTCTTTTTCACTGCCTCCTTTCCCTTATGCACTGATCCCTTTTTGGCATGAAGTGTGACATCATGGTTCTCCATGACCTGTGCACTTCTTGGCAAAACAAAAAGGGGGAGTTGTAACGGGACGAGTTAGAGCCTACCCCAGCTATCATTGGACCTCCGGGCCCAGAACCAGCTGAGATAGCCTCAGGGCTCTGAGGTATGGGAGGAACAAGATGGAGTCTGGAGGAAGGGTCTCGCCCTTGTTGGCAATGTGGTACCAGGTTCTTTTCCGGGTTTTACCTGCGCACAGGTGAATCATAGGGAGAGCTCGGGAAGGAAAGGGGAGGAGAATAGGAGGAGAATAGGCGGAGAGTAGGTGGACCAAGGCGGCCCTAGTACTACATAATAAAGGCTATAAAAATCTGGTCACTGACTTTATTAAACGGAGCTGCTCACCATCTTTGCTTTCCACCTCATTCATTGCCCGCAAGATCAGGCCTTTGCTGGACAAAGGCCTGGGAGTATGGGGTAAGAGAGACCCCTACATGCCTATCTGCCCTCCCCTCCGCCCCTCTTTATGCTTCCTTCCAGAACTGACAAGAGCAACTTCCAAGACTTCTGGAGTCATCCTCTGGAGGCCTTGGGAACAAAATGACCTGGCGGGAAGATGATCGTGTGGACCTTAGGCCAAAAGCCGTGCCCCAAGGTGAAAGTCGAAAGTCGGTGAGGTAGGATTCAAATCCTGACTCATCACTAATGTGCCGCGTGATGCTGGGCGAGCTGCGCCCCCCATGCCCTACCCCACCCCCCACATTGGTTTCCTCATCTGAGCAACAATCCCTAATGCTTCACGGTTCTTCTGGAGGAGGATCCGGGGCCCCCAGAAGTCTCCGTCTTCTGTAGCTGGGCTGCGCTCCAAGGGCCCTAAGGGAGTCACGGGATCAAAGACTGTAGACAGCTACAGCAGAAGGGCCTTGAAGTCTCTTGCTCTGCCAAGTTCTTTAGAATTCTGAAGCCTGGGAAGTCTCTGTGGCAAGGCCTGGCAGGCACCGACCAGAGGAAAACAACCGCTTTTGATTCGTGGTGTCGGAGCGCTACATCCCTGTGCTGGACGAGGGCTCGGGCTTCCTGGAAACGGAGCGAGCCAGGCCAATAGCCTCCAGGCGTAAGCTAGGCATGGGGCCGAGGTGCTTGGTTTCGAGGCCAGGGCACTGCATCCCAGGGAATGGAGAGAGGGCAGAGTTAGCCTCCTCCTTGGCCAATGGACGCTGAGGCTGAAGGATCATTCCCTTCTGTCGCCCGCAGCAAAGATGAGCCTTGTTCTAGGGCGGGGCAGGAGTTAGCCTACCGCTCTAGGGCAGAAGACTGAAATCCTGCGTGACCGGACACATCATCCCAGAAGAAGCCATGTCCTGGGAGTCCGGAGACAGGAATCCAGGCCAAGATGGGAGACCTCGGACATCCGGCTGCATCTCCCAGCGGAAGGAACACCAGTCCCCGAGGACAAGGACTGGCTTTTAGTGCAACCGCAGCACCGAGCGCAGCGCCTGGCGTGCGGACGCCTAGCACATGGGCCTGGTTGGACTGGACAGTCCCTGCATCCTTGGGTCGCACTTTCCTCATAGGTCAGGGAAAGGATTTGGACTCTATATGAATCGGTAAAGATAATATTCATCATCTTCGTCATCCTCATCATCCTCATCATCAAATAGTGCACATTTACCTAGTGCTTTGAGGCTTACAAAGCGCTTCACGAATAATAGCTCATTCGGTCATCACAACACCGCTAGGAGGAAGGTGTTATTCTTATCCCCATTTTGTAGGTGAGAAAACAGGCTGAAGTTGTGACTTGTACAAGGTCACATAGCTCGTTAGTATCTGGGCCAAGATTTGAACTCCGGGCTTCCTGACTCTCCAGTTGTTGCATCACCTCACCACTTCTGTGATAATGGATTTCGGTCTAGGGAGAACCATAAGGGGCTTAAACTGTCTCCCTGAAAAAGACAACACATCTGGCCAATAGTTCCTGGCATTATTGCGCAGGTAGCACAGTTCTACATAGGGTGGAGTTCCCTTGCAGACATTGCATACTGCTGGCATTCTTACTGTACTTGGCTTTGTTTTTATGTTTGCAAAACATGAAGTAGGCAGAGGAGTGTGGCGCTCAATCGAAGGCTCCTGTCCCACAAGGCAGGAGAAAGGGAAGGGTGCCTTGACACAGCTTGCCCACTTGTGACCTCACGCATAATGCCACTCCCACCCAGGTAACAGGTCAGCGCATTTATCCTCAGCTACTATATTGTTTCTTACAAATGTTTATCGATTATTTTTAATAATACAAACTGGAAATACTGTACATGACATACATAAATACAGAATTGGCCTAGAATTGGATTTTGGTGAAATATCATAGATTTAGTACTGGAAAAAATCCTGGAGACCATTTAGTCCCACCTCCTCAGCTAGGGAACACCAGAGTGCATAGAATACCTGGCCTGGAGTCAGGAAGACCTGAGTTCAAATCCAGCCTCAGACACGTCCTAGCTGTGTGACCCTGGGCAAGTCATTTCACCCTGTTTGCCTCAGTTTCCTCATCTGTAAAGGGAGCTGGAGAAGGAAATGGCAAACCCCTCCAGTATTTCCACTAAGAAAACCCCACATGGGGTCACCAAAAGTCAGACATGACTGACAAAGACCAAACCTCGTTTTATAGATGAGAAGTTGGAGGCTTTATTGGAAGTACTCCCCTCCCCCCTCCCTTCCCTAGCGACATCTCTCTCTTTGGCTACTTCCTCCAGGTAACGAAGAGGCCCAAGTCCACTGTGTCTCCATTCCTCTCCATCTTGCACTCCTGACTCACACGTGGGGCTCTCTCTACCAATGTTGTCCTGGCTCCAGTTGTTTATAGTCCTACTGTCCTCTTCAGCTCCCTTCTCTGTATTATCTTCTCCAATAGAATTTAAGCTCTTTGAAGCACAAACTGCCTTTCTTTCTTCTTGTATTTGAATTTCCCTGCTTAGCACAGTGTCAAATAGGCCCCTAAGTGACTTAACCAGGTTCTCACAGCTTGTAAGTATCTGAGGGAGGATTCAAACTCAGGTCTTCCTGGTTCCAACTCCCACATTCTACTGTGCTTCCTCAAGGCCTTCTTTAGGAAGGATGTGCTATTGTTTGGGCAGCTGATGAGGGGCCTGCTTAGGGTGGGGTGGGTATTCACCAGTGAAGATAAGACACCTAGACTATTGAATGATGGACAAGAACTTAATGGGAGGGGGAAGCAGTGCCCTCATTTGTCGTGAATCATAATGTAGATTAGAAGTATTCATCTTGCAGCCTGTAGGTGTAGGGGCTCATCTGCATGAATCTTCAATCAGTGGTAGCATAGCAGGGCTGCCAAGAACATCAAGACTGGTTTGACAAAGATGATGGGGAAATTCAGAAGCTGCCAGATGAAAAACAAAGACTCCATGGGGTTTACCAGCAGTACAGGTCATCCCTTGGTAGGACGGCAACCTTTAAGTCTGTGAAGTTCAGAAAGATGCAGGATTCTTGGCTCAGTGGGAAGGTGGAGGAAATTCTGTTTTACATTGATGGTAACAATCCGAAGTGATTTGTGCAGCTCTGCATCCCTCAGATCCAATTCATCACAAGTCCAGAGATAACCCTTGGAGTCATTAACCCTCCTCAAAAAGAAAGGACAAACAACATCACCAGTTCCGTGAAGGCATGCCTACCTGGGTTTGGATAGGCAACCATGCTCTCTCACTGGCCCAGTTACCAATGGAGTGAGGGCAGGGCTGTGTGCTTGCTCCCAAGGTTTTGTCAACAGGCAGTTACAACTTCTCAAAATATGTGAAAACTACATTTATTACAAGAGAAATGAATGTGCCTGTGGAACCCAAAGGCCTCACAGTCCACACAGATGTTTGCATTTTTATAATAGCAGGAAAGAAGAAGGAGGAGATCCCAGAAAGGGGTATGGTGTGGGTGGGGAAAAGTGGGACAAGGAAAAGACCCCTCCCCAAGGGGAGGAGCAAGACCAAAGCCATATTCTTTTCCCCTGAGAACCACTAGAGCATAAAGGTAGGAGGGTATGCTCATCTACAGGGTCCCAGCTGCACAAACATCCCAGCAGGCCATAGACCGGCTGGTGCCTGTCCTGCCTCCCAAGTGTAACAGCAAGCGCTCCAGCATACCTGGATGGCCTGCCAGCACAGTTTCTTTGATCTGCTTTTAAAGGAAAATAGCTTTAAAGGGGTTAACAATCCTATTTTTAATTACATTCACTAGTTCAGGGGAAAGGTCAGCACCCTGAACATCAAAGAAAATACAAATAGAGAAATTAGCATTAAAACCAACAGACAGGGCTCTAACTGCCTGATCAAAGCAATTATTGCTATACACTTTACATACACCATTGGATCTTGGATCAAGAAAGCCTTTACATTTGAGCAGTCAGGGGTCTGAACATACAGCTACTCAGAGTCTCCACCAGGAAATCAAAAAGTCCTTCTCATAAGTAAACCCCCAAAGCAAAACTTCACCTCAGAGTTGTTTTAACAATCCGGGTAACAGCTGTTGTGGGGGTGTAAGATCCACCAACAACCAGCACCCAGAAAGCTGCCAACACACTGCAAAAGCACAGGTTCTTTTGATCTGCTTAACTAAGGAAAGCAACGTTAAGGGGTTGACGAGCTTACTTTAATTCAGCATACAAATATCATTCACTTAGTTCAGAGGAAAAAACCAGCACCCTGAACTTCGGAGCAAATACAAACAAATCACAAACATCAACAGACAGACCATATACAGATTCATAGTTACCAACATCTAGGTTCAGCCCAGGAGCTCATAACGTGGGCTGGCCCAGGGTCACTCGTGCCACCACTGCTGTGGGTAAGAGCTCCGGGAAAGAGAAAGCCAACCCCTGGTTTTATATCTTTTTCAGGGTCAAGGGTGAGTCACACATGCGATTCACCCATGTGACCTAAAATCATCACAAAGAGGCGACTTAAGCCCACGTGGTCTAAGAGCTTCTGATGTCCCAAACCTATCACTCAAACTCATGTGTAAACTAGGCCCTCCCTTAGTTAGCCCCATCTGGGGCCCCACCTTGGTTACCAAGTCACACCCACATAGGTTTAGCACCTAATTGGGTTTTGGGCCTGGGGCTTAACACCTAGTAAGACTCAAAGACAATTAATCATTTTAAAACAGTAAGAAAGTCCCAACTCAATTGATATTACAAGAGTATATACACTTTTGGTTAATAGGCTCAGAGCCAGAAGGCATCATGACTGATTAGCTTAGTATCAAAAGCTGTGAAAGCCTTCCTATAAGCAAGCTCTTCCCCCAATGGGCTCCCATGAGGCCTATTAATGCATGGGGAAGATCTTACATCCCATTAACATTACACCAAGGGCACACATGGAGTCCAGCCCGGGATGCAAACAGCACATGATGTCAGCGGGGAGTGGGGCAGAGCTTCATCCTTGATACATTCAGGGCCTCCTGCATGCTCCAGGTTTAGTGTTTCTGGGGAATACAGCAACTCAAAAAGACATGTTCAGGGGACCACTTAGCACTTCTTGACAATTCTTAGGATAATGGTTTCAACAATGTTGTCAGAACCCTTCAACGAGGATGGAAACACATCAAGGTCAGTTATTGAAATGATGATAAATTCTTCAACTTGAAAAGACCACGAGCCAAGATTAAAGCGGAAGGAGAGTTGGTGGGTGACTTTTTGGTCCCAGATGACCGTGCCCTCAAAGCAGCCTTTGAAGCTAAGGTGCGACAAAGTGTGTATTGATTCTCTGCCCGTTGTGCTAATTTTGGCCTGACAATTGACACCAAGAAAACACAGGTGCTCCATCAGCCACCACCACACCATCCATACGTAGAACCATTGGTTACAGCAAATGGAGAAGCTTTGAACGCTGTGGATAAGTTCACCTACCTTGGCAGCATACTTTCCAGGGATATCCACATTGATAATGAGGTTGACACAGGCATTGCCAGAGTTAGCTCAGTGTTTGGGAGGCTCCAAAGGAAAGTGTGGGAGAGAAGTATTAGGCTGCCTCCCAAACTGAAGGTGTACAGAGCTGTTGTGCCGACCTCAACGTTGTGTGCCCATGAAACCTGGCCAGTCTACCAGTGCCATGCCAGGAAACTGAATCGCTTCCGTCTGAATTGTCTTAGGAAGATTCTAAAGATCGCTCAGCAGGTTAAGGTACCAGACTCTGAGGTCCTTTCTTGAACCAAACTGCCAAGCATTCAAACTGTACTGCAGAGAGCCCAAGTGCGATGGGCTGGCCACGCTGTTCAAATACCAAACATAGCCTTCCCAAAAAGGCTTTTTTTTAATGGAGAACTCATGTAAGATGCTCACATGGAGTTCAGAAGTGATACAAGGACACTCTCAAGGTCTCTCTAAAGAACTTTGGAATTGATTGGGCAGTCTGGGAGACACTAGCACAGGACCACCCAGCATGGCGTTATCTCATCAGAGAAAACTGTGCTCTACGAGTAAAGCAGAGTTGTGGCTCAAAAGAAACATGAGATGCACAAATTTAGAGCCACGTCCACCCCAAATGTTCACGTGGACCATTTGTGCCCAACCTGTGGTAGAAGCTTCTGAGCTCATATTGGTCTATGGCTGCAAGGAATCCTCTCCTCTCCTCCCCTCCCCCCACCCCCCAGCTCTTGATAAGCTCTTGGGCGGTAGCTTCTTCTGACTGACTAAATGACCTCTCCATTCCCTCAGTGCTGGTACCTCCCCTCTGAGATGACCTCCAATTTATCCCAGCTCTCTTATGCACATAGTTGTATGAAGGTTGTCTCCCTATTAGACTGAACTTCCTCCTTAAGGGTAGGGACTGATTTTGTACTCTTCTGTTGTATCCCCAGTGCTTAGCACAGTGCCTGGCACATAGTAGGTGCTTCAGAATTCCTTACTGACTCACTGACTTGATTCTCCGTGCCCCCCACTATGACCCATGTCGGTGGGCTGGCAGAGAGAAGGGGGCTGGGACAGGTCTTTTCCTGCCTAAGTCCTGAGTCTCGAGTGCTACCGAAGGTCCAAAAGCTCCTCTTCGTGTCTCAGGGTCTCTGGCTCCAAGATCCCCACCCCCTCCGCCCCCCGTGTCCAAATGGCTCAGAGGACGGGGCACCCAGTGAGAATCCCGCCGGCTTCCAGCTGCTCCCTGGGATTCTGAAGTGTCTATGACTGAGCCTGCCTCGGGGCTGCTTTTGTCCTGAACCTGATGAAGACATGACTGTCTCTGTTGTTGACAGGTGCTGATCCCTGATCCACTCCAACCACAGACCCAGTGCAGGAGGAACCTCAGAGGTATCAAGACGGACCCTCCCTTGTCTCCAAATCCCCACTCTGACGTGTGCTACATGTAGGGATACAGCCACTGTGGAGATCCCTCCTGTGATGGGCCCTCACTTCCTCTTCCTTGGGTGAGTACAAAACTCTTCCAATTCTCTGGGCTTCCTGCCCTGAGACCTCCTTCCGTTCCATTTGGCCTGTAGTATTCGAAGAGGGCTGGAATTAAGTCTTTGCTTCAGCTGTTAAGAGGTTCCTTCTCCTATCATCTTGCCCTAATTATGAGTAACAGCCACATGGCAGGCCTTCTTCTCCCTGAGGGATGCCCAGGTGTCTGTCTTCCTGGCTCTCTGGTTAATGTGGGTGAGTGTGGTCAGAGAGCCCAGAAGGCAGGCTTCCAAAGAAGAACATGGACCACCTCCATCAGGGCTTGTTCAAGGTGGGGGACCCCAGGAGCGGTCAGTGACAGGCAGCCATTGTCTGGACTTGAGGGTTGTGACTAGTGTGCATAGAGAGCCATCAAGGGTCCAGCTCAGCTCCATCTCATTCAACAGCCTCTAACAAGTATCAAGTGTGTGTCCAGGATACATAGAGGAAAGTCTATAGCAGGTCCTTTGAAGGTGTAGTGAGCCCTAACAACAGGGGATTCAGGGAGGGCTTCCTGCAGGAGGGGCTACTGGACTGGCCTTTGGAGAAAGCCTACATTCTGCAATGTGGAAGCAAGACAGGAGAACATTCCAGGCATAGGAAATAACCTGGACAATGGCAGGGAGGCAGGTAATGAATGGTCACATGAGAGGAACAGCAGAGGGTCCGTGAAGAGGAGAGGAGTAGACAAGACCCCAGAAGGGCCAGACTGAACAGACAGGCCTTGAATGCCAGACTGAGGAATTGGAATTTTATTCTCACCTATGTAAAATATCGAGTCCTCAACCTGGCCTTCAAGGCCTCTGAGACCCAACCACAGCCCGCCTTTCTTGTCTTATTTAGTCTGACTCCCTCTTATACACTCTAGGTTTCAGCAAAGCTAAATTGTCAGTTGTGCCCTCCCTATGGGACCCCCCTCCCCTATAAGTCTCCTTCTCCCTCTTTCCCCATAGGTCTCCCCCCCTCCCCCACAGGTCTGGCCCCCTCCACTCTCCCCATAGGTCTCTCCCCTTCCCCCTCCCCCATAGGTCTCTCTCCTCCCCCCTCTCCCATAGGAGCCAGTCCACAAACACAGAGTGGGGCCTTCCACAGGTCCTCTCTGTCCAGATGCTTGTGGTTCATGGAAAGGGAGGGGGCAACTGTCCGAAGCTTTGCTTCGCATTCTGAGTCAAGGAAGGCAGCTCATGTGGGGAAGCTAATTGAGGGGGTGTAAAGAAAGCTGGTAGAGAAAGAGATGGCAGGGAGACCCATTTTCCTTGGACTTTCTCTTCTTAACTATAGGGGGAAAAACAAGTATTTCCAGCTGCTAGGGTTGGGGCTGTGCCAGCCAATGTGAATTTTCCCTTTTCCTTGTGGTGAATACCAGGAAAGCCTGGCTCTAGAAATCACCCCACCCCTGACCCTCCAACTTTGGGGAGTCCTGGGCTGCTCTCCAGGCTCTAACTCCCCTGGGGCATCCCAGGGACCCTCTGTCCTTCCTTGGTCCCCAGGCCCCGGGACTCCCCAGCTCCTTCAAGAGGCCTGATTCGATGCCAGGACATCAGGGAGGACATTGGTTCCACGCCATTCCTACAGGGACTCTGGCCTGACTGCCTGGCCTTGTGCCTTCTCCCTCCTCCACCCCGCTCCCTTAGTGTGGGGAACCACACTCACTCAGTTCCCTTTTCCCCTGGACCCTGAGAGCCTCAGGGAAAGAACATTCGTATCTATTTTTGTCTCCAGGACTAGGAGGAAGGAGTGAACGGTCAGGGGCTCTGGGAGGAAAGGGGAACCACTTACAGAAACCTCAAACAGGAGGGCCTGTGTCGCCAAATCATGCCTCAGAATCGGAGTCACTCAGAGGTGGATGGGACCTCTGGACGGTAGCCCCCTGCCCTGTGACAGTCTCTAGGGGGAGGTGCTTTACCCCAGAAGCATCCGTGCTCTGTTCTGGGACCGTTTTCTGGCTTGGTGGGATGTCGGAAGGAATGGAGTAAGAGGAGGTACCTGCCACCTTCTTCTGCCCTCAGGCTTGTCAGCCACATAAGGAAGAGATGGTATTTCTTCTCAGTGTGGTCTCAGCCCTACCGTACACGTGTCTAGAGCCGTATGAGGACATCCTGGCATCACTGAGTCCTAGCTCTCCCCTCAGCCAGAGGGGACCTCAGAAGCCATAGAATCTGACCCCTCCACAATATCTGTGACAAGCGGTCACAAAACCTCTGGAGAGCTCCAGTTGTGGGCACTTCCCCACCCCTGAAAGCAGCCCACTCACCTGCAGGACTCTTGTCACTGTTAGTACATTTTTCTTTGTGTCTAGCCTAAATCTGCCTCCAGGGCCCACCCTTTCCCTAAACTTTCTCTTCTTCAGGGCAAATGTCCCCAGATGGAGACTCGCAGGCCCGATCTCAAGATGTCTCACCCCTCTGGTTGTCCTCCCAAGTCCCTCACCCACCTTCCCCATCCTTCCCACACATGACTCCTAGAATTGAACAAGATGCCAGATGCAGGACAGAAGCCAGTGGGACCAGCCAGTGCCTCCTTCCTGGAAACTCGCCAAATGCAGCCCAGGATATCAGCCTTCTTTGGTGGTCACATCACACAGAGGACTTTGACAAAGCTTGCTGTCCTCTAAGAACCCCTGATCTTCTTCACAAGGTTGTTGTAAAGGAGAAAACAATACCCCAGAAACATGCAAAGACTCTCCCATAATTGTAAGAATGTTCTGACAGCTTCAGAGAACATTGAGTGATGGCCCTCACTGAGGCAGGTGAACTCTGGCCTCACCGATGTTACATAGCATCCCTGTGGAGTTGGTTCTCAGGCTGGACCCAAGATCACTCTTCCCTATATGGAGAGAGACAGGCTTTTCACTTATGCATTCGTTTGCTCAGCCACTTTCATTCAATACCTCTCCTTTCATGTGACTCCAGCCCAGTCTTCTCTCCTCCCAGCTGGCCCAGTTCTCTGTAGTAGTGACTGAAAGTCTCTACGTGTGATCCTGTTCTTTCCTTTTGCTTCTGAACCCGACGCCCCGAACAGGAGTGAGCTCAGACACCCCTTCAGGGCAGTAGCTCCCTGCCCTCTCTCACACAGATTCTCTCAGGGTGATTTTCTATCTTTCCATAGGATGGAGCTGGGGAGGAGGCTGAGGAAGATGGATATACAAACACATATATATCCCCTCACCCCATGCTAAGGGTCCCCTGGCACCATGCCAAGCACCAGGGATACAAAGAAAGGCCAAAATGGGGGCCATGCCCTCAAGGAGCTTCTAGTCTAAAAAGAGAAAACATGTAAATAACTGTATACAAAGAAGCTGAGAAAGTAGTTGAAGGTAACCTGAAGTGGAGAATGAGTTGGGGAAGGCTTCCTATAGGAGGCAGAATTTTAGTTGGGATCTGAAGGAAGCCAGGAGGCCGAGAGACGGCCAGAGAGAATGCTCAAGCCTAGAGATCGAGGGTCTTGTTCGTGCAACAGGACCCTGGAGAGGGGAGTGTGTGCTGGGGGAGTGAGGGGTGAGTAGACTGGAAAGGTGTAGGGGAGGGGGAGGTTCTGAAGGGCTCTGAAAGCCAAGCAGAGCGTTTGTTATTGTTATTGGATCCTGGAGGAGAAAGGCAACCACTGGTATTTATTAAGGAAGAGAGTGACCTGGTCTGACGTACGCTTTAGGAAAATCACTTTGGTGGCTGAGTGGAGGGTGGACTGGAGAGAGAGAGAGAGAGAGAGAGAGAGAGAGAGAGAGAGAGAGACCAGAGGCAGGCAGCACCTTCCTCCCCCCACCCCCCGTCCCCCGTCCCCCGTCCCCCGCAGCAATTGCCATAGTCCAGGTGGGAGGTGGTGAGGGTCTGCACCAGGGTGGAGACAGGGTCAGAAAAGAGAAGGGGGCGTGTCTGAGAGATGGTGCTGAGGGTAGAAGAGTTTGGGCTGGGCTTGAAGGATGACACCAGGGCTGGGCACCTGGGGAACCCCGCCCCCAGCCCCCGCCCCTCCCGGAGAGCCGGCCCTTTCTAAAAACCAATAAGAAAAAAGACCCATTCAGCAAAACAAAGAGTACTCTACTGTGCGCAGCGCTCTACACCTGCACGCCTTCTACTCCCCTTCCAGCGTCCCAGCGGCAGTCTCCAGGATCTCGGGGATGTCTTTCCCTTGACCTCGCCTCCGTCTCTGTACCCCTAGGTGTCCTGGCTCTGCCGGCTCCCCTCGTTTCTCCTCACTCCTCTGGGGCCCGTCCCATTCCTCATTTCGGACAGCCCAGTCTTCACCCATCCCCTGGTCATCATTCCAAAGGCAGCTGCTTCCTGCCGGCGTCTGTGGAGTCCCTCCTTGGGGACTGTCTGGGGGATCTTGGTCAAAGGGCGCCCATTTTGGTCTCTTTCTAGAGTGAACCTTCCCGGGACCACGGTGGGTATGCAGGCGACACCCTGGAGGTTCCTTGTCTGGGGGGACCTCCCCCCTTCCCCGGGGTGTTTTTCCTCTTTCTCGGTCTCTATCTTGGAGCCCCCGCAGAAAGTCAGCTTCTCCTGAGGTCTCCCTGGGCTTCATCTCTTAGATTCATTATCTGTGATCTGGAACAATCATTCCCATGGTTGTGGAGCATTCGCCTTCTGGGGTGGGGGGAGCGGGAGGCTGTTTGCTCCCTCGCATTCGACCATTTGTCCACCACAGGATGGAAGAACAAACCTTGGCCTGAAAGACTTCCCTGACCAATATGCCCAAGCCTGGGCTGACCACCCCAACCAGGAAGTGGCAGCAGGAAGCTGTGTGTCCATTTCTGTGGCACCCTCATGTGGTGGCCAGCTCAGCTTGGGGGCAGGGGAGGTGTAATATACCTGCAGACGTCTCTGCTTTGGGTTGGGACAGGTTGAAGCTGCTCAGCCCCTGAGGCCTGTGTCATCGATTGGGAGGCTATTTCCATTCTGTTCTCAATAACTTCTCTGTTGGTTTACCTGCTTGTATTGAACGTTTTTTCCCCGTTGAGATCTCTGGTCATTTCTATCTTTCCCTTTACTTTCCCCTGTGGCTAACCTGACTCTTTTAATGGTGGTTTCCCCTGAAGCTGGACCCCAAAGCTATCTCAGTCACCTCATTTCACTGGCCTGTCTCTGCTCCAAGTGACATCTGTGGGGGAGGGCAGGAACAGAAGTGGCCCCCGGGGGGGGCACTCCCTGTGCTTTGGCCGGGTGGATTCACATACAGGCTGGTGTCCTGACCCAGCTCGCTCTGTAACTCAGTTCTCAAGCAATGGGCTGTTCCCGGGCTGGCCCGGCCAGAGCAAGCTTCAGCAGTACAAGTTGAGGAAGGGAAGCAGAGCTGAGTTCTTTCTATTTTGAGCCCAAGGATAAGCTTGTGAAGCCCTTAGAGAGCATAGGGCTTAGGAATCTGCCTTCTCCAATGTTCGCTCCTGGGGCTGTTGCATCACAAGAGTTCTTGGTGACAGCCAGGATTACCTTATCTCTTGATCGAGATTCTTATTTTGGAGAAGTCTGAGAGACTGTGAGGACCATAGGAAGTGTCCCATCTGGCCCTGTGATTGGAATAGGCTGCATTGGGAAGTGACAGGGGCTCCCCAACCTGGAAAGCAAGTTCAAGCAGAAGCCTGATGACCATAGCCAAGATGCTATGGTGGGGATTTCCTTAGTGGATGAGTTAGACCAGGGACAGGCTGGGTCTCCTCTAGCTCTCAGACTCTGTGATCTGGTGCAGGTATAATGAGGGCAACCAACCAAACTGCACATACCCTTTGATCCAGCAATACCGCTGCTACATCTGTATCCTAAAGAGAACATAAAAAAGGGAAAAGACCCGCATGTACAAAAGTATTTATAGCTGCCCTTTTTTGTGGTGGCAAAATACGGAAATTGAGTGGATGCCCGTCCATTGCGGAATGGCTATGGTATATGAATTGTAATGGAATACTATTGCGCTATAAGGAAAACCTGGAAAGACTCATACCAACTGATGCAAAGTGAAATGAGCAGAACCAGGAGAACATTGTACACAGGATCAGCAGCATTGTGTGATGACGAACTGTAAATGACTCAGCTCTTCTCAGCAACACAGTGATCCAAGACAAGGACAAAGGGCTCACCAAGGAAAATGCTCTCCGCATCCAGATAAAGAACTGATGGACTCCGAATGCAGATCTAAGCATATTTTTTCATTTACTTTATTCTTTCTCGTGGGCTTCTTTCCTTTTGATCTGTTTCTTCTTTCACAAATATGTGACTAATGACTAATATGGAAATATTTTTATGTGACAGCACATTATAAACTATGTCAAACTGACCACCATTTTCAGAAGAGGGGAGAGAAGAGCAAGAGGGAGAAAATTTTGGAACTCAAAATCTTGTAAAAATGAATGCTAAAAATTTTCTTGACATGTAACTGTGGGAAAAATAAAATACTATTAAAAAAACAGTAATGGGTGAACCAAAAGCCACTCCTTGTACCCCCTGCTCTGGGCGATGCCAGCAGCCAGTCTCCACCCAGGGCTGTTTTTGGGTGATGAACAGGGTTGATTCAATGGTAAGAGCCAATGACAAACCTCCCTCTGGCTGGGGCCTCCATTCATTTCAGAGCTTTCAGAGAAGACGCTAAAGTGACTCCCGAAGTATCCCATGATGCAGCCTGATGCCCCCTCAGCCATGTCCAGCCATGAGGGTAAATCTTCCAGTGCCAGCCCCAGTCTCTCAAAGGCCACCTGGGATCCTGAACTAAATCGCCTTGGACCCTGCCACAGGACCATGCAAGGTGGCCTATGTCCAAGGCTTTACACTTTAATATGTCCTCTTATCGTTCTCCAGACCCAGAAGGCCTAGTTCAAATTCCATCTGTCACTGACCACCTTGCAACCTTGGATAAGTCACATCCCCTCCGTAGCCTTCAGGTTCCCAATCTATAAAATGGGTTATGGAGTGGGGAGGGGAGCCTTACACGGCCTCCAATTACTCCCAGCTCTAAATCTATGTTTCCACAACAATCTGGCCCAGATCCTATCCAGGCCCTGGAGGCCCAGTAGGAGAAGACTCTCATTGCCTCCTCATCCCCTGCCCCAAGCCCCCCAGAATCAAGTTCTGGGGAGGAAACCCTTCTTTTTCCATTTCCTAATCCAGGCTGGATGCTGACCCTCCATCCCCACCTGAGTCCTTGCTACTTGGGCCCCTGCCACCTTCCCACTAGTGGGGGCCAGATTGCTCCAGCCCTTCCCCCACCCCAGACAGATCTGGCCACTCCCAGTTCTCAGACAAGCAGGGACAGCCTCCTACCAAGAGGGAGCATTCCCAGGCCTTGCCACATGCCCTGACGGCACCCTCACTATGCCTTTCGGACCTTGCCGCTCCGCACTGAAGGCCACCTGCCTGCTGAGAAGCACCCCCTTACAGATTGCCACCCCCCCCAGTTAGAAAGTGAGCTCCTCGAGATCAGGAACTGTCCTGCTTTTCTGTTTCTTGAGTATGTCTCTTGCCCTCTCTGGGACTCAGCTTCCTTTTTTGTATAGTGAAGATTTTAGACCAGATGATCTAAAAGTCCCTTCCAAAGTCCAATGAAGGCATGAGGCTAACGGGATGCTCAGGGGGCATCAAACTATTAAGTAGAAGAGAGAGATGTACCATTAAATAGGAAATCTACCCCAGAAAGAGGCAGAATCCTGGGAGGGAAGTCTGGCTCTGACCTCAGACCCATTGTGCCTTCATCTGAATTGCTGAAATAAACTATGCTGGAGAGCACAGGACCAAGATGGGAGCCCCAAGGCACTCCACTGGAGACCTCTAGCAAAGTCCATTTTGGTCCTTTCCTCCAGAATCCACCAGCATCAAACCTCCAGGCCTCCATCTTGCCTTGCCCTTGTATTTCAGTAGCGACTCTGCCACAGAGCCTGCCAAAATTCTCCAAGGAAGAAGATTCTAGAACTAAAGAGCTTGCCATGGGTCATCCTATTTGGTCTTCACAGCCAATGAGGGGGTAAGATGTTATAATGACAGATGAGGGAACCGAAGCTGAGAGAGGTGAGTGACTGGCCTAGAATCACACACAGAGCAGCCATGTCAGGGCAAGATTCAGATCTTCTGAAGGGAGGTCCTGCCCAGCAGCTCCTACTGAACCTCCCTGCCTTGTCCCACCCTCCCACTACCAACTCCACGTGTGTGTGTGTGTGTGTGTGTGTGTGTGTGTGTGTGTGTGTGTGTCGAGTGTGGGGAGAGATACGAGGAAGAGTCATCGAAGCTGACGGACACCAAGCTTGGGAGCCTGGGAAACCAGGAGACTGCATCTTTCTACAGAAACCTGCCCTGTCTATTGTCTCTCAGTAAATGGGGAAACCATTTTTTAATCAGCAGGTCAGCCAGCAGAATACTTTTTCTTCAAAAATCATACTTTTGGTGGCCACAGGAAGCCAGTACAAATGTTCTGTTATGAGGATTTGGGTCAGTGAAGAAAAGATATTTCTTTCTGTCAGTTGAAGGAAAAACTGCATTTGTTTTCCACCTTCCTCAAACCTGGAGGAAGTGTGTGCCTCACCATTCCGTGTATCAACAATGGGTGAATGCTGCTGGACTGAGAGATGCCATTCAAGAGAAACTAGTCAAGTCCCTTCCTCTCTCTGGGCAGCCTCAGTTTCTTCTTCTGCACAAAGAAGGGATGAGGCACAATCATCTCTAAGGCCCCTTCCTTGGGGAATCTAGGCCCATGAACAATGATTTCTCCTAAACTTGAATTTCCAAAGCCAAGTGTCTTGGCCAAAGCCAAGCCTCCAGAAAGTCAGTGTGGCAGAAGCTGAAGACCATTAGGGACTCTCTGGGCTTTCTAAGGCTAGAACTCAAAGGGGACTTAATCAAGAAACTCAAGTTTGGGAGACTGAGTGGAGGGGTCTTCCCTGGACCAGAGAGGATGTGCCTACAAGCCCTCCAGGGGTGGGGGAGAGGCTCAGGTACAAACTCTAAAGGCACTTCCTCAAACCCTGTGGAGGCTGGTCCCTCAAAGTGTGCTCAGAATGGCAGAAATGGGATTAAAATGCACACAGCTACCTCACAAGACTGAACGCAGAGCAGTACTGGGCAGGGGCAGGGGCTGGGGGGTGTTGTTTTTTACTTTAAAAAATGTTTAGCAAGTCTAAGCAGCCAGAAAAACAAAGACGTGCTTAGTTTTTAAAGTGAGCATCTTACTGGGCAGCATTGGCTCTGCAAGAGTAGAAAATGAGGAGTTTTTTCCTAAGGTAGTTGCCATGGGGATGTCGTAACCTGGAGAAGGGCTGGTGGGCTGGTGCTGCATCTATGCACCATGTTTGGATCTGAACCAAGGCTGCTCTTGGGGCCCACGTGGACTCCTCAGGATTCAGGACAGGCCTCTCAAATACCACCCCACTGAAGACTCTGCTTGGGGCTACAGGTCTCTTGAGCCCTTGCTTGCTAATGCATTGGACCAGGGGTCAGCTGCTGATTTTCTACTCTCTTGGGGATCCATAGAGCCCCTCCTAGAATAGACAGGTGCTTGTTTGGCTTCCAAAAGAGAGGAGGAAATTGTGGAATTCAAGGAGTGGGGACACAAAAAGCCAGAGGTCTACTGTGACCTTAGGCTACAGGGGCTAAAAGGGATTCCTCAGTCAGTCCTCGCTTTCCTCGGCGTTGTCTGTGTTTACTGTTTCTCTGTATCCCTGAGTATTGACTGAACATACTGGGAATCTGGTCCTTCTCTAGGAATGAGATTTGGCAGCAGGAATGATGAAGAGTGAAAGCGTGTCAGGAATGAAGAGACTGACTATGCAAAGGTACAGAGGTGAGAAATGGACGCCTGAAGGGAAGCAACGTGTAACAATCCTAAAACTGGAGAATGGAAACAGATTGAGAAGGGCTCTCAATGCTAAACAAGCCAGCAAGCACTTATTAGGTGCCTGCAGTGTATTGGGCCACCATGCTAGACTGAATAAGCTTCTGTTTTATCCATAGGGAAAGGGACGGGTGAGGGACAGCTCCAGATCTGTACTATCATAAGGTCTCCAGGGACTGTTATCAGAAGGGAAGATTGCCAGTACTTAAAATTAATCTCTAAATACAACTATATTGAGTATTTTCTTCAGGCAAAGCTAGTTAAGAAGGAAATTAAAATCCTTTTTTGTTTTGAATGGATTTACTCTCCACTAAAATCTTCTCCATCATCTCATCATGGGGTCCAGGAGACTCAAAGGTCTTGAAGGCTCTGGCGGATCCTTCTAAGCTGGCAAAGGATGAGGCCCAAGGAGAAACATGGTGACTGGGGACTGAAAGCCAGCCTAGCTAGGGATTGAAAGCAGTGGATATTTTAGTCCCAGCAACTCACATAGAAAGCCCTCCTGAGGGACAGAGGGATCTCTGTCTGGGTGAATCAAGAGAGGAATCTGTCAGGACACTGGACCACAGTGGCTGGACTCCCTAGAATCTCTGTGGCTTTGACCTGGAAGTGTTGGCTCTGCTGTCTGGGGAGCTGCACACATTATGATAAAAAGAATTGCAGGACTTGTGCCAGAGGCAGAAAGCAGCTGCTTCTGAGATGTACTGAGAAAATATCTATTCTGATTAACACCATCAGACCCCGCTGTGCACTAGGCCATAACGTGATAACTGCACCAAGGGAGGATTTCATCTGATTTCTAAGATTCACCCTGGAGAGCTGCTGGCCAGTGACTCCTGAGGAAGGTTTCTAGAATAAAGGTTCTAGTGGTGAGCCAACGAGGCCTCGCCCAACTTTATCTTGTCCCAGCCATAAAATGGGCCTTCCAGTGTCTTTAGAGGAGATTGGGAAGGAGGAGTGAGGAAGGCTTCTAGCTCCTTTTCTTCCTATCTTCCCATCTCTTTAGGGCAACTCGACTGGATAATGGGACCCTCCTTTCCACTCCCAACACTAGGCATTCCCTTACTCTCCTCTCCTAGAGATTGGGTAGACCAGCAGCCTCACCCTAGGTCCCAGAAACAGCTGGCTTTCCTTTCAAGATATTCAGTCTGCACCGATCCAAGACGGTGAAGGTGGAAGGGAAATTGCAATTCGATAAAGGCCCTGTGGCTACAAAGACAAAGTGGAACCATCTATGTCATCAAAAAGTTTACATCTTACCAAAGGGGATATGACATGCACACAGATAACATGAAGCTGGAGGAGCCAATGACAAGGGGAGCCAGGGAAAGTCTCATGGAAGAGGTGGCTTATGAGCCAAGCCTTGAAGGCGGAGAAAGATTCTGAAAGTGGACCTGAGCTGCACGTGCATTCCAGGCACAGGGGATAGATAGGCTTGCAAAAGCCTGGAAGGGAGAGATCACTTTTCAATTCAAAAAGCAACAAGTCAGGAGAACGGCCAGAATATGACACATAGGAATTAAGTCTAGAATTAGGGTTGGGGTTAGAGCAAAGCTGTGAAGAACCTTTAACTCCAAGTTGGCAATTTGGACTTCATCCTAGAGGCCATAGGGAGCCACTAGAGTTTCTGGAATGTGAGGGCAACCTACGCTTTAGGAAAATCCCTTTGGACGCTGAGTGGAAAGGGCGACTGAAGTGGGCAAAGATTAGAGGCAGGGAGACCAATCAGGAGAATACTGGCATCGTCCAAACAGGAAATGATGAATGTCCAAAGAAGAATGGTAGCTGAGTGAATGGAAAGGAGGGGGCCTATATAAGGGACACTTTGGCCTTGGCCGTGGATTGACTCTGGAGTGTGAGCGAGGCTCAAGGCTAACCCTGAGACTGAGCCTGAGTGTCTGGACCGTGGTGGTGACCCGTGACAGAGGCTTGAAAGATGAGCTCAAGATGACTCCAGGACATCCGGGGGTACCAGGTGACCTGGGACTCAGTTAGCCTTGTTTGTTCCCTGGGGGCAGCCATCATCTCAATGTCATCGTTCCTGAGTCTCTGCACAGTATACAGAGGCAGCCAGGTGGTTCAGTGGCCAGAGTCAGAAAGATCCAAGTTCAAATCCAGCCTCAGACACTTATTGGCTGTGTGACCCTGGGCAAGTTACTTCCCCTTTTTCTGCCTCAATTTCCCTAAGTGTAAAATGGGCATAACAATAGCCCCTGCCTCACTGGGTCATTGTGAGGAGATAGCATTTGTGAAGCACTTAGCACAGTGCTCAGCACAGAGTAGGATTATATAAGCCCCTGTTCCCTTTCCCCTCTCCTCCACTCTGTATGCCTGCCTGGCCTCAGTTTTGCCTCCCGACCTGATCTAATCCCAATCGTTCCACACACTGTTTCGCTCAATCCCATAATTTCTTCCCACTGGAGAGCACTTGCAGATGCTTCTTGGTACACAGTAGGTGCCAATAAGATGCTTGTTCCCTTCCTTCCTTTCCTTTCTTCTCTATCTTCTCCATCTCCAAAGACCTGGCCTGCTAACTCCTACTCCCATCACTGTCCTAGAAGACCGTGAGCAGAAAAGGAAGAGAGTGACCAGGAGAATGGATGAGGCCCTTTGGTGAAGGAGAGGATGCTTCTGAGGCCTAGAGGCTTGCCCATGGTCATTCAGCTGGCTGACCAACCTGGATGCAGAGCCAGTCTGCTGCAACCCGGGCCTTCCTACCACCTCCCAGCCCCACCCACCCTGCATACACCCATGCAAGTGGAGGACCATGCTCTGATAATCAGATCCCAGTGCCAGGGTCCACATCCACATCTCTGCTCTGCCATGGGACCTCAAGCAAGCCTCCACCTCCTCCATCATCTCTGGGCGAATTGCCTTAGGAGGCTTTGTTGAAACGGATGAAATAAAGCACTTTGAATAAGGTCCTTGGTGACACAAACCCTGGTCCTCTCCCTCTGAGCGCCTCCATAGGCCAGAAGGACAGAGCCAAAGATGAGCGTTGACCCTCCAGGCCTCAGCCCCACTCGTCTAGACTCGATCTGAACCTCTTTGCCAGGCAGACCTTCCAGAATTGTCCCACAGCACACATCCTGGAGCACCAGGACTAGCACCCAAGTGCTAACTCAGACAGCTGCTCTCAGGCCCTCAGGCTAGGAAGAATATGTGAACACTTCCAAGAAAAAGTCGCTGCCCGTGTCGTGTCCTTATCTGCTCTGCGGTCCTCTCCTTTCCCATCAGTCAGCTTCAGAAGCAACCACTCTCTTATGGTGCTTCATCGCTCCAAGTGCCTAAGAAGGGTAATGGCCCAGGAAGGTAGGAACCTTCCCGGACTGAGCGCATCCTAAGCCGGCTCAGGCCAGACTGAAGGGGGCTCCCTACTCCCTGACAGCCCACAGAACTCCAATGAATGGCTGAATGGAGAGACCCATTCAAGGGTTGGGGGGAGCCCCAGAATCTCTGCTCCTGTGGAGTCTGTGGAGCTGAGGCCACCTAGAGCTGAGAAAGGACATGGGGGAGTCAAGAACCACCTGTTGATACCATTCTGCCATCCTCCCGCAGAGGTTTCGGCCTGGCCCCCTCGCCATCTTCATCCCTCCAACTGCCTGCATTGACAGGCATCCACACCAGGAAGAGGGACGCCATAAGGAGTTCTAGGGAAGAGCTCAATGATAAAGCTAAAAAAAAAATAGAATACATCTTCTTCCTCTCAGTTCTCTACCAGCAGCATCCTAATCTGACTGACAGCCAAACCCCTGGCTCTGCCCCTCAGTCGCAGCAAAGCTCAGTGGAGACAGTGTGGCTCCGTGGCTAGGGCACTGGACTTGGAGTCAGGAGACTCAAGTTCCAATCCCACCTCAGACGCTAGCTGGCCTTGTGACACTGGACAAGTCCTTTAACCTCTTTTGTGCCTTGGTTTCCTGACCTGCAGAATGGAGGGAGGAGAAATTCAATGGCCTCTCTGGTCCCATCCATCTCATTGGGGCAGCCCACTGTGTGGAGGAACGTTTACAAATGTCCTACAGAAAACTTTGTCTGAGGCCGTTCCTAAATGAAAAATGCCAGCTATTAACAGCCATGGGAAAAAATGCTCCAAATCACTAATAATTAGGGAAACTTAACTATAACAACTGTAAAGTTCCAATGTGCTCTCGCCTGATTCACAAAGATGAGAGAAATGAGAGTTGTTAGAGGGGCCGTGGGAGGATGGGAGTGCCACTACATGGTTGGTGGAGCTGTGACATGGTCTGGCCATTCTGGAAAGCAGTTTGGAACGATGCCCTCAAATCACTGAACTGCTCCTGCCTTGTGACTCAGTGACTTTACTGAGGCAATTGTCCCCACAAAGTCAGGGACAGAGGGAAAGGACCCATGTGGAAAAGAATATTTAGAGCAGCCCTGTTTGTTGTAGCAAAGAACTGGAACCAAGACAGGTGCCCATCAACAGGGAAAGGCCAAACGAGTACTTGGATGAGATTGAATTTAGCACACGATAAGAAATTAGGAACATTGTGGACTTGGGAAAACAAAGAAAGACCTGCGTGGATTGTGCAGAGTGCAAACGTGTAGCAGGACCACAAAAGTGACTGCACAATTCTGACAATAAAACATGGAAGGAAAGAGCCCTTCAAAGACCTCAGGACTCAGCAAAGCACAGCCTAGGCATGACTTCCAAGTCCTAGGGAGCCAGTACATGCCTGCCTCCCAGGATGGGCAGAGAGGAGGCGTCCAGACCCATCAAACCAGTGCTGAGTCCTCCACGTGACCGGGGCTGGGTGGTTTGGCCTGACCGTAGCTATTTGTCACGATGGAGGATTTCTCCTAGAGAGTGAGGGACAGGGTATGGTTTGGTGCCTGGTTCTAGACATGGAAGGGGGGGAACATTATGGTATTTCATACATCAACTAAGGAACTGTGGTTGGCTACCAGACCAGGGAGATCGTATTGATGTTTACCACTAAGTTTTCCGCAACACGTCCCCTTTGTCAGGCCCAATGTGGTGAGGCTTTCTGCAAAGTGTGTGCTTGGTCTGCCTGCTTAGACAATGCTCCACATTGGTGGCAAGAATGCAAACGTGATGCTGGCTGCCGATCCGAGGGGTAGACTTGGTGCAAGAGCTTTGGAAAGCAAGACCTTCCTTCTTTCCTTGAGTCACCCAAAAGCAATGGCTCACGCTAAAACATACCAAGCCCCCCACACGCACACACATGCACACTTCATCAACTGTACTGCCCCATTACATCCATGGATATCCTTAATTCAAGTAGAAGAGAGGATGGGAAGCCATGAACAGGCTGCACTGTCACCTGTGAGCACCACCTATAACGGTCAGTGGTCTCCTCAAAGGAGGTCCCCCGCTGGGCCACTCAAGCACTCCAAGTCCCCCAGCATGGGGGTGTACCCTTCTCCATGCTTTGTGAGGGGCCTCACAGAATGTACAGGCCTAGATGGGCTGCACCATCTCTGAGACTGGTTGGAGTATCCACCTTATTGGGATGTAGACCTGCCAGAATGTTTTGGTACAATAGATGAGTTTCTTGTTTTGAGGTAGGGAGCTGTGGGAACTACACTGAAAACCATTAGCCTGCCACCCACCCCACCCCACCTTGCAATCTGTACCACCGGAGGGGGTGGTCACTTCAGTGGTGAGTCCCCAGGTCTGTGGAAGGACTGGCTCTGTCCCCTCTGTGAACTGTCCTGGGTACCACCACTGGTGATTCCCACCCCACATTATATGCATGTGTGTATGGGTGTGGAGGGGACCCAGGAAGATGTCCCTCCTGGCCTCCCGTCCCGGGCTCAGCCATGGAGACCTGCCTCAATGGTGGTCCTGGGTCTGAGTACAAAGGACGCTAGCTGCAGGATGGACAAACTTTCAGACACACGTTATTCTTTTAGCTCCTAAGCAATGTCAATAAACCAAGTGAATGGTGGGTCAGGCAGGAAGAGCCGCTGAGCTTGTCCAGCTGCCTGAGGCAAATGTGATTAGGTGGAGATGTGACCCCTCTGTAAACTGGCCACAATTGGGGTTTTTATTCCTTCAATGTGATTTAATTTAACAAACAGTAAGGAAGCCCCTGCCATGTGTCCCTGGCAGCCAGCAGCTCCCCCAGGAAGGGGAGGGAGTGAATCCCCCATTTTTGTTTCCCCAGAGGGGCCCCTGAGATCTTGGGTCCTCATACCTCCCATGGCAAGGGTCCAGGAAGGGCTGGGGGGAGGGGGACATCACTGGTGTTCAGGGAGTGCTGCTGCTTTGGGGAAAGTGTAGCCAGCCAGTTTCTTGAGCAGATATGGGTCAGAACCAAGGATCAGCAGGCCCAGACAGAGCACCAGATGGACAAGAGAGGCCTAGTACCAAAAGGGGCTGAAGAGAAGCTGGTTCGAACATGTCCAGGACAAGAGCAAGGAGGAAGAGGAGGAGTAGGGTTCAGGTTGCAGCCATTGGGAACTGGATGAGGAATGAGAGGTCCCATCAGACAAGTTCTCTCAGGGTAGGATGTTGGGCTGGATACCTGCCAGGCCCCACTGAGGCCTGAGGGGCCCTATGCCCATGACCCCTTCATGGACAGGCAGGAGATAGATGGGACATGTGGAGAAGCACCACCTGCGTGAGTCTGTGCAAATCCAAACAAAGAGGTGACAGCCCACGGGCCTCCCACCCAAACTTGGGCCGCCTAGACAGCTGCTGAAGCAAGGCAGGGCCAGGCAGAAACCCTGGAGCTGGGAGCGGGAGCCATTTCTCCAAGGGATGTCTCAGATAGAGAGGCTTCCCAAGGGCAGCAGCAGACCTCTCTGGACAGCTGGTCCTCCCGCAGGACAGCCCTGGAGAGTCTTAGGCCTCCTTCTGCCTTCTCTGGAGGCCACCAAAGACCTGTAGGTGCTTTGAGATCCTTCTCCACGAATCACAGGCTAGGAGCCCCTGACTTGGCTTCGACACTAGCCTGATGGCCAGGTCTCATTCCCCTCCCCCCTCCTCAAGGAGGGCCCAGAGAACAGCCACCAGCTTCCTGTTCTTGTGCTCCCTGGGTAACCTGAGTGGTCATTCACCCTGAGCCATGTGGACATGCGTTGGGTCCTCATGGTCACAAGAAAAGGACCAATGAGCTACATGGCTTCCTTCTGACTCATGGAAAACTTCCCTTGCATTCTGAAACTGTTTTTAAGACTCGATCTTCCTCAATTATTAAAGGGTTTCTCTTGCCAGGGTTCAATTAGGCTGCAGACATGAACCAGCCAGAAACATTTGTCCTCATCCTTGCCCCAACTCTGCCCTTTCACAGAGGGCAAAGGAAGAGGCCCCTGGGGGGCAGGCACTGCCTTCAGTTCCATCCCTGGGCTCATTGGCCCTCTGAAGCCACTCTTGTGTTTACCAGGGTATCCCTGGGGGGCCTTCCCATGAGGGTGAGTAGCTGGGCAGATGGGGGCAGTGGCAAGGCTGTGCCCAAGCTGGGCACAAGGCAAAGAGGTGTCTGGTCAGTCTGATGTGTGTTGGTTGGGTTGCAGGAGCTCAAATTTCCTGGAGGGTTTGGATCAGTGATGGCCTGTGAGGAGCATCCCCCCTGCTGGCTGGGCATTGGCAGCATCCTGGGATAGTGCCCAGCTGGGTGGGGGCACATCCCAGGGTCCCAAGGGGACAGAGCAGACGCAAGGGGCCAAGCCTGGGTTCAGCCCCAAAGCACAATAACAAGGAAGGACCTGGCAGAGCCATGGCTAAGCCTGACTCTCACATTCTTCAATGAGTGCCCCTGGCCCCCACAGGCCCAGACAGCCCCAGGAAAAGTAGATAGAAGCTCTGGTTTGAAATGGTCCTTCCTTGGGACCAGTGACCAGTGGACCTGCTCAGAAAGGCAGCTATTGCCATGGGAGGGATGGGGCAGTCAGCACCACTCCCTTACATGATGAAGCACATACTATGGGCAAACACTGGGCTAGTTGCTAGAGATGACTGTTCTAGTATCAACATGCCAGAGTGAGCCAGCGATCTCATCCCTGTGGACAATCCCTCCAGCAATGCAGATTGCAGCTCATGCTCACCTGCGCATCCTTGTCTATGGGGGGAGGGGGGAGGCCCCCTCAGCTCTTCAGTGAAGCCCCAGAGGATGGAGGCCTGAGCCCTTCCTTTTTGGGGCTCAATCTGAGCTGCTTTGAAATCTCTAAGTCAGATTTCCAGGATTAGGAATGCTTGCTTGGCTCTCTGAATTCCATCTCCATTAATGCCTCCAGTCTGTGCGATAACTTTTCTGGCCCCCTGATTGAAAAGGAAAATGAGAAAAGCTGGTGGCCTGAAGGTGCCCTGGGCAGTGCAGACATGGGGAGCAGCAGGCTTTCCCTTCAGACCCTCCCAGGGTGCTCTGAGAGCCTCCCCCAGTCCCAGCCCCAGACAGACAAAGGCCCCAAGCTGAGCTCAGCCTGAGAGTTTGCTGAAAAGTGGCTGCTGCTGGGAACCCATCTGTGGAATGGCATCTCTCTGTTCTGCATTAATTGCTGGCACTGGAGGCATCCAGCTTCTTCTTTCCATCCCAAATGTGATTAAGAGCACTCATCCTCAGTGCCAAGTGTCCTCTGAGGGCCTCAAGACACGGGCCTGGGAAGCTGGAAACTGTCCGGCCATCGATCCATCCACCCAAATGTGGGCAGTGCGCACAAGGTAACCTTTGTGGCCACGGTGCTCAGATTTCAGGCAGGGAGACCCTCCCCTCTTTGGGGGGAAGCGGAGGAGGCTCGTGGGCCCTGATGTAGCAGAGCTGGATGCTGGACTGTGCTCTTCTGTGTCAGTAACCCAGACAGGAAAGCCTGCTGCCCGGAACCCTCTCCTGCTCACCTTGCCCCTTTCCCATGTGAAGAGCAGCTGAACCCACGTGTTCCTTTGTGATTGTCTGGTGATGCTCATGGGACAGAGGTAGGCATGTGGGAACCAGCAGCCTGTGTGTGGTGGTGTCCCAAGGAAGCTGGGACCAGGCCTTCACAGGCAGCAACAAGAGCTCCACCGGGGCTGATCTCCTATGGAAGGGCAGGAGGGGAGGGGTAGGCACTGGTCATGAGATTGATGAGGAAGGGGAGGAGAAGGGAAGCTGGAAGGAGCCTCAGAGGCTTCCAGCCCACAGCCCGGGGCAGAGAGCATTGATCGAGAAAGCAGCAAGACCAAGGTCTTTGTCCTGGGCCAGATGCTGCCTGGTTGGCTGACCGTGGGCTGGCCATGTTGGGCAAGCCCGTCCGAGCCTCAGCTCCAACTTGTGCAATGTTGTCCCTGCTTTAGAGGGATTTGTGAGTCTCAGATGAAGTCACAACAGGATTGGTGCCCTCTGGGAGTGTTAGCTATCTCTGTGATCTCCACATTGATATTTTCCCAAGGGAGGTCTGTGACTGCATATCAGGGAACAGCCCTGTCTCTGGGGAATCCAGACCATGACATAGCCCCCAGGGGAGCAAGAAGCACCACAAAGGGCCAGAGAGTGGGACAGGCTGGAAGAAGAGTAAGCCCTTGCAGGGGGTGGTTCAGACACAATTGGTGCCAGGCTGGGGAGTGGTAAACAGAGATGGTACTCAGGTGGCATGAGGAGGACCCACCAGTGGGTCCTAGAAAATTTCAGGGTTTTCAAATGATGTAACAAATGGTTGGATCTGTAGACGCATCCTGACCCTGTAGGTTCATAGGAAGTAGAATTTGTTTCTGGAAGAGGCTCGGAGCTAGGACAGGAGTGTGGAGGGCCAGAGCTTAGAGATGGAGCACGCCCAGGCCACTGTCACCATACCCACTTTCCAGACAAGGCTCAGACAGGTTGTGACCCGCCCAGGGTCACACATTGAAGAAGCGTGTGAAGCAGGGTTCCAACTCAGGCTTTCCTGACTCCAAGGCCAGGGCTCGCTGTGCCCACTGAACTATGCCCTGCTCCTTCTCTCATCCCACCCCTGAATCCTGAGTCCAATTGAGATCAAGGTTTAGAAGAAAAATCAGGGCATCACCATCTCTGAAGTACTGACTGAACCTCGGGACAGCCTTAAGGAAGGGACAAAGACAACCAAGGAGAGCCCTTTGAGGTCACTGGCCCAGAGAGGCCAGGAAAGGGACAGATGAGCAAAGGGGCAGGGAAAGAGAGAGGCTGAGAAATAAGAGGGGACAGGAAACAGAAGGGGGGAGGAGAAGCAGGAGGAGGAGGAGGTCCAGGGCTGAGCAGGGAGCAAACTACAGAGAATCCTTGCAGGGTGAGACAGGCCTGACAAAAAATTTCCTCCCATCAGTGCCAGGAATGAAAGCTCAGGGGACCCAGATAAAGGAAAGGGCAGGCAGTGAAAGTGCAGGTGTGGGTGGGGCTTCTCAGTGTCAAGACCGAGGGAAAGGAGGCAATTGAGGCCTGGGAAGGGGGCTTTACCTGGGGCCCCAGGGCTGCCCAACGCCTTCTCCAGCCCCAGACCCCTCCCTCAGCCAGATTCTGGGCTGAACTGAGGAGGAGCCCAGGACACAAAAACCCTCTTGGCAGGTCCTGTCTCCAGCTCTGCCTCAGACTCTGGGTGTTTGGCCATGCCCTTTCATTTCTCTGTGTCTTAGCTTCCTCATCTGTTAACCAAGAGTAAGACAGATCACTTCAGAAAATTCCCTCCAGTGGGACTGTGGCTTCTCCCTGTTCCTGCGCTCCCACGCACCCTGAGAGTGATAGTATAGCAATAATTCTCAAGAGATCTTTGGTTTCATTCATACCCATAGTCCCTCTCCAACTCAGATCATGCCCCTCTCTGGCCTTGGAGACTTGGGCTACATGAGTCACAGGGACCACTCTCCCAAGGAATGAGCTCTCCAAACTTATGCAAGCTGGTCCTCAAAAAAGACAACACAGTCTGTTATTGGGGCTGTATTTAGACCTGTCCAGCTCAGTAGGATCTGTCAGACAGACACAGATGGATGGGTGGATGGATGGACGGATGGATGGATGGATGGATGGATGGATGGATGGATGATGGATGGATGGATGGATGATGGATGGATGCATGATGGATGGATAGATCGATGATGGATAGATGGATCGATGGATGGATTGATGATGGATGGATGGATGGGTGGGTGGATGGATGGGTGGTTGGATGATGGATGGGTGGATGGATGGATGACAGATGGATGGATGGATGGATGGATGGATGGATGGATGGATGGATCAATGATAGATGGATGGATAATGGATGGATGGATGGGTGGATGGGTGATGGATGGATGGATGGATGGATGGATGGATGGATGGATGGATGGATGGATGGATCGATGATGGATGGATGCATGATGGATGGATAGATCGATGATGGATGGGTGGATGATGGATGGATGCATGATGGATGGATAGATCGATGATGGATGGATGGATGGATGGATGGATGGATGGATGGATGGATGGATGATGGATGGATGCCCCAAGCAATCAGTGTTTACTGCATTCCAATCACTGTGCTAACTGCTATGGAAAGAACAACCAGAAAACAAGATGACCCCTGCCCTGAAGGAGCTTACCTTCTAAAGGCAGAAGACAAAACATGAAGGGAACTAGGAGGAAGAGGGAGCAGATGAGCTGGTGTGGGTGAAGAGCAGCCTGGAGCATGAGATGAAGGCACAGGTTGCACAAGTGCGCTGGGTCCTTTGAGTTCCTCTTAAATTCTAGTCCTTCCTTAAGGATGAAAAGCAGAAAGACAACCTGGAAGACTTTGCTTCATATTTTGCCAGACATGGTCTAAAATTGACTGGATATTGATTGGCAGGCCATCGATAGTAAGTAATAGCCATTTGCCAGTGAAAGAGTGAGTCTCTTCTGGTGGTGGTGAAGGCCATTCATCAGACTGCCATCATCACCCAGTGAGTCTCTGGGGCCTATTACAATCTATTACAGTTGATTACAAAATCAAAACATTTGTTAACTGGACAGGGAGCTTTTCAGGGGAGAGTGATGGGAGCTGTGTGTTGGCCTTTTCTACCATTGGCCAGTCCCTCTCCAAACACATTGCCTCCTGGATATTCCCCAGAGTGTCTCTCCTTAAAGACAGAGCTTGGAGGGGTTCTGCTCCAGCCTCATCTTCTGCAGATGAGGAAACCAAAGCCCAGAGAGAAAGGCCCCCTGGAGGCCTTGACATCCCAGATTAGGTGAAGGTGCTGGGAACGTTTAGCCAGAGGAAGAGAAGGCTGGGAAGGACTGGACACTGTCTTCAAGTACTTGAGGGTTGTCAGTCATGGGGGGGAGGGGTAAGCCTTTCTCTGCTTGCCCCAAAGGGCAAAACCAGGAGCAAGGGGAGGGGGGAAGAGACCAAAAGCCCAGTTTAGACTTGTCAGAAAAAGCTTCCTAAGGACTGGAGCTGCCAAAGGCATTCATCCTCCTTGCTGGAGGTCTGGAGCAAAGGCCAGATGCCCCTAAGGACTGAGCTCCCCATCTGCCTACTAGGGGATTCCGAGATTCCATGAAGGTCACCCGGTTTGGTGGAAGATCTGTGAGCTCTCCTCTCTCCTGTACCACACCACATTTAGAAATCCCTCTCTGGAGAGGTGGCCTCCTCAACCTCTGTTTTTTTTCTCTTTTTTTCCTTTTAAATTACTTTATTTATTTTAGTTTACAACATTCAGTTCCACAAGCTTTTGAGTTCCAAATTTTCTCCCCCTCCTCTCCTCCCCCCTAGATAGGATGCAATCCAATATAGGTTCTACATGTATATTCCATTAAACATATTTTCACATTAGTCATGTTGCAAAGAAGAATTATAACCAATGGAATGAACCACGAGAAAGAAGAAACAAAATCAAAAAAAGAGTGCAAATAGTTTGCTTCAATCTGCATTCAGACTCCATAATTCTTTCTCTGGATGTGGATAGCATTTTCCATCATGAGTCTTTTGGAGTTGTCTTAGAACTTTGCATTGCTGAGAAGAGCTAAATCTATGAAAGTCAGTCATTGAACAATGTGGCTGTTACTACGTACAGTGTTCTCCTGGTTCTGCTTACTTCACTCAGCATCAGTTCATATAAATCATTCCAGGTTTTTCTGAAGTCCATCTGCTCGTCATTTCTTATAGCACAATAGTGTTCCATTACATTCACATACCACAACTTGTTCAGCCATTCCCCAGTTTGTGGGCATCTCTTCGATTTCTAATTCTTTTCCACCACAAAAAGAGCTGCTATAAGTATTTTTGCACATGTGGGTCCTTTTCCCATTCGTATGATCTCTTGGGGATACAGACCTTGAAGTGGTATTGCTGGGTCAAAGGGTATGCACATTTTTATAGCCCTTTGGGCTTAGTTCCAAATTGCTCTCCAGAATAGTTGGATCAGTTCACAACTCCACCACAACTCCACAATGCATTAGTGTTCCAATTTTCCCACATCCTCTCCAGCATTTATAATTTTCCTGTTTTGTCACGTTAGCCAATATGACAGGTGTGATGTGTTACCTGAGAGTTGTTTTGATTGGCATTTCTCTAATCAATAGTGATTTAGAGCATTTTTTTCCATATGACTATAGATAGCTTTAATTTCTTCATTGGAAAACTGCTTGTTCATATCCTTTGACCATTTATCAATTGGGGAATGACTTATATTCTCATAAATTTGACTCAAGTAAAAAACTACTTCAAATAACAAAAAACTTTAGTAAAGTTGCTGGATATAAAATAAACCCACATAAATCATCTACATTTCTATATATTACTAACAAAGCACAACAGCAAGAGATAGAAAGGGATATTCCATTTAAAGTTACTGTAGACATTAAAAAATATTTGGGAGTCTACCTGCCAAAACAAACCCAGGGCCTATATGAACACAATTACAAAACACTTTTCACACAAATGCAGTCAGATCTAAATAAATGGAAAAACATCAGTTGCTCATGGTTCGGCCAAGCTAATAATAATATAATAATAAAAATACAATAAAATTTTGATTTGTCATCAAAATAGATGACAATTTTACCTAAATGAATTTACTTATTCAGTTCCATAACAATCAAACCACCCAAAAATTATTTTACAGAGCTGGACAAAATAATAACAAAATTCATCTGGAAGAGCAAAAGGTCCAGAATATTGATGGAATTAATGAAAAGAAATGCTAGGGAAGGTGGCCTAGCCATACCAGATATTAAACTGTATTATAAAGCAGCAGTCATCAAAACTACTCGGTACTGGCTAAGAAATAGAGTGGTGGATCAGTGGAATAAGTTAAGTACACAAGAAAGAGTAGTCACCAACTATAGTAATCTACTGTTTGATAAACCCAAAGACTGTAGCTTCTGGTATAAGAACTTGCTATTTGACAAAAAACTGCTGGGGAAACTGGAAAATAGTGTGGCAGAAACTGGTCATAGACCAATATCTTACACCATGTACCAAGATAAAGTCAAAATGGGTCTATGATTTAGATATAAAAACTGATACTACATGCAATCTGGGAGAGCAAAGAATAGTTTACCTGTCAGATTTACGGAGAAGGGAAGAATTCATGACCAAACGAGACAGAGAATGTTATGAAATGCAAAATGGATAATTTTAATTACATTAAATTGAAAAGTTTTTGTACAAACAAAGCCAATGCAACCAAGATTAGGAGGGAAGCAGAAAACTGGGAAAGAATTTTTACAACCATATCTCTGAAAAAGGCCTCATTTCTAAAACATACAGAGAACCGGGCTCTGTTAATCGCCTGATCTGATTCTGAGTGCTGCCTGTGTGGTCGGATGGGGCAGGCCAGGTGTAAAACAGATTTAACCTAGACAACCATTGTGTTCCGACGTTGTCATTGACCTGTAATAGAAGAGTACTTCCTACGACCGTAGAAATGTACCAAAGTCCACCTAGAAGTACTTTTCCTCTGGAGGGGAGGGGTGGTTATTTTCCCAGGCCAAGAACCTTTAGGGTCTTGCTAATTTATGAGTTCCCTGACCGAGGGCCAGTCACAGCCCCTCCGAGCCTTGGCTTCCCCACCTGACCCATGTCTGGAGGGTCCCTGCCCTGACTTCCTCACAGGCCAATGAGGAAGATAAAGTAAAACAGCATGAGCTCACCAAAGGGGGGTGTACCACTGCCCAGAGGTTGGGCCTGCAAGTCATTCCTCTGCATTCATTCATTTACCCAACAAACACCCTTGAGAACTCCCTCTGTGCCTAGTACAGTGCAAGATGCCAGGAAATATGAAGGGACTTTGTGGCCCCTGACCCAAGAAGCTGAGTTCAAGGAGCAGATAAGGCAGAGAGAGATGATGTTAAGTCACAGTCTGGGGAGGAGATGCCTGGGAGTCCAGCCATGTGGAGTGCTACAGCCAGCCAGGGCAGCAGGAACTTGAAGAAGGGAAGGCTTCATGGAGGAGGCAGCTTGAGTGGGCCCTTGAAGAATGCTAGAAGACCTGGGGATGGGGAGCAAGGAGGAAGCTGTTGTGGGCACAGGCTTTGTGAACTTCACAGAAGCCCAGAAGGGTCCTCTTCCCCTCAGCAACTGGTCCTGGAACCATTTCTGAAAGATTCCAGCCAGGGAAGCCCTGAGGCAGCCCTTCCCCTTGGAGAGAGCTCTCCTCCCAGGAAGTTTTCCCTTAGATCCAGCTTGTCCCCCTCCCTTCTGGCTTAGCGCTCTAGGCTGTTCCTACTTCCAAACATTGGCTTCGAGATCCTGGAACAGAGACCAAAATCTCACCCCATCCCTGCCTGAACCTTCTCTCCTTCAGCATGGACTTCAGGCCCTTCCTCAGACCTGGCTGACTTCTTCTGGACACACTCCAGCTCCTCGTGCCGGGCCTGGAGCCAGGTGTGAACAGGGCAGCGTGCCCAAGGCACCACCTCCTTGTCACAGTCTGTCAGGTCAGCCCATGGTCACCACAGCCCACTCCACTGAGGCTTATGGAGATCAAAGCCCCCTGAAGCTCCCGGGGCCATTTTTAGATTCACAGCCGTAATTACATCTGTTATTGTTGTTCAGTCTTCATGACCACATTTGGTGTTTTCTTGGCAAAGACACTGGAGTTGTTTACCACTTCCTTCTCCAGCTCATTTGACAGATGAGGAAATTGAGGCAAACAGGGTGAAGTGACTTGCCCAGAGTCACACAGCTACTTAGCGTCTGAGGCTGGATTTGAACTCAGGAAGTGGAGTTTCCCTGGACTTTGCAAACCCAAGATGGCTTCCTTACTGGTGACCATTTTTGAACTTTCCAGAATCCTGATGCATAGGTGCTGAGCAGCAAGGATGAGGATAGCACCAGGGATGAACCTCTGTTCCCCGGGCCTTGTTCTGAGTTTCCGAAGAGCATGGGTCCAGGCCCAGCAGTGAAACGGCAATGTGCAATGTCATAACCCTCATGTATTGCCAGATCGCTCTCACTATTGCAATGCTACCAGCAATGTAGGAGAGCACATGTTTTTCTACAAATTCCAGTAGCCTAGGTTTTGCCCATTTTAAGGTGTGCAGTGGTTTGAGTTTCTTCCATGGCCAAGGAGGCTGGAAATGTCTTCGAGCAGTTCTGTAGCATGTGTTATCCCTGATTGAGAACACTCTAAATATGGTTTGGAAAGGACCATGGGAGAGATGTGCCATAGAAAGCAGGCTGCTCAGCAGCTTGGGCCCTCGAGGCTTTTGTAGAGAAATGCTTTTGTTTCAAGATGACGTTATTTTGATTCTGCTCCTCTCCCTCCAATCCCCGAGTTAGAGCATTCTGCGGTTCATGGAGAAACACTCCTCCACCGTATTGGTTCTGGCTGCTTGGCGGGTCTGGTTCTCACCAGCTGTGCCTGCTCACAGCCTGATTCACATTTGCATTTTTAGTGTGTGACCTGAATGAAGTCATTCTGTTTAGGGTTCTGCATTGTGTTTACAGTCACATTGCACACTAGAAGGTCAGCTCTGTTAGGCGAACAGCTTCCTAACAGGTCACTGATGGAGTCACCATGGAAAGCCTGCTCTGGGGGCACACTGGGGCTCCTAAAACCTCTCGGAGGCCAACTTTTCAGGACTGTGTTCAACAAACCAATTGCCAAGTTCCCATCTAGAAAGAGAACCTGGTGACAAGAAACCACAGCTGTCTCCAGCTCGTACATAGCCAGGGCATGAGATGAGAGATTCTGAAAGAACAGTCACCCCACCCACCTAGGAACAAAAGGCTAGAGTCCCAGGGTGTCAGAGCTGCAGGGGACCTCAGAGATGGTCTAGCCCTTCAAGGGAAACTGAGGACTAGGGGATCAATTGGCTAGCCTGGCATCCAGGATTAGCCTTCCTGTGTTCCCCTGGGAGCCAATACTGAATATTGTTCTCAGTTTTCTATCTATGAATGCAGCCCTTGTGGGAGAAGATGATCCTGTCAGCAAGGCTGCCACCCAATAATCACTGAGGGCTGTCTGACCCAGTCCCAGTCCCCTGAAGCCCTGTCTTTCCCTCTGTTCTGGGCCCCCCCAACCTCCAATTTGGCTTCTGGGGGGAAAGCACCATGATGTTTGATCAACCCAGAGGTTACGGAGGTTTGGCTGTACCTCAGTTTATCTAATCCTTACAACAGCCCGGCAAGGAAAGCACCACAGTCATGGGGATCTCCATGTTTCAAAAATCTGGCTAGCAGCTGTTGTGGGGGTGAGGAGACCAGCATGTTGCAAAAGCCCAGGTTCTTTTGATCTGCTTTACTAAGGAAAGCAACGTTAAGGGGTTGACAAGTTTACTTTAATCCAGCATGCAAATACCACTCACTTAGCTCAGGAGAAAAAGCCAGCACCCTGAACTTCAGAGTAAATACAAACAAATTACAAACATCGACAGACAGACCAAATACAATTCATAGTTACCAACATCTAGATTCAGCCCAGGAGCTCATAACAAGGGCTGGCCCAGAGTCACACGTGCCACCACAGCTGTGGGTAAGAGCTCCGGGAAAGAGAAAGCCAACCCCTGGCTCCATATCTTTTTCAGGGTCAAGGGTGAGTCATACGTGCGACTCACCCACGTGACCTAGAATTGTCACAAAGAGGTGACAAACCCATGTGGTCTAAAAACCTCTGATTCCCAAACACGTCACTCAAACCCATGTAAACTAGGCCCTCCCCTGAGGCAAGGAGGCCACCAAGGGCTCCCAAATCTAATCAAGGAAACAAAGGCCAAACTCTTCAAGGGCACTTGGTTGAACTGAGTGCTAAGAGCCCATTTTGTTTGCCAACACATCTATACATGCAGAAACTCAGACTCGGCAGCTCTCCTGCGCCCACACACCTAGCGAGGGTCAAAGGCAGCTCCAAGCCCACCTCTGGTGACTCTGAAACCAGCCTCCATCCCCTGGGTCAGTTCTCCTGGGAAGTCTCTCTCTTGGCTTTTTCTCTTTGTCAGCCTCCTGTCTCCCCAGCCCTAACTCTGCCCAGCCTCGGCTCCTGAAGCCTGTGGGACACCTTGGACCCTTCACAACTGTGCCCCAGCCTATTCTCGGAGAAGCACATCTCAGACATGGTCTCAGAACCACATTGCTAGAGAAAGCATTCGCCCTTCAATCCCGGAGTCTGCACAGGAGCAGACACCTCCCGGGTTTCCATCTCTGACCCTAATCCTGTCCCCAGTTTCAATTCCCCCTCACCAACTGCCTGAGACATCTCTCCATCCAGAAGCCCCCACTGCATCTCCAACTCAGCATGCCCCAGATGGGCCTCATGGCCTTCCACCTTCTGCCCTCCCTAAATCTACCAAGCTCCCCTCACCCAGAGTTGCCGTGCTGAAGGCATCCTTGGCTCTCCTGTCCCTGCCCCTACATCTCCAGTCTGTTGCCAGAGCTTGTCATTTTTTGCACACATCCCTCCTCTGCACTACCACAGCTGCCGGCCCAGTTGTGATCCTCCTCTCCTCCTGTGGACCATTGCAATGGCTTCCTAATCGGACTCCCTACCTCAGGACCACCCTTCTCGAGGTGCACACCCTGGCCCAGGAAGCCCCAGGCAACCCTCCTGCCTTTAAGCTAATATGTGGGCTTTGCCTCTGGCTTCTAGAGAGTTTTACAATGGGGTTTCTGCACATGAATCTCCTTCATGTAGGATATGTTTTAGCCAAACTGGCTTACTTAAGGCTCTCAGCAGATGACAATCCCCTTCCCCTGTGCCTCCACCTACCCAGAATGTACTTACAGCCCCTCACCTCAGTCCGTTGGAATCCCTAGCTTCCTTACACATTCCAGGAAAGTGCCTCCTCCTCCAGGAAACCTTCCTGATCTTTCCTCAATGCTAATGCCTCCTCCTTAAATTACTATGGGTCAGTTTTGTGTATATCTGTACCTAATTTTCTAGGTACAGGCTCTTTCCTCCAGTGGAATGTGAGCTCCTTGAGGCCAGGGACTGTTTTGTTTTAATTCTGTATCCCCAATACCTAGCCTGGTGGCTGGCACATAGTAGGCTCTTAATGCATGTGAATCGGATTGGGTTGGAATGCATTGGTTTGGAAAGGACAGAAAGAAGCTTGCTGTGCCCCTGCAGCTTCCCCACCACTCCCTGCTGGGCTCAACTTCTCGCTGCTCACCACGCCCCAGTCACCATCTGTGGGATGATTTTAAAAGCCTTAGAGAACCCTTTTAAGCCATGGGCCTCCCTTAGAATAAGTGGGACCCTGCAGAGAAATGCTCCATAGCTCATTCCCCTACTCTGCCTTTGGCAAAATGCTACCCTGTCTCCTCCCTGCCTCTTTACTCCAAAGATGATTGGGAGCAGGAAGGCTGGAAAAGCTTGAACCCCAACCTGGCCTGGAGGAAGTGAGCTCCCTCCTTCCGTGGGTGCATCCCTGCCTCAGAAAGCATGGGATGTCAGACATTGCTATAAGAGCCTGGTGCTAATTTTGTCTGTACAAGTCTCCTCTGATTCCTGCCCCATCCCCCAACCCCCACTACCTAGTGTTCGTCCTGTATCTTTGGCACACCCCTCTGGCAGAGGCTCCTCCCCTGGCCTCAGATAGGCTCCTCCAAGGCAGACCCTGCTTTGGCCTCTACATCCTGAGGCTGGTGCCTCATCAGCACCCTCCGATGGGGCCCAAGAATGTCAGAAGGCCTCAGAGAGAGACCTCCATCAATGAAGAGTCTGTGGGAAGGCTTGGAAGAGGGGCCCAGAACAAGGACCAGTCTCTCCAATGGGGGTGGCAGTGACGGCCCGATGATATCCCACATCTGCCACAGATGTTCTGCAACCTCCTAGGCAGGACCCAGAAATCTTCCAGTGGATGTGGTGGCCCAGTCGGCCTCCTCCTATGACCCCTCCACCACCTTCACTAGACATCAGAGCTTCTAAATGTAGAACCATCCCTGAGACAATGAAAAGTCAGTCCTGGAGGGCAGGGCCTCTGTCTGTCCCCCTCTGTGGCCCTCAGAGGCCAGCCAGGGCCCAGGGATTCCTCTGAAGAGGGCCAGGAGCAGAATCATCCTGGAAGCTGGGAGTCGGCTGGGTCCTTAGCTGGGCTCCTATAACAGAAGTGAAAGATGGGGATGGGATGGAGCAAAAAGATGGGAGTGGGCTTTGCTCACAGCTCCTGTGTCTCTTTGCTTTTCCAGGAGAATCAGCACCCTCAGGACGCTCACCATGGAGAAGTTCTTGTGTGTTGTCCTTCTCACTGTAAGTACAAGGAGATGGTAGGTGCTGGTCCCCCCACCCTTCAAAAGTGAGGCAAATGTTGTCGGGTTAGCTTTCAGTGGTGCTGACAAGGACGGCCATTGTCTACCAGAAATGTCAGAACTGGGCAGGAACCAGCAGCCACTCAGTCCAGCCCAGACCCGCTGGAAATCCCCCCACAACATGCCCAGTGAGTGGTCATCCAGAGTCTGCTTGAAGACTTCTGAGGTGCCGGTTCTCTTTAGACTTTTTATTGTTAGTGATGTCCAGCCTAGATGGGTCTCCACACCCAGTGCTCTTAGTTCAGGGCTGAGCAGCATTAGTCTGATTCCTCCTGCACATGAATGAATGAATGAATAAATGAATGAGCATGTGAACTGATGAACGAATGAAAAAGCATCTATTAAATGCTTGCCATGTGCTAAGCACTCAAGATACAAATATTAGCAAATACGCCCCTGCCCTCAAGGAGTTTATAATCTAATTGGGGGAGACAGTACATAAAGTGACCACACATAGACGTGCCCATAAGAAGTGGGGGGAGGAGGGGAGTAGAGCTGGAAAATGTCCAAGAAATGGCATGGAAGCTGGGTGCCCCCCTATATACCGGGATGCTAAGGCCAGAACTGAACATAATGCCCAGCTATAGCCAGAACCAAGCACATCCGGCCTGAATCCATCTGCTTCTCTGAATGCAGCCCAAGGTCATGGCAGCCTTTTGGGTCCTTGCCTCACCAGCCTGAGCCTGAGGCCCAAGAAATGTCCAGGTCTCTTTTGAGAACAAGACAGGACATTGATTTTTTGATCCCAAGAGCAAGATTTTCAATTGATCCTTCCTGAATTTCAACTTACTGGATTCAGCCAATTATCTAGCCTGTCCAGCTCCTTTCAGATGCTGCCTCTGTTATCCAGCCAGTCAAGCAACACAACTGGCTATGTGCTAGACAGCGGAGATCCAAGAAGGAAAGGCTGAAGCTGCCCTCTCCTTCAAGGAGCTCAAAGTCTAATGGGGAAAGACAAGAGGCAAATCGCAACATCTGCACCAGGCAGACTCAGTACAAATGCGACATCATTTTAGAGGGAGGGTGCTGCGCTAGAGAGGGGAAGATGGCATTTGACTTGAGTTTTGGAAGAAGCCGGGAGACAAGTGAAGAGGGAGTTGGGAAGTGGAGGCTGGCATCCTGGAACCTAGCAGCGCAAAGAGGAAGGAGGCGGGAGAAGAGTGGAAAGGGAGGAGGGAGGAGGAGGCGGGAGGAGGACTTGACCTTGAGGATGTTCCCCGATGATGGAAGAGATTGAAGAGCATTGAACAGAGTTGTGACCCTCAGACCTATGCTTTGGGGAGATTCAATTGGCTGCTAAGTGGAAAATGGACTGGAGCAAGGTGGGCAGACCCCCTAGCAGCGATGGCAGCTGTCCAGGAGAGAGATGAGGGGCCTGCACGGGCCAGGAGTCATCAGAGGAGAAGAGGGGACTTGTGCAGGAGATGCTCCGAAGGGAGCTGCTACCGGCTTTGAAGACACAATGGGGCTGGCCTGGGTCTTGAGAAAGATGGTGGTGCCCTTGTGTGGTCTACAGAAGGGATGAGCCTGACACCTACGCCTACATCTAATTCACTGATATTTAACCATGTTAGTAGCACAAGGCCAAGCACAGATGGTGGGAACTCTGGGCCTGAGTTCCAATCCAGTTCCAGATGCTTTCTAGGTGTATGGCCCTGGTCAAGCCATTTAATTTCTCCCCACCTCAGTCTCCTCATCTGTAAAGTGGGGGTGCCAATTGAGCCTCACTCATAGAGTCATTATAAGGACAGAAGGAGCTGACATCTGTAAGAGGCTTTGTAACCCTCTGGGAGTGCGCGCCATGATCACCAACGTCATCCTTGTTGTTACTGCTCTCAGACGTCCTGAGAGTGAGCTGCTAATAACGGCTCTTTAGAGATGGCCAGTTGGTTCTGAACCCCCGATGCTGCTGTGGTCCAACTAGCCCACTTCTCTCCGGCCTTTCCACAAGAATTGCATGAGGCCTTTAGCAAAGACTCTGTTGATGTCCGACAAGCTCTCTCCACAGGGTTCACCTCACCTATCAGCTTAGTTGTTTGGTTGTTGTTCAGTCCCGTCTCACTCTCCGTGACCCCAAGTGGGGTTTTCTTGGCAGAGACACTGGAGTGGTTTGCGATTTCCTTCTCCAGCTCATTTTACAGATGAGGAAACTGAGGCAAACAAGGTGAAGTGACTTGTCCAGAGTCATACAGCTAGTAACTATCTCAGGCTGGATTTGAACTCAGGTCTTCCTCATCCCAAACCTGGCACTCTGTGCACTATGGCACCTAGCTGCCCACTAGTAATCTTGTCCAATAAGAGATAGGCAGTCCTAGCACTGCCTGATCTGAATGAAGACCTGCTGTCCCCCTCTTCCTGTCTCTTCAATTACCACATCTCTTTCTTGTCATTCCCCAGTTATCTCTGTAATGATCCATACTAAAACTTTCCCAGATATCAAAGTCAGCTTGGTAGATGTCCAAGAGGCCTTTGAATATAAAGAGGTTGTGCATTTTATTCAAATGAGGGTCAGTTTGTCTTACAAATGGACAAAGGTCATCTTAGGTTCTCTCAACCAAGATCAACACTACTACCAGCCAGTCCAGGTTTCAACTCTTCCTGTAACTGTGGGTCATTGGGTGAGCCTGGCCCCAGAAAGAAGGGGCTAGCCTGGCCCCAGAAGGAAAGGCTAGCCTGGCCCCAGAAAGAAGGGGCTAGCCTGGCCCCAGAAGGAAAGGCTAGCCTGGCCCCAGAAAGAAGGGGCTAGCCTGGCCCCAGAAGGAAGGGGCTAGCCTGGCCCCAGAAGGAAAGGCTAGCCTGGCCCCAGAAAGAAGGGGCTAGCCTGGCCCCAGAAGGAAGGGGCTAGCCTGGCCCCAGAAAGAAGGGGCTACCCTGGCCCCAGAAAGAAGGGGCTAGCCTGGCCCCAGAAAGAAGGGGCTAGCCTGGCCCCAGAAGGAAAGGCTAGCCTGGCCCCAGAAAGAAGGGGCTAGACTGGCCCCAGAAAGAAGGAGCTAGCCTGGCCCCAGAAGGAAAGGCTAGCCTGGCCCCAGAAAGAAGGGGCTAGCCTGGCCCCAGAAGGAAAGGCTAGCCTGGCCTCGGGCCTGCATGAGCCTGACTCCAGAAGGCTGAGCTGCCTCTTTATAGAGCAAGTCCCACCCAGCTGACACCTCAGCATGTTTACAAAGATTCTCCTTGGATTGTCCTACCCTTTTAGTTCCCAGACTTGTCTCAGTAGGTTCAGCTGCATTCAGCTGATGAGATTTTACAGAGCAAACAGGAGTGAGCCAGTCATTTTCCGCCCTCTGACTTTAGTCCCTTTGGGTCTTTGTTTTCCCCATGCGCAACTGGCCATCCAGATAATTTAGTGCCTGAAGCAGTTGTCCCACCCGGGCAGAGCAGCCTAGCCAAGGCTGGCCAGCAGGGTCAGCTTCTCCTCACTCCACTCTCAGTGATGCCTTCAAGTTCCCACAGATTCTCCTAGTGATGCCATGGAGTTGGTGGAGGAGATGCAGTACACACAGGCTTTTGCCCAAACTTAGAAACTAATGAATGCGGTATCAAATCGTTTTGTCCCAAGCTGTCCCACGATCATCACCTACTGGGCCCTTGTTCTTTTGGGAAACATCCTTATATCTTTCAGCATCAGGGAAAGCAACAGCTTGACTGGCCTGAAATGGAATGGCCATGTCCCAACAGGGGCATGAGGAGAGGGAAGAAGACATTCCTGCAGCTCTAGAAATGGAAAATTCCCCAAAAGAGAAAGAGAAAATGGAGGGGCAGCTGAGTCTAGTGTGCCCAAAGGCCAGTCCCTGGCAGCTGAGCCCAGTGTGCCCAAAGGTCAGTCCCTGGCAGCTGAGCCCAGTGTGCCCAAAGGCCAGTCCCTGGCAGCTGAGCCCAGTGTGCCCAAAGGTCAGTCCCTGGCAGGTGAGCCCCACCCAGGGTACTAGTTCTCAGCCACTCTTTCCCAGGGTGAGTCTGTGCATTTCACTGAGTTTGGCAGCGGAAAACTATCAACAGTATAGATGCAAGGCATGAGATGCTTTTTAACTACAAAGATTCAGGCCCATTGTCTTGGAATAGCAGTTTTGCCTACCTATTCCAGGCATGAGAATGCAGGGTTTCTTTTGACTTGTTCTAAACATTTCTAAGAACAGAAAGGATTTCACCTACTTCCCAATGCACAGGAAAAGACTCTCAGAGTCTTGGGAGGGGTGCTCTGCTTCCTGCAGCTCAGAGCTCTTGGCTTTTGCTTCGTTCACTCCCCTTGGGGACCTCCCAGCCCCAAGCTTGGGCAGGTAAGTCTCCACGCTGCTCTTGGGGGTACTCAGGCTTGTTGGATGTGTCCCTATAGCCCTTGGCTCCCCCAAACCACCTGGGTAGGTTTGGAAGACTGAAGAAAGCACTGGGGCAAGCCTTAGGCTCTGTACCAACATCATTGTCATTTGCACATTTATGGAGTTGTACCACCTTTGACCAATAGCAGATGTCACAACTGTTTTCCAAGACTCCTTTTGGTCATTAAGATCACGTCGGTCTGGGGTCCCTCTGTCACATCTGCATTGGCATCCTGCTTCCCACATCCTTGGACAGAACCGGGAGCAATTGGGGTAGGAACAGAGAGGGCATAGAGTTGCATAGAGGCACAAGGGTGGGGTGGAAGTCAGCAAGAATTTCCAACAATGAGCTGTCCCGTAGTGAAGCGAGCTGCCTGGGAAGTAGTGGCTCCTTCCCCCTTGAAATCTCTAACCAGAGGCTAAAGACATACTGGTCATCAGGGTTGTGAAGCTAGTTCTCTGAGGCTGCATCGGTCTGGATGAGAACTGAGGCTAGTACTCGCCCCTTCCAGCTCTGAAATTCTGAGATTCCTGAGTCTATGAGAACCTAAGTGTCTATCAGTCCAGAGTCCCATGAAAACCCAATTCTGAGAGCGTGGATTGGAGATGCCTTCTTGGGACTGACTCTCTGGTGCCTCTAAATGCTTTCTCTGCCCTCAGGGAGCTTACAGTGTAATGATGGAGACAACAAGCAAACATATACAAACTATAGAAAGGATAAATAGGAAATAATTGACCGAAGAAAGGTGATAGGATTACAGGAGGTTGGGAAAGGCTTCCTGTGAAAGATGAGATTTGAGCTGGGACTTGAGGCCAGGGAATCAAGTCTACAGAGATGAGGCAGAGCATTCCAGGCATGGGGGGTGGCCAGAGAATGCCCAGAACGAGAGATGGGCTAGGAGGCCACTGGTGGAAGAGAACATGGTGGAATATAATTCTAAAGGAGACTGGAAAGGTGGGGCGAGGGGGTGAGAGAAAGGTAGATTTGAAAAGGCTTTAGAAGCCAAAGAGAGGAGCTTCTATTTGACCCTAGAGCTGAAAGGGAGCCCCTGGATTTTCCTGAATGGGGGGCGACATGACTGCACCAGACCTGGGCTTGACTCGCCCCTCAGACATCTACTATCTGCGTCATCCCTAGCAAGTTCCTCCCCCTCACTGACCCCCGTTTCCTCATCTGTAAAATGGGTCCATAATTTCTGGAGTCCCAACACCCCAGAGGTACTCTCCAGATCTAAAGAGCATGTCAGCATCTGAAAAGCACCCCATGGATGCCAGCTCTGATCATGCTCAAGAATTCATCCCCACTTACCTTTGGTTCACATTTATCTTGGTCCCCATGCTGGGACAAGTGGCAATGCCGCCTGGCAATGGTCTGTGCAGAAGAGAGACATCTCTCACCTTAGGAAAAATCCCTCTTCATCCAAAGGACTGAGAAGTGCAAATTAGCAGAGTCCTGTGCCTCTATGGTTCATCTTCACCAAAATTGTGTAAATGTCTTGGGCATTCCTGTCACACCCATGGGCACATTGACCTGGTGTGTGCACACACCTGCACGTAGGTGCATACACATACACACCTGTAGGCACATGCCTGTGCACAGTTATACATACACACACCTGTGTGCATATATGCACATAGATTCACATGTGGATTGTACACATTGTATGTTCACACACATGCACAAGGTACATATACACATTGTACACATTGCATATATATATGCACAGGTACATCCACATACATACATGCACGTACATATGCACACAGGTATGCACATTAACCCTCAACTTCAAATGAAGACAGTAATACCAAGAGCAGACGTCCACAGAGCACTCCAAGGTCTGCAAAGCGCTGGATATACACCACCCCATTTTTTTTCTGATCTCCATTGTATTTGATGTAAGTGACTGGACCAGGACCACACAGCCACAGCTGTCCATGTATATGTCCAGAGACCCTCCATCCTTCCACCAACCCACAAAGACTGATGGCTACAGACAGTGTCCTCACTGAATCTGATGGAAGGACTGCACGACCAAGTTGCCACTGGAACAGTCCTGGGCTTCTGCCTCCAGCCTTAAGCAGATGACTTCACAAACTTCTGGGAACACACTTGGGGTGCTGACTTGTTCCCTGAGAACTCAGGCACTGGCTCCGCACTCTCTTCTACACACCAGGACACCAGGACACACAAGAGCCACAGGAGCTAGGCAGCGGCTTGGCAATCTTAGGCATGACGTCATTGGCTGGAGTTTTGGGGATTGACATCATGCGTTCGGCTGCTAAACTGCTGCGTGGGACACCATTGAACGGCTCTCTGCTGAAGACCCAGACAGCCTTGGACAGAGCAGGGCCACAGTCTCCTGAGTGACTCCCAGCCCTGCACCACACTCAGAAACAAGGCAGTGAAGGCCAGCTTCTGTCTCCACTTCATAATGCACAGAATCCCATTTGAGGCCCACGCCCCAACAGCTCCGATGAGGGGGACCTGATAAGGGCTAAATGGTGCTTCGGTTAGGCAACTCTAAGAGCAAGAGCAGGTGTCTCAAATTCTGTCTCTCTGGGTCTGATTGCTCTTGCCGGGGATGTGCCTCCCCAGACTTCCATATGGATGGCCAGAACCTCTTGGCAGGAAGGTCACCATGATGCATTTATCCAAGTGCTGTGTCATTTAAACCATTCATACATGCACACACTCACACACACAACTAGGTCATAATTGATGTGAGTTCCAATAATTCCAAGTTTTATTTCATGTCGATTATAAAATATCAGGTCACATTTAATATGAGCCCAAATTGAATTAATGTAAGGATTATGAGCTAGTTGAAGATTTTAACACTTGAATACATCACCAGGCCACATTTGCATGGGTGTGATAGGCTGCTCTTATTACCCTGTTACCAACAGTTGTGTTATTGATTTTAAAAGAGCCTTTATGAAAATGGACCAAAAGAAAAATGCTTCAGATGGAGACATAGCCAGCACAAGATCAAAAAAGAAGAATTTTGTTGTCATGTTAAACAGAAAGGTAATGTGTTAGGACAACAGCACAAACAGGGTTGCAATAACACTAAAAAGAATTTTACAGGTCCTATTACAGCAGTCCATGGTCCTCTTGGAATGCCGATGGGTGGTGTGGAACATGAGCAGAGAGGCAGGAGGAATCCAAAGAAAGGCTGCATCTCACCAGCTCGTGGCTTCGCCAACAGCCACAAGGAGGAGGAGGTGGTGTGTCGTAGTGACGGCAATGGGCGCCTCAGCTATGGCAATCCACGACTGCCATCATATGCACAGCCCTTCAGATAAAAGCTCCAGTTTACTTAAGACAATGAGGGAAAGGGCATGAGGTGACGGCGAAGATGCTTTTACCACAAGCGTTGGTTGTTTCTGTTCCTTTAAAAAGCTGAGATGGCTGGAGCAATGGAGAGGCAGCTGCTGCCATGTGGAGGCACATCTCATTGGGTAGATTTTCTGTCAGAAAAGCAGACTGTGATAGAAGAAATAATAAACCTGGGAAGAAAGCTTGGTTTGGAACAGCTAGAAAATGGCAGCCTGGCAATGAGTCACCCTCAAGAGAATGAGCTGGTCATCTCAAATGATCAAAGGGTGTGCAGATGGAGACATTCACCCTCTAGGAGCAATCGGAGGCTGTATTCCTAATGGGAGAAGGCCAAGCATTGTAGAGAGTGACCCTGACGTCAGTGAGAGTGTGCCATTTCTCCAGGAGTGGATCAGGCTCATCGCACCTACCAGCATGTGCATGAAGATTTAAAGAAAGAGAAGGCAGTTCAGTCTAGGTGGCTAACATACTTTAAACAAAAATAATGAGATTTTCATCATATCAGGTAGGCTTATCTTGGGGTACAGTGTTCGGCAACTTAAAATAATTTTTAAACTTTAAAAATTTTGCTTTCTATAACTGCTTTATTACTTTGTAATAAGTTTGGACAGAAATAGTTTTTTATTGTTTGCTGTTGTGTCACATTAGTAAACAGATAAAACTTATTCTTAAAGTTTTTCATTAAATAATTTCATAGAGCTAGAACCGATTACTTTATTTTACTTACAATTATAACTGAATAGTGTGAGTCTGAATAATGCAATCACCTCATAGGATTCATTATTCACACTAATCAGGACCTGACTGTAAACTCCTGCATATGCAAATACACATATGTACATTCAAGCATTTATATACATGCAGCCCCCATGCACACCCACATATACACTCATGCCGTCACAGACACTCTCATACACATGCACATCCTATACACACTCACCTTTTGTAATGAACTGAGACCATCACACCATTATTTGAGGCTTCTGATCCCAGGAGGGGCTATAGTTAAGACCATAGTGCTTTCAGAGGGAGGGTCCAGTGTGCTGCCAATCAGCTACGACCAAAAGCTGCTTCCCTGGGCACCGTGTGCTGCTGGGACCCAGGTAGAAAGAGAGACAAAATGTACCACTCAAGCAAAAGTGTTATCTTAGGCATAGCTGCTGTGTATAGCCTGCTTTAAGGTCCACAAAGTGTATTAGAGACAGTTTTTATTTGATCTTCCAAAGCTGAACTCATTATCTTTTCCTCTAAACCCTCCCCCTGCTACTTTCCCTATTCCTTTCAAGGGCACCTCCCTGTTCCCAGTCTCTTGGGATCCCAAACTAAGAGTCATCCCAGACTCTTCTCTAATGCTCATCCCCACAAACAATATGGTACTAAAGCTTGTCAATTTCACCTCTACAGCATCTCTCAATATGTGCCCCCTCTCCTCTGACACCTTGGTGCAGACCCTCATCACCTCATGTCTGGACTATGACAACAGCTTCTGGAGTGGGTGTCTTCCTGCCCCATTCCCACACAGTCTGCATATTATTAATGCCTACATTTTTACTTCAGCATAATCCAGCTTTATAACCTTTAGTTGATAGGTCTGATTATCATAGTTCATTTTCAAAGGTAGATATTTGTGAATGTGGGTTTAGGGAGAGGACTGAGTGGATGTGAGTTGCTTGAGTATGTAAGTAGATGGGACTGGGAACAGCAATAACCAAAGACAGGCAAGCTCTCCTCAAGCTGCCATGGCAACTCCCCCAAAATTCAGCTCTGGCCGTGTCCCCCTCTTGTCTTGAACAAGCTTCAGTGGCTTCCTCTAACCTCTAAGATGAAATATAAAGTCTTTGGGGTGTTTAAAGCCTTCAGAACTGCATCCATCCTCCATCTCCATCCACAGTAAGGATTATCTCTGCGCACACTCCAGTCCAGCCCGAACGGCCTTGCTCTTCCTCACTCATCACGTTCCATCTACTTCCTCTACTTTCCAGCCCCTGCATGAAGAGTAACTGCCTCTTCAGCTGTCCCAAATGTCATAGACCAAGCAGCTCCCCATCCTTGTCAATTTGGGAACCGAAAGTGCAGCACCTGGAGGAGAGGGCAGGGTACACCTTCTTGGGTAACAGTGTTTCTGTGCCATCTGCCAGGGGAGCCATGAGCCAGCTGCTTTGGTGGTCCAGGACCAAGCTGTTTCCTCAGCTTGGGATATCCTCAGCAGATATTGGAAGGAAGAAGGAGAGCTGAGGTCTCCTAAACCTGTTCTGCTCTTCTATCCAGCCATGCCCAGACTCTTCTGCTAACTAACCCCCTTTCCTTTTTATATAGACACTGTCTTCTGGCCTGGCCTCCACTCTTAATGACACAGAGCCAACCTTGGAGCCCGAGTTCATCACGGACACCTCTCCGGGGCGCCAGAAGATTGTGGATGCCCAGTTCAAGTGCTTTGAGCGAATGAACAGCAAACCTCCCTACAAAAAAAAAGGTAACCCTGGGAAGGTGGATGGGGTGGGGGCTTGGACCAGGCCTGTCATTCCCCCAGCTGCCCTGGGGCCAAGAAGTTGTGAGGTCAGGAAGGGGCCTCCCTCCCACCATGCTGCCCCAAGTTGTCTGTGAAGCCAGGCCTGAGATGTTGAACTGAGCTCCTCAGGACAGTCCTTTCCTTTCCTCAGATCTTCCCCAGATAGGTACAGAAACCAGAAGCCTCCTTCCAGACCATGCGGCTCCTGGGATATAGTGCCTGGAATCCAGGGCCCAGCTTGCCTTTGAGAGGGTTGGGGCAGGTCTCTGAGGGTTTGGGGCAGGGGGTGTCTCCAGGCTTCCTTGGGCCAAGTTCTACTGCTCCTTGGGCCAAGGCATCCAAATAGGTGAGCCTTGCAAAAGGGAGCTCCAGCCAAGAGGAAACAGGAGGCCATGAGTTTCCTCTCTTGTCTATGGGGCCATGGTAGGACATCCTTCACAAAGCACATTGGCCCTGTTGATGGGGTAGAACACGCCCTGGACAGACACATGGGTTTGGGCAGCATCTTTCCAGACCCTGATTTGTGGCTCCAAATTATCTCCTTTCATTTTTCAATATAATCCAGATTAACAAATTCTTGCCAATCTGACTCAAGCCAGTTGTTGGGGGGAAAGGGGGACACACAAAGAGAGACAGACAGATAGATGGGTGGACAGAAAGACAGCAGAGACAGACAGAGTGAAGCTAGAATCTGACTTCACATCCAGGGTCAGCCAGAGCTGGACTCAAGAGACTGAAATTTGGGATCAGGAAAACTTGGGTTTAGATCCCTTCCCAACTGTGTGACCTTGCACAGTCACTCAACTTCTCCCACCTTCAGCTCCACGCTGTGTAAAAGGGGGTGACAATGCCTGGAGCACCTCCCTCCTAGGTTCACTGTGAGGCTCAGCAGAGATCATGAATGTGCCAACAAAAAGAACATGGCTTGACAGGGCTCCTTTGTGGC
>CM053624.1:378078596-378094397 GCA_028646595.1 Phalanger gymnotis | reverse complement strand
AGCCGAGCTTCCGGCGTTCTCAAGCCCCGCCTCAATGACCAGAGACCATTGGTTCCCGAGCTGGCCCCTCCTAAGTCACCAATCCACACCCACACAGGTTTCACACCTGACAGGGCCCTGGGCCTGGGGCTTAGCACTTAACAGCTGAAAGTATTTCCACTCAAAAGAAACAAAAGCCATGCTAATGAGACAATTTTGCCTAACAACACACATGGCGACCTCTTGGCTCACCTCCCCACCCCCAGCCTCCTCTCAGCTTCTCAGCCTGGAGAACTGAGTTCACTTTTCTGTGGGGGTGGGTGTCATGTCCAGCATCAGCCAGGACAGGGTTCAAGCAGGGTCCCAAAGGCAGGGTCCCCCACAATGACCCCCACTGAATCCCCAGGACAATCAGAGCATTGGGCAGCAGAGGAAGGCCTTTTCACTGAGGCCACCCTCCAGAGTTCCTTCCAGAAGGGAGGGGAATGGTTATGGGTTCAAGTGGAAGAGAGGCCAGAAGACCAACCTCTGACATCCCTGATGGGTTCCCTGTCTTTGTCCTAAAAAAGGCAGTCCTAAAGAAAGCCCCAATCAGCAATGCTATTGTCCCTGGTGCCAACCCCAAAGTCTCCGTGGTCAGGGAGCAGAGGATGGTGTCTATGCCAGCCTTGCCTCTGGTCAGTTTGGAAGTGGTCACACTCAGGATGCCCCTTGGAGCAAGTCAGCTTCCCCTCCTGGGTTGCTGGGGACTAACCTGTTCCTATTGTTTCATTTTTATAGAACAGGCCTCCAAGTACTGTGATGAACATGGGAACTGGTTCCAACATCCTGAGAGTAACCGGACCTGGTCCAACTACACATTGTGCAACTCATTCACGTCGGAGAAACTGAAGGTGAGCTCAGTCTCTAGCCCACAATGGAAGTAGAAATGTAGGAGCTTGTTCTCTCATTGTGAATGATTGGGCATCTCTGGGAGGCCTCAAAGATTCCCAGAGTTGCCTGCCTTGGGAATCTGTTGTAATGCCTAAGAGGGACTTGTCAGTAGGGATGGAGAGGAAAAACAAAGTACAGAATTCCCAGACTGGAAACTCCCTCTCCCCTACCCCCTCCACTGAAGATAACAGACTTCTAACAAGTACCTCCTGGCCTAGGCTGCATGCGGGCATGGATTGAGGGGGCCAGAGCCCATCATCTGCTGGCATAGTGTTCAGTGACCCTTCAGAAGCTAATTGCATTAGATCCTACATCCTAATGGAAATCTATTTAACTATTCTGGTCTAATTGAAATGGCCTGCTCCCTGAGTCATCATGTGCTGATTAATACTGCAAACGACAAGAGTGATGAAGTCGAGTGTGCAGACTTCTGGGACTGTTGGCACACAGCTCCCACCCCAAGCTTTGGGCCACCTGTGTTCTTCACATGCCAATCTAGTACTCCTTAGTAAGAAACACAATGCAATGAAGCCAAGAGACCCAGCCCCTTGGGCAGCACACCCTGTAGCCTGGCCAGAGAGGTCCCGGGTCCACTTCCTTCATGCCTTCTGGCACTAGAATGAGCCAGAAGCAACAAATGAGTGACCAATTGCCCATATAATCCCAACAACAATTAATCTCACAAATAGATGCATGAGGCTTTTAATGAAATTCAGTTATGAAGAGGATGCAAAGACTTCCTAGGATTTAGACTGTCTACAATGGACTTACTGGTCACCTGAAACAAGAACTTTTTTACCAGTGGCCATGGGGCAGATTCCTTCATGGAGGAGATGAAACTGCCCCATTGGCATTCTCAGGATGAATGAAACCAAGAGAAAAAGAAAGCTGAAGTTACCACTGGTGGTAGGATAGGATAAGAGGGTCTCCTCAGAGGGGGAAAGGAAGAAAGCCTGAGAAGCAGCAAGAAGCCTCGCTTCACGAGACGTTTGGCCATCTTCCCTGGACGTCATCAGGATGGAACGACTGGACAACAGGAGGAGAAGCTTGGGGGCACAGGGGATCTGTTCCAGGGGAGACAGAAGCCAGTGAAGTACTCAGTGACCCTCCAGACCAAGCTCTCTCCCCGCACCCATCTTGACCTTCAGAGCCTTCCATGCAAAGGCGGATGCACACAGACAATGGCACAATGGGCTGAAGGACATGGTTTGGAACAAAGAAACTAAAAAGGCTCCAGGCTTGTGGCTGCTGCAGAAGCCTCATATGTGTAGCTTTGTGAAGGTTTGCTTCCAGAGAAGAGATAAACAGCGTTGAGCATGACAAACATCGCAAAAATGAAATCGATGATATCTGAGCTGATCAGAAGAGACCAGTGATTGATAGGGGAGCAGTCAGAGAATGAGCTGTCTGTCCATAGTCCTACATCAGTCACTTAGAGCAAAAATCAAAGCCAGTACCATCTCAGAAGAAGGATGGAGACAGGTCAGGCCAGAATATCTCTGATCCCCACCTCCACTCAAACTGGACTTCCAAGAGGAAAGAAGGTAAGGGCCCCAGCTGAGGGAGGACAGACCATACCACCTTAGGAGAAGAACAAAGACAGTTGGGCAGCGGAGTCTCTGCCCAGCTTGGACGTTGATTCTTGGTGATTTAACTGCAAGGAGGGAGGAATGTGAAGTGGGGCCTCAGGTGAAAGAGAACAGACACCAGGACAAGCATCTTATCAAGTGGATAATTGCATGGGACCAAACACCTTCCTCTGTTGAGAATTGTATGCAGTAAACTATTCTGAAAATTGACCTGTGAAAAAAGCCTTGCTTCACATGGATGTCTGGGGTTCCAAGAGTTGCAGAGGAAAGTGCACTGTAAATCTGAGTCCTCAAGGAAGGAGATGGGGCCATAAGGGTCTGGGTTTTTTTTTAAATAAATTTATTAGTAGCTTCCATTAATATATTATAGAATTATTAGAGAAATTTATTATTTATCATTAGAGAAAATATACTACTGGCTTTGAAACTTTGATATCTTCAGATAAAAACCAATTATTCCCATGGTGGACAGAACCCACCAATGAAAATTCTCCGAACAGTGATATGGCCCAGTTATCTCTTAAGAGGGTAGGAGCACAGACTCCTGTTGCCTCTGGCATGCTTGACCTAGATTGCATAGAAAGACAGAGAATTCCTGGCCATTTGAAATCCCAAATTGTGCAAAGGCAGTAATGGTCCTGCTGGTCAACCACTCCAGAGCAGGAACCTGCTAAACTCATTTCCAATGAGGGTGACTTTTATGGAAGTAATGTCTTCCTCCAAGGGATCGGAAGAATCTCAATCAACAGTACATGAATGGGCACCGTGCTAAGTGGCAAAAATACCCAAAAAAATGGTCAAAATATGATCCCTCAAAGAACTCAAAGGCCTCACACATTCAGATAGGGGGAGATATGCAAACAATTGTGGACCAGCAAGATCTATACAGAGCAAATGGGAGACAGTCTCAGGAAGCCAGGACGGAAAGGAGGGAGAGTGTTATGGGGGAGGAGCAGTAGTAATATTGGTGCCATTGTATCACAGAATATGTGGAGGAGAGCAAGTTGTGAGAGGACTGGAAAGGTAAGAAAGACTGGTTGCGAAGGGCTTGAAAAGCTTTATTTTTGGCTTATTGCGTAGGGTGGGGTGGAGCATGAGCAGATCTGTACCTTCAGGAAGTCTCTTTGGCAGCCAAGTGGAGGATTGACTGGAGTGGGGAGAGACTTGAGACAAGACCAGCTAGCAGGTTATCACAACAGTCCAGGTAGGAAGTGATAGGGGCCTGGGCCAGGATTATGACAGTGCCAGGTGAGAGAAGGGGATAGAGAAGAGGCATAGTGAAAGGAGAAATAACAGGACTTGGCAGCTAGTTGGTTATGCGGTATGAGATTGAGGAGGTGAGACTGACACCAAGGGCACTGGGTGACTAGAAGGATGGCAGGGCCTTTGATAATGGTAGCAAATCTAGGAAGAAGGGAGGTTTCAGAAGAAAGAAGAATTCTGCTTTGGATACATTGAGTTTGAAATAGGAAATATAGTTCAAGAAATCCAATAGGCAATTGGTAATGTAAGACTGGAGGCCAGAAGAATGGTTAAGGCTGGATAAATAAATCTGAGAATCATTTGCATGGATAATTGAACCTATGAGAACTGATGAGATCACCAAGCAACACAATGATGGAGAAAAGAAGAGGCCCAGGACTGAGCCCTGAGGGGCACTCACAGTTAGTGGGCACAACCTGAAGGAAGATCCAGCTAAGCAGTCAGACAGGTAGGAAGAAAACCAGGAGAGAGAGGAGAGGACCAGGAAAAGAGAGCGATTGACTACATCAGAGGCTGCCAAGAAGTCAGAAAGCATGCGGCCTGAGAAAAGGCCATCAGGTGGGGCCACTCAGGTCATCGGTAACTTTGGAGAAAGTAGGTTCAACTGTGTGATGAAGTCAGAGGAGCCAGAAGGCCAAGGTCTTAGAAGACAGTGAAAGGAGAGGGAGTGGAGACTCTCAAAGGAGAGACTTCTCATGGAGCTTAGCCATGAAAAGGAGAGATACAGGACCATACCTAGCTGGGATAGGCAGATCAAATGAAGAGGGCTGAGAATGGGGAAGACAGGCTGTCGTAGGGAGCAAGGAATCAGCCAGTGGACAGGGAGAGACTGAAGACAAATGAGAAGCTAGGAGTCATAGGGGACAATCTATTGGAGGAGATGGGTTGGAATGGGATCACATGTGTGTGGAGGTGTTTGCCTCAGCAAGGAGAAGGGCCAGCTCCTCATCATGAGACAAGAATGAAGGAGGAGATGGTGGTGGAAGGCATCCGGGTGTGATGTGCAATGAGGAGGAAGAGGGGAGAAGAAAAACAATTCAGCTCTATTGATATAATTCAGCCTCTTCTGCAAAACTATGAGCCAACCCAGCAGTGTGGGACAGGAGAAAAAGGTCAAGGCTGGGATTTGAGTCCCAGGTTCAAATCCCATGTCAACCACTAGCCAACTGTGTACCTGGGCAATGGCAAAGATGGCATTAGCTATTTGGGCAGCCTTATCAGTTGATAAAAACCCTAGATCTCTTTTCGTACAAACAGATTTCCAACCATGATGCTCCCATATTGTGGTTGTGAAATTGTTGTTTTAACCCATGTGTGACTTTCCTTTTGTCCCTATTAAATGCCATTCTCAGATCCAATCCAACATTTTAACTTGTCAGGATCCTTGTAGATCCTGACTCAGTTATCTAGCTTCGTGTCATCAGCAAATTTGATAAGCATGACCTCTGTCTTCTTACAAGTCATTGAGATGACTGTCAAGGGTCCTTGGTATTCTACTGCCCACGTACAAGTCAGACCATTAATGACCATGATGTAGATTCAGCCAGTCAGTCAATTCCAGTGAACCACCATCTAGCCTGCATTTCTCCGTCTTTTCCCAAGAATAGCATAAAATATTTTGTAAAATGTCTTGCCAAAGACTAGAATAATTCTTTCCTAAAGCATCCCCCTCATTTACTCATCTACCATGAAGAGGGGAAAATAGTTGAATCTGCCACGCCCTGCTCAGAGTGAAGCCACTCTGGTTCTTTGGGGTCACTGCTTTCTTTTGCTGGAGTTCACCATTAATAATCTGCTCAGGAATTTTCCCAAGAATCAAAATCAAACTCACTGACCTATAATTTAGAGATTCTGTTCTCTTTTCTCTCTCTCTCTCTCTCTCTCTCTCTCTCTCTCTCTCTCTCTCTCTCTCTCTCTGAAAATTAGGGTCCTGTTTTCTGAACCAGCCTTACCATTTAAAGCTTGAAGCAATCATATCTGCCACTTCTTTCAGGACTCAAAGATGTCATTAATGTATCTGAGCCAGGTGACCTGATCTCACCAAGAGAACTCAGGGCTTTTCTTTGCTCCCCCCTTTTATCTTGGCTAGCAACTCCCTATTAAGGCTTTTAGTTCAGTCCTCCCTAAACCAAAGATCAAGCTCCTTGGAAGACAAAAAGAAACCAGTGAACAGCTCTGCCTCCTCCCCATCCTCCCCAGCCATTGCACAGTCGAGCCCAAGAAGCCTCTCTCTGACAGGTTTAAAACCCAGCTCCAGTTGGTGGAGAAGATAAATGTCCTTGCAAAGCTGGGGCTTAGCCACATGTGCAAGAACTGTTCCACTGGGACCAGCCTCTCTGTTCATTCTTTCCACTGAAAGGACAGGAAGCTGGAAGAGGGACCACAGATCTGGAGTCTTTAGGAGCCATCTAGGCTAGTCCCTTCATTTCACAGGGGGTGAAGCTGAGGTCCAGAGAGGGGAAAGAAGGGTCTTACCCAGTAACCTGCCAGGGAGATGTGTTTCCTCCCCAACACATCAAGGTCGGCTTTAAGCCCGTGGAAGGCAGTAAGTGGCCTGCCTTAAGGGAGCTGCAGAAGCTGATGGAGGACCAACGAGCCCCAGAAGAGAGTGCCCCCTTCTTCTCCCCCGCCTTCCTCCACCATCAGGCACTGGTGCCAAAGCAGGGAGGGTGATGGGCTTGGTTCCACTAGCAGCTGTGACCCTAGAGAGTGCCATGGAGGAGTGGTCGAGGACGGAAAAAACAAGACAGGCTTTTAAGCCCACTCACATCCAAGTATGCAGGAAGAAATAAATTGAGGCCTCTCTGGCAGAACAGAAAGAGACTTAATGAAGAACAGCTGAACTGAGAAGCCCACTTCACCCAGAGCCCCAGAGTTCCACAGCTCTTGATCATGACAGCCGGCTAATTCATGGGTTCAGCAAGGGCACAGAAACCTGTGCCCCCAGACAAGGCTCCTCCATGCCTCCCTTCTGCTCCCAAGCAGGACCTTGGCAAGACATCAAGACAGAGGCAAAACGATCTGCCAGTGCCAGACCCTTCTCTGCAATCCAAGCATGCCCTACTGGGGCAGAGTAACGTGAAAGTCAAAATGGCTTTTGCAAATTCTTTAGGGAGTGAGCTACTTCCCCACACCCGGACAGCCTCAGAGGGGCTATGCCCTGCAGGGAGTCACAAGAGAGACCTATTTTTCTCTGGCCACAAAGGGATTGAGTGATGGTAGCCCATAAGGCCTCCCTCGGAAGGGTTGGGGTCAAGACTGCCCTTCAAAGGGTAAGGCTCTTACCCAGGGGGCTGGCAGGGTGGACAGGCAGGAGTGACTGCTCTCTTCTTTTTCAGGTAGCATACATTCTCTATTACATGGCCATTGTGGGACATGCCCTGTCAATCGCATCCCTCCTTGGCTCCCTTGGAATCTTATTCTATTTCAAGTAAGTACTTTCCAGGGTTGGGGAGGGGAATGGCAAGGTGACTGGGAGGGGGCAGGGGGAGTGGGAGGCCACAGTGCTATATTCATCCTTCTTTACCTCCTCTTCTGCCTTGTCTCCTCTCCTCGATATGAACACAAAGGGACCCTTCTAGGAAGGACCTTGGTGAGCTGAAGCCCAGGGTGGAAAGGGGCAGCTGGATGGTTTGGCTGGATGCTTATAAAATCTGAGGAGGAGAAGGCTAGGCAGGGGATGTCCAACAGCTGTGATCAAGTATCTGCATCGATGCAAGGATTAGCTTTGTCCTGCTTCACCTCAAAGGGCAGAATGAGGGGGGTGGGACAGAGAGAGAGATGCAATGAAGCAGATTTAGGTTCAGTGTCAGGAAAAACTTTTCAGTGGTGAGAGCCGTGCCCACATGGAAGGTGCTGCCCAGGGAAGGGGAGGGGTAGTTCAAGCAGAGGCTGGATAAGGAAGCTCCCTGAAGGCAGCGAAGACTTCATCTTTGTCCTAGTAGCCCCAGTACCTGGAGGGGAGGGCTTGGTCCACACCGGGAGCCTGACTCACATTAGAATTGTCAGAGTTGGGGGAGGGAAAGCATGCTTTGGGTGGGATTTGGCCTGAGAAGCTGCTAGAATCCCTTCTAAGGGATTCCAAGAAAAAGATTCACTGAAGAGAAATGCAGAATTCAGAAAATCTTGTCATTGTACATGAATGAAGAACACAAGTCTTTAAATAATGTTGAGTATGTTGGCCATGCCTATCTGATTTGGTTATTCTAGATTTTAGTGAATTTAAAATATTGATTTCCTGATTCTAATGAAGGCCCCTCCCAGCTGCACATGGCCAGAAAAGCAGTCTCTGTCCTGGATAGAGAGGCCAGCTGGTTTTCAGGTGCCTCTTTGCCCCTCTCCCTGAAAGCACCAAGAGTGTAGACGAAAACACATAGGGAAAACTCCCCTAGACCCACTAGCTGGAAGCAACTCCCCTACTGGCCAGGCTGTGCAACTTAAGAAAGCACAGAGCCATTCTCATTTACAAAGGGCTTTGGAATCCCGCAAGTCATTAGAGAGAGTTCTCCATTTTGCAAACTCCCCAGTTCCAGATAAATGCACAAATAAAGAGTCAAAAGGGCCTCTTCATGAAGTTAGCCTTGGAAAGTCAAAAGCTTATAAAGCAAATGACATGGGGGATTAATTACACGAATTACAATGAGAGAATTTTCAATAATCACAACCAGTCTGGAGTAAAGTGCACAGGTGAAGTGATTCATTTGGGATTCATCGGGGAACGTGGCTCATTTTTCACCTGTACTTTATAACAGTGAGTAAATAGATCATTGTGGCTTTCACACATTTTCTATTAAAATCCTGTCACTGAAGTCTATTATTTGGGTTTTCACAACAGTCATGAGAAAAGAGGGCAGAAGAAGTTGGCTCTTTGCCCACGGTTGCCTGGGGATATTGTTCAGGCTTTAGGGGCAAGAGGGAAAAGTGCTTCTCTGAAGACCCATAACCATGAAGGGGCATTTCCTGTACTGTAAAGGAGAAATGGGGTATGGGGCACCTGGAAGAGCAAGGTAAAGAGCTTGTCTGTTCCTAACATGCCTTAGGATGGAAGAGTATAAGTCCCACAGGGTGATCTTGGTGGGTCACACACTCAGTCACTTCCCGAGCCCACACACCTGCAACTGAGATCTTTGGAGGGGAGAAAGGGGTCCCTGAGGAGGTGCGGTGGTAGTATTATCCTTATTTTCCTCCTCTTCTCTGTATAACCCCAGAAGACAGAAGAGACAAGGAATAGTTCAGCCTTAAGTATGTAGGAAAATGCCTATCTGGATCTCCCTCGAGCCTTGGAAATACGGGACCCACTGGGCTTCCCTAGACAACGTGGCAGCCAAAAACAGGTCATGCAAGCCTATGCTGCATAGAAAGAAGCCCAGAGCCCTGAACAAGATATGCTTGCGTCTGGCTGTTGTCAGACCATGGCTGGAGGAGGATACAGAGAGGACAGAGACCAGGATGGGGAGAGGACTCAAAAGCAAATCGTGCAAGGCTTGGCTGATGGTTGAAGTGATTGCTCATGATCAGTCTAGGCGATACATGACAGCTGCCTTCAAGTATTTGTGGAAGAAGTCTTAGACCTTCCTGCTCACCCCTGGAGAGCTCTCAGAAGAAATGAGTGGAAACTGCGATGAGGCAGATTTGGGCTCTATGTAAGAGAAAACTCCAAACCAATCAGAGCAATGCAATCGTGGCACAGGCTGCCTTGGAAGCTCTGAGCTCACCACCACTGGCATTCTGCAGGCAGAAGAAGAATGCTTCAGCCATTTGTTAGGATATTGAAGGAGCAGCCCCTTCCCAGTCTGCAGTTCTGTGATCCCTGAGTCTGGTACCTGTTCTGTTGGCCCATGTTAGTCAACACCAGAAGAGGATCAAGTATTCCAAGCACTTAAAACCGAAGAGGAAGCTTTACAAATGCTCTTCTAGAGTCACAGAATGATAGCTTTAGGGATGAAAGGGACCTCTCAGATGGTCTTGTCCTACCTCCTGGTTTTTCTGAGGCCCAGAGAGGTCAGGTGAGTTGCCAGCCCACGCAAGGTTGCAAGAGGCTTTGGTAGGACTACAACTCAAGATATCCAGTTCCACATGCTGGGCTGCAGCCTGCTCCACTTACCTTCCTGAGGGTCTTCGCTACACTAACAAAGTCAGGTGATGGAAGTGTTTCCTGCACCCAACCTTGTGAAACTTTTAAATCACAGGACTCATTTATATTCTCAAAAAATATTGAGCTTTTGTTTATTCAGGTTGTATGTATTGATAATTGCCATATTAGAAATTAAAACATTTTATGGTTATCGTGAAAACTGTTTTGGCCCCACGGACCCTGGAAAGGGCCTTAGGGACCCCCAGGGGTGCGCAGAGCACACTTAGAGAACTGCTGCTCTGGCCCTTTCTAGGTAACTTTGTATCCTTAGGTTCCATCCATGCATAAATGCAGATTTCAGAGGCATTGAGGGTCAGGAAGAGAAGGGGGAGAGGGGCAAAATTCTTAGTTATCATTGCATTGCCACCTTTATTAATGCCATTGTTTCCGTGGGGATCTGAATAAGCTCAAAATGTATCTTCCCTAAAATTTCTGGGTTCAAAACTGATCACCTTTGGTCTGTGGACTGAAGGAGTCTGGGACAAGCTGATGTTTAAATATTTATTGTTTGTTGCTGTTTTGTATCAATTGGTTGTATTTATTGGTTATATGCCAAAAGAAAAGCAGTAGGGTTAGGGTTAGGTTTAGGGTTAGAGTTGGGGTTAGGGTTGGGGAGGAGCAACTCCACTGTGGCAAAGTCGCATGACCAGGACTCCCTGAACTGTAGCAAGACCCGGGGAGAGAGGCAGGATGTGCCAGAGGTGGCTGCTCTTGTTTGAGCATCCACACCCTGCATGTGTCCTCATGAGAGGCAGAGTCTTTGGAAGGAAGGTCATCCACAAGGGGCTGCAGCTTCCTCAAAATGCGCTCTAAGAAACTGTCTGCATTTCAATTCTCCGATTCTGTTACCTTTGGTACCACTCACAATCTCAGGTCACGACAGAATCCCAAAAGGATATCTAAAGTGTCTGGACTCAGAAATGAACATGGTTCAATGGAAGGCAGGCTTGGGAAAGTCATACCTAGAACCTTAGTTTGAGATCGGGGTCGGGAGAATCCAAGGGTGAGTGAGCACATTAGAGCCATGACTTAGATCTGCAGCTCTCCTGCTTCTAGGTGTCAGTGCCCTTGGAGCACCTGAGTCCCTTGCTGAAGTCACTCAGGAAGATCAAAGCTAAACACTAACAACCAAAACTCCTCTACCAGTTACCTAAAGTCATTTGGGGCACAGAGTCATGTTGGACACCATGAGGAAGAGATGCTAGTTTAGCCGTCTCTGCAAACTAGAAATGATTTAGATGGATTAATATTAAAATGAATAAAGATTATTTTTGTCAGACATGCCTAAAACATAAGCATGCCAGCATGTGCACGCACACACACACACACTGAAGATGAAAGCTAAGGAGCATTGAATGGCACCCCTACAGATCAGCTCCACACAGGCACAGCCTTTACGCGAGCATGGAGTTCTGCACCTATCAGGTACTTACAGGTCGGACTAGTGGGTCAATGACAAGTGAAAGGGCATGGAGTCAAAAGCCCCCTCTGTGGTTAAGTGTATATTGAACTAAGTGGATTTGAGTTGGCTCTGAGACTGGGGAAGGTGCTGGTCACATGGATGAGGTCCCTGGCCGAATGGTGATAGGATAAGCCATTTATGTTTGTGATGGGTGCCATTGACTTGTATTTATCATGGAAGGAGACTGGCATTTTACACCTTTCTTGTATTAAGCTACAGCCCTTGTGAAGAAAGGGGTTCTTTAGGGGCATGTCAAGTCTCCCACTCACCCCCCTCCATACACATGTACTCATGGGGTTGGTTATTCCCAGCAGGGATTCAGAATAGGCTTCCCCCTACCCTAAGGCACTCTTGGCGAGCCCTCTTTGTTCCTTTTTCTCCTCTTTTCTTTCTGGCTCTGAACATCTCTGTAATTATGCTATGTTATGTAGGAGGGAGGAGTAGCGTTCCCAACCCCAGGAGACAACATTGATTTCTATAATCTGCCAAAGAACACAGATATTAAAATACCACTTCCTAGGTCTTCAAACTTGTTTTCTTCAACATAAGGAAGGAAAATATCAATTCCAATCACTTCGAGAAAGATGCTCACACAGGATTCAAGCAGTGAAAATCATGACATGGAAGAGTAGCCCATAGGCAGCATGTGGACCAGGCCATTCTGCAAAGTGACAAAAATGAGCCCCTCACTTCAATGGGACCCTCTACCCCAGGTCACCCTGGAGGCCCAGAGCTAAAGAATGGCACAGGCTGTGTTCTCAGGACTAACCCTAAATGCATGCATCAACAAGGCTGCCTAGCCCTTTGCATCATATCTCCATAGTGCTTGACCAACAAGGGTTTCACACTGGCCTCATGACAGCAGCACCCCTCCCACACTTCAGGTCGGTAACCACAGGAGCCAAGGCACCACCCATCTCAAGGCACGTTCACAGGCAAGAGGGTTTCAAACTGGAACGTGGCTGCAAGATGCAGTTATTGGATCAGACCCTCCCTTCAGACTCTCTGTGGTTGAATGCCTAGTGAGTGTCATTTCAAATAAGGGAGGAATTGAGAGCCAGGAGAGGCTGTAGACATCAGCTGGTCCGAGTGCTCATTTTACAAATGAGGAAAATGAAGCTCAGAGAGCCTAAATCACTGCTCCAAGGTCAGATAACTTGAGGAATTGTGTTCCAGGGCTCCCAGTGTCAGCTTTCCTGCTCTGAAATGAAATGGGAAAAAGAAAATTAGCTCTTTATGTCCAGGAACTGAGTCTCCTAGAACCACAGCATCAGGAGCATAGCAGGGAATGCCCGGAAATTCTAAGACAAAAAAAATCAAAGAAATAAGCCTGCCTCAGATCTCTGTACACAAAAGCACTGAGTAGAAGCTGTAAGCAAGTAAATCAGGCTGACTGGAATATGTCTCATGGAGAGTTTAATTTATCCAAAAGGAACACGCTCAGCCAACAAACATTTATTAAATACCTACTACGTGCCAAGCACTATGGTAATTGCTGAGGTTACAGAGAAAGCAAAAGACAGTCCCTAATCACAGTCCAGGGAAGGAGATGTCATACAATAATGAGGCAGCCAAGTGGCACTGCAGATAAAGTTCAGGGTCTGAAGTCAAGAAGACCCAAGTTCAAATGAGACCTCAGACACTGGCTGTGTGAGCTTGGGCAAGTCACTTAACCTTGTTTGCCTCGGTTTCCTCATCTGTAAAATGGAAATAATAGCACCTACCTCCCAAGGTTATCAAGTGAGATAATGTTTGTAGAGCCCTTAGCACGGTGCCTGCCACACAGCAGATGCTAACAACAGTGTACAAACATGACACGACAGGCTAAATTGGAGATAACCAACAGAGGAAAGGTATGAAGGGAGATTATTGCAAAAAGTGGGATTTGACCTGGAGGAAACCACTCATATGGCCAGCCAAGGACTGCCCAGTCGAGTCCTCCTGGTGGACAGCAGGGTCAAGGGGAACAGCACCAGGATAGTTTAACGAGCTCTACAATGAGAGTTTTTCATCTAGAGTACACAGACCCCAATGGCTCATGGATAGACTTCAGAAAGCCTGAGGACTTGGATGAGGGGAAAAGTGACATCTTTATTTCACCACACATAACTTACCATGTATTTTATTTTAAGTATTTAAAACCCGAATTCTGACAAGAAAGGCCTTGAAGACATCGCCAGCCTGCTGCCCAAGGCAGGACACATAGAAGGTGAAGAATCCCTGCTCAAAGGGATAGCAATGCCGCAGGAAATCCCTGCACAGCTTTAACTTTTAGGAAATACACCAAAGACAGCATCAAGTAGAAGTGATGGGGCACGTACAAAAGCATGGCTCCAGGGGCCAGAATGTCTGGAGAATTGAAGCTAAAGATGAGCTGAGGCTGCCACAGAGAGGGAGGGGCAAACAAAACGGGGAGAGGCTGGGAGCTGCGTCCAAAGAAAAGAGAAGCACCTCCAGTTGGGTCGCATGGCAGGCCTGCAGAGTCTCAGACTCTGACCTGGGCAGAGGCTTCATTGCGCTTGGCTGAGGTGGGGGGGGGGGGAGAAGGGTGGAATTTGTTTCTCTTCTATTTCTTGTTCTCCTTCCTGTTCCATCCTTCAATACCCTTAGGGTGACTTTTCTTAGTTGAGTCTGGTACTAAGCTTTGTTTAAACTGTTGTTTTCTCTCTACTGTTTCTCTCTACTTTATGAGGCAATACTCAGGGAATCATCTCTCTCCATCCAAGTTTACCAACAAGTTAAATTCTAACCAGTATTGCCTTTGGTTCCCATGTCTGCTTGTCGAACAACCCAAGTGCTGGCTAACTAAGATACTTTTTTAGGGCCTTAGTGCCTCTGTTAAGGCAATTGATTTGCATCACAGAGTTAATGTTTTGTTGTTCAGTCATGTCTGACTCTTGCTGACCCCTTTTGGGGTTCCCTTGGGAGAGATACTGGAGTGGTTCACCATTTCCTTCTCCAGCTCATTTTACAATTAACATAGTCTGTGTATGTGTCCATTCATATCTATATCCCATTTTTCATCATCGAAACCTTGTTTAAATAGATTGGGTTGGAGTTGTTTTGGGGATGGAGATGCTATTTTTTCCATATTTATCTTTTTTCTAGCTTTGAGCTAATTTCGAGCTTTTATGAAGTCAGCAGAGTTTTCTGCAGACAGTGCACACATTCAGGGTTTGCTCCCACAAGTAACAAGCTGTTTCCCATGTAGAAACTCAAACTATAACAATTTCACAGGGAGAAGACGTGAATGTTGTTGGGCATGCTGCCTCCGGTGCCTTCTGATTCTTGTCTCAGAATGCTCATGAGGTGCAAAGGAGAGGCTTCTGGTTACCCTCAAGTCTGCTCTGAGTCCTCATTGCTGATCCATACTTCTCAGACTCATTCATCCACGCTTACTCCATCTCTCCCTGTCAATTACGTGTATGTGGATTTCATTGGAAGCCGACTCTGTCCAGTCCGTCTTCCACAGCAGGTGTTAGTGCTGACACTGCAATTGCTTTCTTGGTCACAATTCTGAGGCCACACTTCCATGCTGACCAACTGTCCCATGACATGATGCTTCTTTTTGCCTTCATCAATATAGTCAAACTGGTTCTGCCAGGCCCCACACTTGATCCCCCAAGGAGAACTGGGGAGAGCTTTTACCCTCGCACTGAGTTACTACTTCTCTCTTCTAAGTTTGTTTCTAGTGAAAAGGCCACAAGGCATACAATTTCCTTCCTCCAGTTGTGTGTCCACCCACCAGAGACTGGACAAAGACATCTAGAATTCCAACAGTTAGGTTAAAGTTTGTCACTAGTCTGTCTGATTCTAAACATCCCCTGGCCCCCTTTCTGCCATTGTGCTGGCACCCCCTCCCAGAAGCAGGAGGGGCCCCGCAGGACTAAGAGCACTTGGGATTTTTCTTTGTTTTATGCATTGACCAGCCAGAGTTCCTCAATGAGTGGTCAGTCTGCTGGCAGTGGGCTTTCCCCACTCAGTTGGGCTGGACCTCAGAAAGCAGCGTCGTCTGCCAGGAAAAATGCACTCAAAGCTTTTCTAAGCCCTGTCCTGACAGTGGAGCCACCCAGTGGTTGTACACTTGTGGCAGAGCCTTCAACAATGCCATAGTCAGGCAGCAGCATGGGATGCGGAAGAGGCTCCGCAGCCTAGAAGACTGACCCACACCTAATGAGGTGGAGGTTCATGTAGACAGTGTAAAGGTTCACGCATCCAAGGTGGAAGAGGCATGGCTACATGAAGTTTTTGATCTGGGGGTTCCAGGCAGAGGAACCAGGAAAGAGAGGCGCTTGTTCCCCTGCTCTCTAGAGGGGTCGGTCAGTCTAGAAAGGCCAGCGAAGAGAGGCGCTTGTTCCCCTGCTCTCTAGAGGGGTCAGTCAGTCTAGAAAGGCCAGCGAAGAGAGGCGCTTGTTCCCCTGCTCTCTAGAGGGGTCGGTCAG
>CM053624.1:378048887-378070793 GCA_028646595.1 Phalanger gymnotis | reverse complement strand
GGCTGTCCTGGGCTGGAGCTCTGCTTCCCTCTGCCACTTTGTGGGTTCTGCAGCTCTAGAATTGGTTCAGAGCCATTGTTTTATAGGTTTTTGGAGAGAGTTGGTGGGGAGCTCACGCCAGTCACTGCTTCCCAGCCGCCTTCGGAAGGGGCATTTGTTAATGGTGGTGCTGGAAGCCCAGGCACATAGGGGAAGGGGCAGGCAGATTTGTGGTGGGATGTCGCAGCAGTGGGGCTGGAGGAGATGGGATATCTGGTGCTGGGGAGGAAGTTGGTTCACAGTTGGGGACAGGGGAGAGGAGTGGACAGAGGTGTGGTGAGTGTTTGGGGAATGAGTCCGGACAGAGTGGTTGGTGTCCATGGATAGGGTGTGCGACCTGCTCCTTCCTCCTCAGCGTCTGGTAGGAGATGAATTTTTATCCTTTTTTGCTGGTGAACCCTAATGTTTTCCCTGCCATGTGCAGGACCTTTTTTTAATGTTGCTGGGAGGTTTCCTGAAAAGGCTCCTTACTGTTGTTTTAGAGAGATTTCCTTGCCAACACCCTCTGGTTGTCTCAGAGAGACAATGGAATTGTCTGTTCTCCTGAACATGAGGCAACCCACTTAGCTTTCATGTTGGAGAATGTTGGGGGTTTGGAGACTCTGTAAGGGGCTTGTCTGGCAGATGAGGCCTCGGAGCCTGTGTGCGGCTAGGCAGCCATAGTGGGCAGGCGGGCTTGAGCCCTGGGCATGGCTCCAGCCCTCACTCTGCTCAGTGCCTGTGTTTGTGTAGTGTGGATGGCCCAGATATGTGTAGAGAAGATGCCATGTCCTGCATGCACCTTCGGTCCATTTGTGTGTCATTTTCAATGTGAAGAGGGGACACCTCTGGGTTAGAGCAGCAATCAAAGCATTTGAAGGGCAGGGATTGGGCTAGCAGAGTGGGGGAGGTTGCAGGCACATCTGGGTTTGATGTCAGGAAAGGGCTTCTGCCAGTGAGCGCTGGGGGGCCTGGGCTGCTGGGGGGCAAGGGTGGGGTGGTGGTGTAGACACATACCATTGGACACACATATGGATGCTTTTGCTCCAGAGGGCTCCATCTTCTGTCAGGTCCTTTGTAACAAAGAAAGGATTTTAAAAAAGGATTTTAGAGGCCGAGAATATAGGAGGTAGGTAGACAAGAAGATAGGTCTTCCCCAGAACACAGAAGCTAACGTGTCCTGGGCAAAATAATGAAATCTACCCGTCCAGTGGGGAGGAACAGTGTCTGGCCGAGGAGGCTATGGGCCAGAATAACAGGTCAATTCTCAGGTAGACAGCATCTCCAGCATCGGCCCAGCTCGTGAACGCAGCCCCTCGACAATGCGCTGGGAGCAAAGCATCCAATTACTGGGTGAGGGAAAAGGAGGGAGGGCAGAGGTGAGTACCAGGCAGGGCTCAGGAACTTGGAATCTATTACATGAGATGAGAAGGAGCGAAATGAGGGAGACTGGCAGACAGGGCCTCGCTGAGAAGCGGCTGGGGGGCAGTTGGCCCAGGAAAGGGTGTCAGTCTTCAGGAAGGTGAGGGGAGCCCAAGCCAAGAGAAGTTTTGGTTCGAGAGGGTGCATTGAGCTGCCTCTGATGACCTGAAGCCGGAGGAGCTGTCTAGGCAGGCTGAGTTTGGGACCAGCCCCCAAGAGCGGACAGGGAGACTGTCCATACTGCTCCCTGGCTCCTGGCTGGCCTGAGGGGCTCTGTCTCCTTCAGTGATCTCCCCTCCCCCATCATCAGATGACCCTCATCCCCAGATCTTCCATTCCAAAAGGCTGTGACAGATGGGCAACTTACTCATGACCCAGAAATAAATGTGATTATGAGTTGTGTTCGGATGCTACTGTGTTGAGAGAAATGTATTATTAAAAGGTCTAAAGGATGGCCAGAGATTCAGAATAAGGAATTCTGGGAAAAGATATCACTACTGTTTGTAGATGACAATGTAGTTATCACCACTCAGCTCAGCTCAATAAATGTTAGTGGAAAACCTACTCTGTCCTAGGCACCATGGGGGGAGGGGGTGGTGCTGGAGACACAAATACAGAACCACTCTTGTCCATTCTCCTGGTCGCCCTTGAGCACTGGACCTTCGGATGAAATACAAAGACCTAGCATTGTAGTTCACTCCCAAGGGCTTTTTTGGAAAATTCATTTAGAGCCAGAGGCTGTCCTAGGGGCCTGGCCTGGTGACCTAGATCTTGTGAGATGACCCTGATGACCAAAGCTTTTCTGCTGGGAGGCAGAATGTGACTTCTAGACTTTAGAATGTTGGGGCAATTTTAAGTCCACAGGGAAGGCATGGAGGGGACAAGGCATCATCACACAGGGGAAAAAAGACTGCATTAGTCAGGAGGAGTCCCTGCATTCCCATTGGGCGGGATGTACCCGACATGCAAACCTGCACGGACACACCACAGTGGTCCGTGACTGAGCCCCATTCTCCAGGAGTGCAGCATCAGAGCTTTTGGTCCTGAAGGACTGGGGGCCTGCTGGTCACTCCCTTCACCTCCCGTGCCACCTTTTCACATTGGTTCTCTGCTGTATTTCATCCTTAATTTCTGCAGCCACAAGGAGAAAGTGAAGTCTGGTGCAGTCAGCAGGACTGGATGAGGTCCCTTGAACAGACAGGTCCAACTGGCAGCTCCTCAAGACCATTGGACAGCTCCTGGGATTGTTACTGCCCCCTTCTCCTCTCCTTCTCCAAGCCCCCAGAAGGTCTGTCCCCGTGAAGCGGGCACCTGGGCACAGAGGGGACCCTCTGGCTGCCTTGTGCTCAGATTGAGCCTCTGTCAGAGCCCTCTGCTGCTTGCTCCAGCTCCATCTCCAGCTCTCCAGAGGGGCCGGAAGACCCCTGAGCCTCCTCCTAGCTTAGAGTCTAGATGCTCTGCACGTAGGAGACCATCTAAACCTGCTTTTCTTGCCAGATTCTTTTCTGATATTTCAACAATTGTTGGACCAGGAGCTCTTTCCCATGAGGGAGTTGAGGGGATTCAGACAGCAAGAGGTCAATTGTGGGAATGGAGGGCACCCCAGTGACACCATCGTGGGCCTCGGTTGTGGAGCCAGCCAGCTTAGGTCCCTTTCTATTTAATTATGGGTCTGGTCCAATGTCTGCCTTGGGAGAAAACTTCAGTTGTGGGAATTGGAAGAAAATCTTATTGTGTTGTTTGAGCCTGGCCCTGCAGGGCTGGGAGGTGGACCCCTCTTCCTGCTGCTCCAACACCCTTAACCAAGGATGCAAGTTATGCCGACCAGAACCCAGCCAGATTCAAAGATCTGTGTGAGGAGTTTTCTGTTCTATATCTTAAGGAGCCCATATCTCTTAACTGAAAACTGGCCCCATACCGGTCAGTGGCTGTTTCCTTGTTGGATAGAATACAGGCACTTGCGGGGAAGAGGAGGGGGTGGGAGTGCCTCTTTTTCTGATTTCCGAGAATTGCATCTGCATGCTTTCCCCTCCCGACTTATTCCCTAATCTGTCCTCCAGTTAGAGACCACGTGACCTCATTTGTATCCTGGTTTTCTTTTAATGATCTTCGTTGTTTATTTATTTATTTTGCACGGGGGAAGGCAGGGCAATTGGGGTTAAATGACTTGCCCAAGGTCACACAGCTAGTAAATGTGTCAAGTGTCTGAGGCCGGATTTGAACTCAGATACTCCTGACTCCAGGGCTGGTGCTCTGCTCACTGCGCCACCTAGCCATCCCAGATCTTCGTTGTTTTTAACGTGTAAAAATCTGTTTCTGCATTTGGGGTCCGGTGCCAAGCTGAGGAGATGTGGTCCTGATTTGTTGGGCAGTTGGCACGCGGTGCTCAGAAGCTCGAAGCTTTCTTCCCCAGTCATTCCATCTCTCACACAGCGCAGCACGTCACGTTCTTGGGTTTACCTGGGTTGTTGTGAGTACCCAACTCTGTTTACAGGGCACTCGGCACGGTGTCTAGCACATAGTAGGTGCACAAACACCCTTGTTCCCTTCCCTACTCTTCAGACCCTGGGCTGAGTGGGATGGCTTCCACTCCTGATTTTCTTCTTGGTTCCACTAATCTAGTTTTAGACCAGCGATGAGCGGATTTAAGGATCGCAGCTTTATAACATTGATAGAAGTCGGGGAGGGCCTTCCCTCCGTTTTAGTTCCCTTGAGATTATAGATTACTGGTTCCTCCGCGGAAGCTCTGTCCTCCTCCGCCTCAGTGCGGTCTTCCCTGGCCGCCGCTCGCCTCCGAAGCCTGCACACTATCTTTGCCCTGCAGGCGTATTGTGGCATTATGTGGCCCCCAGGCGGATGGCTCCTCCTGGCCTTGTACCCACGTGGCTCACTCGATACAAGAGTTGTGCCCCGCTCTGATGAGCCTTGGGAGGATCTCTGCTGTGGCTTAGCTTCAAGATCCTCGAACTCTCTGTTGTCATTATCGGGGACTCCCCCGGCCTGGCCCTGGGACTGCTCAGAGCTCTCCCCGCGACCCTTCTTGGGTGAGTGCAACCCCCGCCCCTGCCCTGCTGTGCCGTCTCTGGCCCTCGTCAGAAGTGAAGCCCGCGTTGTTATCCGCCTCCTGTTTGATTTTATCCTGAGGTGTTCAGTGACCCTTCTCCGCTTCCTCTGATGCTGCCCTCCAGACAGGGCTCAGGACTCCCCTCTGACTCTCCTCCCCCACTGGAGTTCTGTCTCTGAGGTTTTGTATCTGATAACCAGCAGCATGGATAGGCACTCTACCTCCCCGAGCTGGACTTTTCTGCACCCCCCACCCCCAACTCACTTGTCCTGTGTCCTTGGTGTGGGCAGGGGGTGGGGCACCAATGGTTATTTGTTGATAGGAGACATCTGCAGGTCAGGAACAAGACAGTGACTGCTAGGGGCAGACCTATGGGAGAGGGATTTGAGGCTGGGGGTCTTTTGGAAACATTTTCTCATTTAGATTGGTGACCATATGGTCTCAATTTTAACCCTCTCCCAATATATAAGACAATTTCATTCAGCAGACACATGTAGCTCTCATCTCTAGCATCAGGTGGTCTGGACATTAGAGAAATACCAATTCCTGCCCCCCAAAAGCCTTGGGGAAGTTTTGAGGGGGAGAAAGTGAACTTTTGAAGGATCAGGAGGGCTTCCTGTAGGAGGCAGCTCTTGAGTTGGGTTTAAATTTCAAGAAGGCATCTGGTGTTTATTCAGTGACCCATGGGGGGATGTTCCAGTGAGGGGGAGCCCCTCCCATAATGGCCCCATGGTTTCCTTTGCCAAACCCAAGACCTTCACATTATCTTGGGGTCCCCATCCAGCATTTGTCCCCCAAGAAGTACCAAGGTCTTAGGGGTCAGAGTCACTAGGAGAGAGAAGATCCCAAACATTGACTTGCCTCCAGGTACCTCTGACTGACTACTGACTGCCTTCACCAACATGGGAGCCCAAAGGCACCTAAGTAGCAGTAGGTAATCAATCCTCCTTGGTTGAGAACAGCCACAGAACCTGGCTGAACCCAACAACTACTGGCCAGGCAGGAGGGGTCAGAGGAATCCATCTGCACCCCACCCCCCCAACAGGCTGAGAGCAGCTGCCCCCCAGGGCCCCTGTGGCACACCATAGTGAGGGGAAGAATGTAAGCTGCTGATTTTAGGGCCTGAGAGTGTGCTAAGGCTTTGGTTTAAGCGTGTAGACACTGCTTCTGCCCATTTGGGTCTCATGGTATGGTTCTGGGAGTGACAGGTTCTGACCTCCTGAAAATAACCTTAAGAGCCTCAGATCCTGCCACGTGCTCTCTGCAGAGGAAAGCTGGAAGCCACAGGCTGACCTCTTGGCATGAATGGCTGCCTCCTCCATTAACCAAAGCCAGTTAACTGAGATGTTTTCCACCTGCCTACCCCAGCCCTCATCACAGGCTCTCCTTAGTCATGTCTCAAAGGTTTCCCCCAAGGCTCTGCTAAAAGGGCTTGATGGTCCAGATGGGGTCCCCCACCATGGCAGGGGAGGGAACCAAGGGCAGCAAAGAGGTCCTCACCCTAGTTCCTTGAACCCTAGCCCTGGCCTCTAAATGATTCCCGTTGACTTCATCAAGTCCAAAGGAGCCTCTTGGGTGTGAAACATCCAGGAATCTCCCTGTGAGTTGGGAGTGTCAGGTGAATGAAAGGTGGGGGGTGAGTCCTGGGAAGTGCCAAAAGACAGTGGCCTGTGCCCCAAATCCTTTCCAGAGCTGGGTAGCTCTATGGCCCCACATCCATGGCCTACCACTCCTTGGGCTCCCGTTGTCTTTGCAACAACTCCAAATATTAGGAAAGGCAGAGGCATCCCACCCTTTCTAGAGGTGAGGAGTCTGAGGCTCAGAGAGGCAAGGGGAGTCAGGGGCAGAGCTCAGTACCCTGGCTCCCTCCTAAGGCTTTTCCCCTTCGTTCTTGCTATGGTGCTGTTCTCTGCCCATTTTTAAAAATTGGAGGCTGAGGTAGGGGGAGGGGATGTGGTGTAGCCGGAAGGATCTGATCTGGGAGCCAAGCAGCCAAGCACAAGAAGGCAGGGCAGGGTTTTGAACAGGGATTCTTTATAGTGCTGAGACCTGGGGAGCTGAGTGAAGAGAGTGGAGCAGGGGGCAGTTATGGCGAGCCAGCCAGGAGGCAAAATGGGGGCATGCCAGGGGAGCTCTGTCTGGGAAGAGATTGCAAGCCCAATATAAGTCATCAGTGTGATGGATGTGGCGGCAGGTGATAGGGAGGGCCGCCTGAGAGGCACACAGAGCCTTTGGTCATAAGTTGATGGCCTCGTCCCTGTCCTCTGCCTTTGTCAGACCTCCTCTGGAGGAGAGCCATGTTCAGTTTGGGGAAATGCCATTGGTGAAGACCAGCGATAAGCTGGACAGCATCCAGAAAATGGCAAGCAGCCTAGGGAAGGGCCTCTTCAGCGACAGTCTACTTTGGCTCCCATTTTGGCCCCATTAATCTCATTTGATGCCTTTGGGTGGGAGCCTTCCTGCAGCACAGGCCTCTGCATCAAGAGCAGATCTTACCCCAATCTTGACTAACCCTAATTCGCTGCCTACTTTCTGCCCATTCTTAGCCCTTTCTCCCCCACCCCAAGGGTTAGGTGAAAAGTCAACATAGCTGTCTCAGTGAACTTGCAGGGATTTCTGTCCTAGAGAGGACAAGTCTTGGGCTCAGCACTCTGAGGACACATCAGACATCACAAACACAGCATAGGCCAGAAGGTTGTTTGTTGTGTTTGCTTCATCTAGCACACATACAGCCCAGGCACTAGACTTGACCACAGGAATAACCAATGATCACGAACACAGACAGCTTCTGGATGCAAACAGTAATTGGGGTTGGGGGATGTGGTGCCTAAGGGATGACATGCATTCACCCTTTGCCCCACGCAGGACAAACTCCCATTGGGAAAAGTGGCCAATAGGAGTGAAAGAGACAAGGGAGTGAGGGTGGAATCCCTCCCCATGGACACAGAGGCCTGGATTGTACATCCATAAGCAGGGAGCAGGATTTGTAAACAGTGCACAGGGCACTTGCTGTCCCTTTCTCAGATGTCCTGTTTTCCCAGGGTCACAGGCTACAGGGGTCAGCTTCTCAGTTCTACTAAAAGCACCAGGAGCATCCAGAGTGTTCAGACACATGTCACAGCATCAGCATACATTGAAGCGGTCTTGGGTCCCCATCTCCCAAAGTTACTAACAAAGTGGGGTGACACACAGCACCACGCAAAAGCGTCTGAGAGTATTCTTATACTGCCCTGCATCCAGTGAGGGAAACTCGGGCAGGGGTGTCTGAATATGGCAGCTCAGTCTCAGCTTGGCTAACTCTGTCCTAAAAGATGGGGTGAATGAAGCAGCACGTGGTGGAGTTCCATGCAGCCTGGCCCTCAGAGTCCTTCAGCATGCCCATTGAACAGTGATCAGATTGCTCGTGACCATGTTGGATTCGCTGATTCCTTCCCAGCCATAGTGATGTCCCCCGCTCCTTCAGGACACTGGCTGGTCCTGCCTTGGTTCATGCTGGTTAGTTAAGGATTGGAGGAACCCAGTGAATTTTAACCCCCAAATATGTGAGTATTGGCAAACTCCCATTAAGTATCAACCAGCATGTCTTGAGCCTCATGGGGAGCTGTCTCTGTGTGAATCTGGGCACCCTAGAGTGCTTCGGTTTAGGCCCAATGGGAGCTGTCCAGTGCTGAATCTTCTAGAGAAGCCTTCTCTCAGAAACTTGCCTTAAGCATGGACAAAGCCCATGGAGACTCCCATTGGGCCTCTGGTCTGTCAATCACAGGGAAGTCAGACAGAGGCTCTTCTGCTAGGTGGAGACCACTTTAAATGGCTCTTCCAAACCCTGGTGTTAAGGAAAGTTGGAAAAACCAGCTTCTGTTAAAGGGGAGAGAGAGAATTAATACCCTCCCCTGATGGCGGGCACCACCTGGTCACAGTCCTCTACTGCACCTGGGGATCTGGACACAAGGCAGGGATGGAGAGCGATGAGTCTGGAGGTATCCATTCATGGAAGGTGGCAGCTCTGGACACAGTCCCTCTCCTCAAGCCAGGCATGAAGCCGTCTGTTGATGGAACATGGCAGCTTTGCGCAAAGTCCTCCACTTTGCCTGGGAAGCTGTTCACAAGGCAAAAATCTGAGTCTGGAGGCCCAGCCATTCAGGGAAGGCTGCAGTTCTGGGCTCAGTGCCCTGGCATATTTGAGAAGCTGTTGACAAGGCAAACATAGTGGCTGGAGGCCCATTCATTCATGGAAGATGGCAGTTCTGGGCACAGACCATCACCGCAAAGCAAACATAGATCCTAGAGACCCATCCACTGATAGAAGGTAGCTCTGGGCAAAATCTTCCACTACACCTGGGGAGTTGTCCACAAAGGTGAGCATGAAGGTCCATCCATTCATGGAAGGCTGTAGCTCTAGGAGCAGTATCTTTTCATACCCGGGGAGCTGTCTATAAAGCAAGCATACATAGAGCTTGGAGGCCCATTCATTCCTGAAAGGTGGCAGCTCTGTGCAGTTCCTCATTGTACCTTGGAAGTTATCCACAAAGCAAGCATGGAGCTTGGAGGCTGCTCCATTCATGGAAAGCTGTGGCTCCGGACACAGTCCCCCACCACACCTAGGGAGCTGTCCATAAGGTGATGTGGACCCTGGAGGCCCAACTTTTCATGGAAGGTGGCACCTCTGGAGGCATTTTTAGAAAGGGGTTAAAAATGTGCCAGTCCAATGACTTGAGCCAAGGCCTTCCCATTTGCTCCAACCTGGTATTTACTTGCCAGCAAACTCTTCGATGCCCAACTCCCACATGTGGCTCATGTGTGAATGAATCATCCCAGGAGATGTTGCCTAGCATAGCTCTGAAACCAGCATTGTGCTCTCAGAAAGAAAGTCTGGTCTGAAACCTCAAGCTGGTGAGCCATGGGACCAGAGACCCATTCTTCAGGGGTGAGTGATGTATGTACGTGGCTCAAGAGGGAAGATGAGTGTGTGTCCTGTCTCCCAAACCCCTCACTTTTCTGCACTTCCTGTGGGCTTTGTTTCTGTGGCTATGACAGAATTCTTTCTAGGTCCTCGATTAATGTTGGGAGAAGTCAGAAACATTGCCCTGTGTTTTCCCATTTTCAGGCCTGTTTCCTGACATAGCACTGTGGATTCAAACATGCTGCTGACTCTCCCCAGACACTCACTCTGGGCAGGTGCATGTGCAGGTCAATTGAAATAGTCTTCACCTGGCCACTGAACTTGTTCCCAGGAGTCTGCCAGGAAGAGGACGAGAGAAGAAAAGAGGCAAAAAGAAGAAACTGAAATGACCAGCCACACCTCCTTTGTAGCCAATCAAGTGGACCCCTCTCTACACCTCAGGGCAGAGATCTCAGAGTCCTCCATGGCAAACTTCCCATTGAGCTGTTCGTTGTGAGAGTCAGGAGAGTAAAGGTAAACAGGGACCTCGGTGAGCGAGGTGGCTGTGTAGGAGGTGGAGCGGGTGGAGCAGCGGTCCCTTCGTCGCTGGCCCCACTGAGTCTTACATTGTGCCCATTGTCGCTTCAACACTCCTTGGACCTGGAAAAGGAGAAAGGTTGGGATTAGTGGCATTCAGGAGCATCTTTGAGCCCCCTCTCCACCTTGTAAAATCTTTCTGGGGGGAAGATAGAGGCTAAAGAAAAGGACGCTCTGCGCTCTCAGGGCTGGGCCACCGCTTCAAGGAGGACTCAATGGGTGGTTCATGTGTCCACCAGCCTTCAGGCCCAGAGGCTGGCAGTCTGCTGCTGCCTGGTCTCTAGCCCCAAGTGGATGAATGGAGTGTCTCTGGATTCCCTAAATCTTACACTTAATAGCAGGAATTAAGTCTCAAGGTACAAGTTCAAGGGAGGAAATGCATTGCCTTCTGGGAACCACTAAGCATGCACTTTGGGGAGGTGTGTGCACCTCAGCCCAACCTGTGACTTTGCTGTTGGCCAAGCTGCCTCTGGGATCATGTCCCTGGGGGCCAGGGAGTCACAGATGGTTGAGTGACACCTTTGTGTTAGATATTATTAATAAATACAATACACCCAGCACTGCAGAGAAGCCAGTGACAGCAGCAGCAACAACGACCCTCCTCACTCTACACCATTTTTCCTAGGCACAGGCTCTCCCAATCACCTTGGGAAGCCATCAAGTACCAAGTATCAACCGAGGCTTTGTGGACATAGAAGCCCAGGCTTGGGGAGTTGGGGCAGCTCAGGCCATACAGGCCATACAGCTCATAAGTGGCCCAGGGCTTTATTTTCCACCTCATCCCAAGGGAGAGCTGACCTTGAGGACCTTCAGGGAAGTCCTTTCGGTTAAAAAAAACATTCTGCATTTTCTTAGGGAGGATGAGCTTCAGCATTCCCAAAGTAGCTCTTCAGAGAGTGAGAACAGTGTGAGAGAGAGTGAACACTAGTGCTATCCTGAACTCGTCTGGCATTCAGGGAACTGCACAGCCTTGCTCCGGCTCCATTTGCAGCCTCATTTCCCATCACTGATGACTAGGCTATCGGCTGCTCCCTGTGCTCTTGCTGTGTCTTCTACACGGAGACACCCATGGGGCTTGGTGGAAACTTCAGCTACCTTCACTGAAGCCATTCTGTCCCTCCAAGGCTTAGCTCAGGTAGTGTTGTCCAGGGATGGAGCCTGGCCCCAGATGAGTCTTCTCTCCCTCCTTGGGTCCTCATGTGGACTCTGAGGATCCTGCTGCTTGTCCTGCCCTCTTCCCTAGCATCCATTTGTGTGGGTACACATGCTAAGTCCTACCCTTCCCCTAGGGGTCTGTCAGCCCTCCAAGGGTAGGAAAGGTGGGGCCTGGCACGTTTGGGAGGTTTGGGTCCGTACCTGTGACTTCCCTGGTGTATGAGGAAACCCTTCTACCAATGCAGACCAGCACCTTGAGAAGACCCCTGACTGCCCAAGGTCACACTGGCAGTCCATATCAGCCTCTCCTGGCACAGAGTAGGCAACAAGTTTCAACAGACTTGAAGAGAACTCAGTGTCTCTTGAGTCTTCAAACAAAACAGAACCTCCACTCTACAAGAGACTGTAAAGGGCATTTGGTCTAATCCATCCTTGAAGACCAATCCCTGAAAAGTAGTCATCTAACCTCGACTTGTATACCCCCAGGGACAGGAAGCTCAGTCCCTTCTCAGGTGACCTGTTCCCTGACATTTGTTGAGCTGAAATCTGATCCCATGCTCTGATATCCCCAGTCCTTCCAGTTGATCTTCATGTATTTTCCCTGAAGTTGCTGAGAGGTCTGTAGCCAGGAGGGGCTGGGGGCAGTGGAGAGGCCAGACAGGGGCCCTGGAAGTTGGGTAGACAGCCGGCCATGTCTCCTTTTTCCTCATGTGGTGAGGCTGCTCAGGGAAGCATCCAGGGTCACTCTGCTGCATTTCTAAAGAGAGCTGGGCCTTGGACCTGAAGGAGGGGTTGGAGAGGACCTTGAGACCAGGCAAGAGGGCAGGGCTGGTGGCAGTCAAGGGCCTGTCCTGGCAGTCACTTTGCAGGTTCCTAGCCCTGGTGACTGAGGAACAATGCGATGAGCTTAGGACATGAGCACTAGATCCTGGAACTGGGCAGCTTCCTCCCTTTCTTCGGGGGATGGCCATTGGTGAGGGTGGGTCTTATCCAGGGTTCAGCTAGCCTGGCTTGGCCTGTTTAACTGGACCCTAGGGGAGACCAGCATTCCATCTTCCCACAGGAACATTGCTACCAGAAGTGGGATGTTCTATGCTCTGGGCATCTTCTGGGCTACACAGACCACTGTGGGCTGGACGGGAGCCTCCTGGCCAAGTGGCAGTGGTGGTGGTCTTTAATGCTTCTATTCCCAGAGGAGAGAAATTGGAGATAATGAATCTTGGGAGGGAGGAATCCCATCTAGAGGATTTTAGAAAATAATACTTTCATAGAAAGAAATATGCCCTATAATAACATGGGGATTTGTCTCAAGAGGAAGTCAGAGTGGGGATTGCTCTGAGTGTGCATTAATCATTAGTTTTTCATGTCTTTCTTCATGATATATTATAGACAGATGAGTGGTGCAGGGCTTAGAGTCATTAAGATCTAAGTTGAAATCTTGCCTTAGACATTTAGTGGTGGGACCCTGAGATAGCTATTTGACTGTTGTGAGGACCAAATGAGATAACCTATTGAAAGCACTTTTCTTTTTTCTTTTTTGAATTTTAACACACACCACTGTTTAATCATACCAAAACTGGGTTTATACACACCAAGAGTATATATGAACCCCATTTCAAAGCAACTGTTAGAGAAGGTGGTGTATCAATTATTTAGATGGAGAACATCAGGTCAACTCTAGCTGTAAACATTTCTAAAGCATTAGAAACTACTATCCAAAACACAAGTGATGAGAAAGAATTTAGAACATGAGTGACATTAATTTTAAAGAGCAAAAAGAGAAATATTTAGCATATTTACTAAAACAAAGGAGTTTAAATGATTCAGAACTGAAAAGAATAGAAATCCAAATATAATTTTTAAAAAGTGAATATAAATTTGCTAACTCCAAGGACATTTCCAGTTAAGCATTCATCCAATTAATATTCAGCTTTTTATACAGATACACACACACACATACACACACACACACACACACACACACATACACACACACACACACAGACACTGATTCTGGCAAAAGTCAGAGAAAAATATCCTCAAGTTTTTCATACCATGTGAAAAAGTTTCCCAGATCAATATTCTACATGACTGTAAAACCCCCGATTTCATGCCTGTATGTATGGCTGTTTTAAAAAATATAAATAACATAATATGTTGGCTTTTTCAAACATACTAATAATTACGGCATCTTGCTTTACACAGCATCTCAATGTGAAAAAATTATCCATTACGTTGTTTTAAACATCTTTAAAGTCTTTTCAATATGATCACAAAGTAGCTGCACACATTTAGTGGTTTGTTTTTCTATAAAACACAATCTTAAAAAATATTAATGGTGATTGGTCTTTGTGGTTTCTAGCAAAATGGTATAAATTACATTTTTTCTGCAACATGAAGGACTGCAATAAGAAACATAGAAGCACCTGAACAACTTTTCCCCAAATAACCATACAAATCCCAAACACAGCAAAGGTGAACAATTTTCATAGTGCTCTTTCACCTCATTGAAGTCAAAGATGCTCCTTGTGGATGTTTTTCCACTTCAGTGTGAAGTAGATTGCTAGGATTTCATTAGTGGTTTCATTAAATGGCATTTGGGAAGATTCCACTTCCCTCCTTGGTTCATAGTTCTCAGAAGAGACCTCTCTTTTTGGAAGCTACAAAACCCAAGAATATTTGGAATGAGGAAGTCCTCTTCAGGTGGTGACACTTCCCAATGTAATTGTACTTAACAAGCATCTACATCCTTAGCTATATTACCAGTGTATCCTGGAACCAATGTAATATGATTTTCTTGTTTCCACAATCCACATAATTGTTGTTTTAAAATATGAACATTTCCACCTTTTGCAATTTCTAAATTAGCAGATAGTTCTGACCACCATATTTTTATGACTGCTTGAATCCAGTTCAAACTATCACATATTCTTCAAATTTGCTTTTAAGTAGTGATAGAGGCAACAGATATGCGCAGCAGCCAAGTGAAAGGTACTGCTTTTCTTCCTGTAAACTGCTGGTGAGCACAGGCAGGCAATCTACCACCACTCCAAGGTCTTCTATCCTCACCAAACAGGCCGCCAGTTCAATTATACTTTGTTTTCTCCAAAAAGTTAGAGCTACATTCAACCTTAGATTTCTACTGAAGAGGACTTGTGCCATTGTCTCATGGTCCTGAGAAACCTCAGTAAAAAATCTGCTATGTTTTGATGATGGGTTTTCCGTTTGTGAAGAACTAGAGTCACTGGGGTTAAGCAAAAAATGTATGACCTTCATGGCGTATTTTTTAGGCAGGTGGCTGGCACAAGCCAGTTCATTTTCTGTATTTGCCATGTCACAGCCCTTGCTTCTAGGGAAGTGTTTTCTTTTGTAATAAGCCTTTGGAAAATAATGATGAACTTTCTTTCTGTAATATACCTCTTTCTGAAATTTGTCTGGACTTTTCCCAGAGTATCCAACTATTCTATTTGCATGAGCAGTCAACTATTTTGGGGATTTCTTACCCTTCTTCGTGTTCTTAGTGAAATGAGAGATCCTTTGTCTGGGAAGACCAATGGAATGGCCCTCAATATACAAAAGGCTCTGTTTTCTATCATTGTGAGCTTTAGATGCCATAATCTCTTAAATCCTAGTGGCTCATGGTACAGTGGCTCCTCCTCAGCTGCAGCTCTGTCAGTCTAGAGGGTGTCTGTGAAGCCCAGAGTGTGGCCCCTAGGCAACACCATTCTAAAAGCACTTTTCAAGCCTTCAAGTGTCTCATGAAGCCAGCTATGATTATAATAAATGGTGATGGTGTTGGCACAGTGGGCTTCCAGGACCTTCCAGCTCATTTTCTCTATCTCATTGGTGGTGGTGTGCTGTGAAGCGTGTTCCCCAATTGTAACATCAATTAAGTTGGGGCTTTCTTACTGTTTCAAAATGATTAATTGTGTTTGAGTTTTACTAGGTGCTAAGCCCCAGGCCCAAACCCCTATTAGGTGCTAAACCTATGTGGGTGTGAATTGGTAACTAACGTGGGGCCCCAGGTGGGGCTAACTAAGGGAGGCCTGATTAGATCTTTGCTCCTAAGTTTGCCCCAAACCCCTAATTACTAGATGCTAAGCTTTGTGGCTGTGAAGCTCCCAGGGTCCTAAGGGGAGGTGCTAACTCCAGAGCCAATCATAGGAGCCTAAGTTCTGGTCATTCAGATGACTTTTGATAACATATGAAACTATATAACAAAGGGAAGACTGAACCATTTGCTTAGGGCTTTCACTCTTGGTGGCTCGGAGACTCCGGGGCAGCTGTAGCTAAGAGCCCTCCAGCTTGTAACCTGGATGTTGGGACTTTGTTAAACTCTGGTAACTATGTATTGGGATTTGAATCAGACAAAGTCTATCTGTCGATGCTTGTAATTTGTTTGTTTTTGCTCTGAAGTTCAGGGTGCTGGCTTTTTCCCCTGAACTAAGTGAATGGTATTTTTATGCCAGGTTAAAGTAAACTTGTCAACCCCTTAATGTAGCTTTCCTTAGTAAAGCAGATCAAAAGAACCTGGGCTTTGGTAGCATTCTTGTTGTTGGGTTTATATTGGTCTTTCACCCCCACAGCAGCTGCTAGCTGAATTGTTGCAACACCAATGCCTTGGATTGTGCTGTGGATGGGAATAACACAATGAGAGAGTCAGATGGCTCTTGGCTTGCTTTCTGTTTCCCAAACTTAGCACTCAGCTCTTGACTCAGTATCTCCACTTGGGCCTGAAATGCACGTCTTCCTCCTCCTCTTTCTGCTCCTCCTCATCCTCCTCACCTCTTAGAATCCTTGGCTTCCCTCGAGGCTTGGTCCATAGGTTCCTTCCTTGAGGAGCTGTCCTCATCCCCTTGTTATGCTGGTGCTCTCTCTCCTAAGATGCTCATGACTTCCATGATGTCACAGTGACTGGTTTTGCTGTCTTTGAATGCCCAGTGGCTTGTACATGGCAGGTGCCTAGCACAAGACTGCACTATAGTAGAGATGCAAATGAAAGGAGACAAAGTTGACTTCCCAGGTCTCTCTCTAATTTGGAAAGGGAATGTTGTATTCAGAGGAAACAGGATGGGTAAAGGTGGGGAAAGGGAAACCTTGTACATTGAGAAGACATTCTCATGGGAAGTCAGGGAAGCAGAGCAATGAAGGCTTTGGGAGAGCCTCAGGATGAAGATCAAGGCAGGCAGAAAGAGAAGGGGCACGGCCACTGGTGTCTGCTGTGGCCCACTTGGCCAGGAAGAGGAAGCAAAGCAGGAGTGTGCAGAGCCCCTAATGGGGCTGCTGCGCTTTCTCTGCCTGCCTGTCACCACTTCCTCACTCCAGGAAAGCCACCAAAGGGAGTCAGGCGTGGATTAGTCTGTCTCTCTGGTTCGGAGGTGGGAAGGATAAAGGACAGAGGGCCAGAGTTCCCTGCATTGTGGGAAAGCAGATTGCAGAAACTTCAGAGGAAGGGGAGGAAACATCTGGTACCACCCCATGATGAACAAGGGAAGCAAAACTGCCAACTCTTAGTTTCTTGGAGGTTTTGTCTTTCCTCAAATGGAACTGGGATCATAAGGTCTGTGCCTGGTTTTACAGAGTGAGAAACTGAAGCCTAAGGAGGCCAAGTGACTTTCCCGTGGCCACTGAGGCCACGGTCTTCTGACCTCAGAGTCAGCTTCATTAAGAGTCTCTTGCATTAGTGCAATTAAGAGGCGATGAGAGGCATTATAGGCAGGTAGAGGTAAGAAGTGTTGCGGAGGGTGAATTGTCGGGACTCTTTCAGTTGGGATGGAGGGGGCAGAGGACAAGCTGTGTGCCAGGCATCGTGCGAAGCGCTTCACAAATAAGGAAGATCTCATTGGATCTTCACAACAACCCTGGGAGGTAGGATTCCTACCCCATGTTATGGCTGAGGAAACTTAGGCAGACAGTAGCTTCCCCGAAGGTGGAGGTTTGGGAGCTTGGGAGGATGGGGATGTGAGGAGAGGCCCGGGAGAGGCGGGAGAAGAAGTGGAGGCGAGGCGTGGGCGCGGCTCCTAAGACCGGCGCGCTTGTTGGTGCGTTCGGTGCAATGCCTTGTCTGGAGCGGGTGACAGCTGCGCCCCCCCCCCCCCAACTGTCTTAGCACTCTGCCTCCAGCGCCCCAGATCCCGGGGCTCCGATGCATTTTTTTCCCCCTGAGCTTCATGAGGACGCAGTGATCAGGGATTCATTTCACGCTGTGCTGCAGCCCCCAGTTAAGGGTTTCTGTGCAGGAGCCACGCCCCACCCCCTCCCCGCACGTGGCTTGGATAGAGGGTGGATGGCGAGGTTCCTTCTTCCACCCTCCGCAAAGCCTCTGTAAGGCTGTGGACACTGAGTGTTAGAACCGAACTCAGGTCCTCCTGTCTCCAGGCCATGCACTCAGTCCACCACGCCACTCAGCTGTTTGCCAAAGGATTTGCTGAAATCCTGGTAAACTCCCCGTGCAGCAGTCCCCTGCCTGGCTCAGCACCATGTGGGAAGCAGGAGGAGGCAGGGCAGTTGGCCTGGTGACTGCTGGTCCCCTCCCTCTGCTTTGGCTGGGTTCATTGGCAGGAGCAGGGGTGGGGAACCTTCGAGCCCATGTGTGGCCCTCTGGGTCCTTGAGAGGGCCCTTTGACTGAATCCAAACTTCAAAACGGCCGTACTTGGGGACTTAGAGGGCCACAGGTGGCCTCGAGGCCGCAGGTTCCCCAGCCCTGGGCTGGCGGTGCACAGTCTGGAACTGCTGTAGTCCTAATTCCGGCGAGAGGAGCTCAACAGGACGCCCGCGGGATAGTTCTAAGCCGCAGGTTTGACTGTGTCACTCCCCAGATCAATGAGCTAGTGGCTCCCCATAGCTTCTAGGCTCTAGCACAACAGCCTCTATTTGGCTTTTAAAGCGCCCCCCCCTCATTTCCAGCCTTATTTCACAGTTTCCCTTCTCATACCTTCTGTTCCAGACAGAATAAGCTGCTGTTTGCACATGTCCGTGAGCTGCTCCCTTAGGCCTCAAGTGCACTGTCTCCTTGGGCTTTCAGAAGCCTTCTCTTCTTTCAAGGCTTATGTCGGGCCTCTTCCTTCACGGAGTCTTCCCTGATTCACTGTCTTCTCCTCCCCTTCCCCTCCAAGTCACAAGCATGGTCTCTCCTTGAATTACCTTGGATTTACCTATGTGCTTCCATAGCCTGTCCCCTAATAGAATGTAAACTCCTAGAGGGCAGGCGCCATCTCCTTTTCATCTCTGTATCCCCTGCCTAGCACAATGCGGGGCACAGACGAAGTGCTTCATCACTGTTACTGAATGGAATTGAATTGAATTTTTCAGGACCTCAGGCCAAGAGCCAGTGGATCACCGGGAAATGCTCACCTCTCCATTGAAGAAGCAGAAAATAGTTGCCACAAGCAAGCCCTGCACACAAAAACAACAGGAAAGAAAAAGAAAGACAAGAAATGGGGTGTCAGTGAATGCTGGATCATTGTGTCATTTTTAAGTAACTGGCTGGACTCAGAGGGATGAGGGACCCACCCGGGCATTAACCAGCTATGTGGCCCTAAGGAAGTTTTCTGACCTCATGTGGCCTCAGTTTCCTCAACTGCAAAATGAGAGAGACTTTCCATCTAGTGTGCCTTCCAATTCGAACAGTAGCTGGATTTTCATCAAATGGGACGTTGATAAACTGGAGGCCAAGAGCTAGGCTTGGTCAGCTTGGAGAAAAGGCAGCTCAGGAAAGGGAATTAGCCTTGTTTTGCTCCATTTCAGAGGGAAGGCCCAGGAGTGATGCCAGCTGCAGAGGCCACTGGGGCTCAATATCAGAAAACAAACAAACAAAATTTCCTTCCAGCAAAAGCTGTTGGAGGTCATGGGTTTCCTTTCAGGGTGGGCTTCAAGCAAAGATTGGATAACCATCTGTTGGGTACATTGTGTGTGTGTGTATGACTGTGAGTATGTAAGAATGTATGTGAGTGTGAGACTGTGTGTGTGTGTGTATTCGTGTATTCTTGCTCAGCCTGTGCTGGCACCAGACCACCTCCCAAGCTCAGGCCGCCTCTCAGATTCTCTGATTTGGGACCAGTCTCTAAGGGGCTGCTTTCAGGCAGGGTTCAAAGCTGAATTACTGGAGATTTGGTGACTTGTCCATAGTCGCAAAGCTTGGATGGAGCAATAAGAAATCAGTGCTTGGCAGTCTTTAAAGTGAGTGTAAATGCACAGCCGGTGGCGGCGGTGGCCTCGGCCTCAGCCTCCTGCTCCTTCTCCTCCTGCTCCTCCTTCTCCTCCTCCTGCTTCTCTTCCTCCTCCTCTTCCTCTGCTCCTCCTTCTCTTCCTCCTCTTGCTCCTCCTCCTCTTCCTCCTCCTCCTTTTCTTCCTCCTCCTGCTCCTCCTCCTCTTCTTCCTGCTCCTCCTCCTCCTCCTCCTCTTCCTCTTCCTCCTCGTCTTCCTCTGCTTCTCCTCCTCCTCTTCCTCCTCACTAATTACTCTTGACCTGCCTTTTAAGCATTGAGCATCTACTCTGAATCTAGAGCTCTTTTCTCTGTACTGTACGGCCACTCGAGCTCTACCATTCCTTGAACGTTGCAACTTGTTATGGGCTGAGCATGTGTCTACATGTTCTCCCCCGACCACTGGTGTAAATAGCCCCAGCCGTGATGATGGCGGACATGCCAGAGCTTCTCTGGCAAACAGAAAAGTAATTACTGATCCCTCCCAGGAGGCATTCTAAGATGCCCTGCATTCATTTCATTTCATCAACTCGGAAACAACCGATTAAATCTCCTCTCCTCCCCCCTCCAACTTAATAGAGTCTTTGCTGCCTAATGAAATGTTATGGCCTGGAGTGGCTGATGTTGGCAGGCTACACACTCTCACTGGCTCCCTTGTAGCATGCCGGGAGGATTGGGGAGGGCTCAGAGCGTGAGTCCTCAGTCTCAAGGGAAGCCCCAAGGTGCAGCAGAGGTTTCTGGAGACCAAAGCCAGGGCGCACACGCACGTGTCCCTACCTGGTAGTGCATGAGCACATGCATCACATAATCATACACTTCTCCGGCCAGCTTGCTCTCAGGCCGCCAGGGGATCACGACGAACTGGATGCCCAGCAGGGGCACGAGGATCAGCGTGGCCCGCACAGCTTTCATGTACATGTTGGACTCAGCCTGGTGGGTGTCGCGGAGCTTGGTCACCAGCACTCGCACGATGTTGAGGAGAAAGAAGAAATTCACCTGGAAGATGCGGTCCTGGGATCAGCTGGAGCCAATGGGTCAATGAGTGCCCCTCCCTTCCCCACCCATCCCCACTGCCTGGAGCCCCTAGGGACTGAGAGGAATCAGCAAATTTGACTTCTGGCCCTTCCGCTGCCTATGCCACTTAACTTCTAAACCAGAGAGGTCGGCGGTTAGAGCAGTGGAAGGAGAGCATTCCAGACCTGGGGGATGGCCAGAGAGAAGGCCCAGGGCCCAGAGATGGAAAATCTTGGAGGCCCAGCCCAGAGGCCAGTGCCATTGGGTCAAAGAGTATGTGGTGAGGAGTAAGGAGTAAGAGGAATGGACAGGGAGGAGGGGGCTGGGTTATGAGGGCTTTGAAGGCTGGACAGAGCATTTTGTATTGGATCCTGGAGGTGATAGGGAGCTCCTGGAGTTTACTGAGTGTGTGTGTGTGTGTGTGTGTGTGTGTGTGTGTGTGTGTGTGTGTGATATGATCAGACCTAGGCTTTAGGAAAAGTTACTTTAGTGGCTAGATGGCACATTGGATTGGAGGGGGGACACTTGAGGAAGGTAGGCTCCCCTCCCCCAGCAGGCTATGGCAATAGTCCAGGTGTGAAGTGATGGGAGCCTGCCTGGTGGGGGCGGGGGCAGTGCCAGAGGGGAAAGGGGCTTACTTGAGAGATGTTGCAGAAATCAAGTCAACAGGCCATGACAACAGCTTGGGTATGGGGGAAGGGGGAGAATGAATGAGAGGACTGTGGTTCCTTCTATAGTATTTGGAAAGGAAGGAGCAGGGAGCATTTATGGGGAAAGATAAGTTCCATTTTGGATATATCGAGTATAAGATGTCCATTGAACATCCAGTTCTAAATGTCTGAAAGGCAGAGAGATTGGGGAAGATAAGGCAGATGTGAGAATCCTCAGCATAGAGATGACCATTAAATCCATGGGGGCTGATGAGCTCATGCAGTGAAGCACTGTAGTGGGAGAAGAGAAGAGGTTCCCACGACAGAGCCCTGAGGGGCACCCATGGTTAGAAGGTGTGATCTGGAGGAGGATCCAGCCCAAGAGAAAGAGAAAGAGCTGTCAGGGAGGAGGAGAACCAGGAGAGAGAGAGAGGGGTGCCCCAAAAATCCGGAGAGGGGAGAGTATTATGGAGGAGACAGTGTCCAAGGCTGCAGACAGGCTGAGAATGGGGACTGAGAAAAGGCCATTGGGTTTGGTAATTAAGGGATCACTGGTCACTTTGGAGAGGGCAGTTTGGGTGGGAGGATGAGGTCAGAAGCTGGATTGTAAGGGGCTAAGAAGAGGGTGGGAGGAGAGAAAGGGGAGGCTGGTGGGCCACCAGCTACCAAGTCCCCAGAGTGCACATCCCAAATAAAGGCCAGTTCTACCCTGTCTCTTGTTGAGCATCTAAGCACAGGAGTACAGGGGAACCCTCTGGGAGAGTCAAGGAAGGAGTCATAGGCAGATCCCAGAACTTCGTGCTTAGACCTAGGCATGTGCCCAACAGTCATGAATGGACAAAGCTGTGGTCAGCAAACTGCCTTCAGTGCTGTGCCAGTAAGGCAAAATGGGCTTAGTTTAA
>CM053624.1:378018653-378048387 GCA_028646595.1 Phalanger gymnotis | reverse complement strand
AAAAAATATATAAAAAAATAAAAATAAAATAAAAAATAGGGAGAGGGGGTATCCATGGTTTATCCCTGTATTTATTAGGGAAAATTCTAGTATTTTCCTCATTGCAAATAATGGTAGTTCAATTCCTATATGTCCTTTTTGGTCACAGTAAAATGACTTTAAAAAAAAACAAACAAAACAAATGCCCTTTCCATCCTCTCCTGGATGGCCCCACCCCCCTGGCCAACCCCTGAGTCTCGGTGGGAGAGTCAAAACCCCTCCTGCCCTTTCTGAAGTTCACACTTTGCTTATTTTTCTCTGACCTTTCCCTATTGCTTTTCCTCCTCCCCTGCAGGAAAATCGCCTTCTTTTCTCAGTGAATCAGGAGGCTGCTTCTCAGTCCTAGTTATACACCGCAGGGGCTTCGGGATATCGCTGCACTTCCTTCTCCTCCCTGCCACATCAGCCACACACAAAGACGAGTGGTCCCTCCTTCCATCCTCACCGGGGCCCCCTTCCACTTCTTCTCTGATTACAGCCCTTCAGCCACGGATACTAACCCTGCTCTTGCTCCCTCCCCACTGGCCACACTTGGAAAGGACCAGCTCATCAGCTCTGTCCTTAAGCCTTTCTCCAACATTCACCGAACCCTCCCCTAAACTACTCCCTCATCTGCTGCCTGCCCTCTCATTCTAGTCCAGCTAAACAGAACTAGGGACAGTCATGAAGCCATGCCCATGAGTGGGTCCCATATGAATGAATGGATGAACTAACACAATGAATAAATGAAGCCATGGGTGAAGCACTTAGTGCGTGCAAACGCCATGCGAGAAGCCGAAAGCAAAGCTGGTCTTGCCCCCTAATGGGTGAGATAACCTCCAGGGAAGGTCTCCTGTCCCAGGGTCCTGAGGGGCAGCCACAAAGCAGAAGCTCACATCTCTTCTTTCAGGCCATTTCCACTGATAAAAAAACAAAAAACAAAAAACAATTAGTTGGCAAAGTGGAGCCACTGGACAGGGTCTAGGACTTGGGTAACCACGCCTTCCTTTTCCTGGTGGCTGTAGCATAGGCACAGGAGCAGGGCCAGGCTGCGTATCCAGCTCCCCAGAGGCAAATGGTGACAGATGGGGCCCCCGGCTGAGGCCAAGCCTTCTGCATGCCCCCTTGACCCTCTCCCCTCCAGGCTTCCCTGGCAGACCTCCTCCTCTAACATCTCCCCCACCTCAGTCTTTCTCTGGCCACTGGTTCCTTCTTTGCTGCTTTCCAACTCACTCACATGGCCTCATCCTCAGAAAACTCTCGTCCCCCCGATTCATCCCCCACAAGCTATCACTCTGTCACTCTCCTCCCTTTCTCAGCAAAATTGCTTGAAAAAATCTTCTCCATAGCACTGACAATTTCTCTTTCACTGTCTTTGAAACCCTCTGAAAACTGGCTTCCAGATGCATCATTCCACTAAAACAGCTCTCTCCAAAGTTACAGACCATCCCTCAGCTGACAAATCTAACAGTCTCTTCCTTGATTCTCAATTTTGCTGTCTCTGAAGACTCTGATCTGTTGACCGCCTGTTCTTCCTGGACACCATCCTCTCCTCTATGGAGCCTTAATTTGGAAAGGAGCCATTACAACAGTGATGTTTGCATGTCATGATTGGCTGGGAATAGAACCCAGTATTGATCTATACAGAACCGGGACAAGCAGCCCAGCAAGCACATGTCTGTATGTCTCCGAAAGGGTTTGTCACTTTTTTTTTAACCAACCCTTGATCAGTCCTGGGGACCAGAGAGCACCATCTTGGTTACCAACATGGACCTGTGGAGAAGGGCTCTTGCCCCTGCCAACTCCAGGAATGGCCAAGGTGGGAAAGACATCTATCCTTAATTTAATGGGCTCCAGCAGGTGAGGCTCAAACTGATGTCTGGTAGATAGAGGGAGAGGTGGGGTGGTGGTGTTGACAGGAATGCAAAGCACAACTTGAAAGCCTTTGGGGTCTTCTCTGCCCAGCACAGCCTCTGGGATAAGCATGGGGAAAATGGAGGTAGAGGGTCAACTGCCACATTATCACTCAATTCCCCTGCATTTGAACCCTTGTCCATTGGCACAATCACTTAAAAGGAATTTGTCTGACTCCAACTCCTCTAACAGAATTAGAAATTCCCAAACCCAGGGGTACATTCGAGAGACAAATTTAAAGATGCCCAAGGGCTGCCCAAGTTAACCGGATGCTAGAGATGATCTCTGGCAAATCACTCCTCCTATTTAGGGAAAGAAGCTGAGGCCCTGGGGATGTCAGCAGACAGAGAGCAAAACAGGGGTGGGGAGGGAGGAAGGGGCAGGGGGAGGGAAAGGGAGAAAGAAGAAGAGAGGGGAAGGGACAGGGGAGAGAGAGGAAGGGAGAGGGGAGAAGGAAGGAGGGAGGGAGAAGGAAGAAGGAAAGAGAGAGGGAGCTGTAGAGGTTCAGAGAGAGAGAAGGAGAGGAAGGGAGAGGGGAGAGAGGAAAAGGAAGAGGGGGAGAAGGAAGGAACGAGGGAGCTGTAGAGATTCAGAAAGGAGGGAGAGGGAGGGAGCTGTAGAGAGATTCAGCTCAGCAGAAACACCTACCAGAGATTAATGCAGCGGAGAGAAGAGTGGGCTCTAGCTCAGGGGAGAGAGACCTCAGGGGAGAGAGACGGCACCAAAAGGCACAGACTGCTCTGAAGCATTAGTGCTGGGAGTTGCCCTGGACGCACCAGCTCCCAGACACATGCCCCACCATGACTGTTCTCTGGGTGTGTCCTTCCCCACCACAGTGCTGTGGTCATCTGGATAGGGTGACATTTTTCTTAACGTGTATTTACCAAGGCTTTTGTTAAAATGTCTTCTGCCATGACATGATGACATGCTTATAGAATCCTAGAAAATCAAGTAAAAAACCACTTGAAATAATAAACAACTTCAGCAAAGTTGCAGGATATAAATCCATGTAAATCACCAGCATTTCTATATATTACTAACAAAGCCCAATAGCAAGAGAAATTCCATTTAAAGTTACTACAGACATTATGAAATATTTGGGAGTCTACCTGCGAAGACAAACCCAGGATCTATATGAACGCAGTTACAAAACACTTTTCACACAAATAAAATCAGACTTAAATAATTGGAAAACATCAGTTGCTCATGGGTAAGCTGAGCTAATATATTAAAAATGTCAATTCTACCTAAATTAATTTATTCAGTGCCATACTACAAGAAATAACTCATTCAGGCTCTTATTCTACTGTAGTAGCAGGTGTCTTGTAAAATAGACACACCCTCCAGAAACAAAAGTAAGCCTTAAGAACCTATGCCCAACTACAAAGTCCCTCCCCAGTCTCTCCACTGGCTGGGTAAGAAAGGGGGTACAATTTTCCAATACGCTGTGTTGTTAAGCAAAATTGTCTCCTTAGCATGGCTTTTGTTTCTTTTGAGTGGAAGTACTTTCAGCTGTTAAGTGCTAAGCCCCAGGCCCAAAGCCCTATCAGGTGTGAAACCTGTGTGGGTGTAGATTAATGACTTAAGAGGGGCCAACTCGGGAACCAATGGTCTCTGGTCATTGAGGCAGGGCTTGAGAACACCAGAGGCTCTGCTTCGAGGAAAGGAGAGCCAAGATACAACTACTGGCAGGAAACTGACCGTGTGTAGACCCAGGAGTGCGAGCAAGGACTTGAGGCCAGTAAAAATGATTTGGCTAAATAGTATCTTGTTTCTCTGTGGCCTCCTGGTCACTCTTGTGAGGCGGAGTTTCTGGGCCTGGAGTCTTTTTGTCAAGATGTTGGAATGGGGAGGCTGGTTCACGGATAAGCTGCGGTGGGGCCTAAATAAATTTTTTGTTGTTTTCTACTTAGAGAATCTCTCATACCTTGCGATTTCGAACCATTCAAACATATACATGATTATATTTGAGATTATAAATTCAGCCTTCCTACTACATACGCCTACTACATAGTTCCCCTTGACATGTTCCCGCTCCCATTACATGCACTGTATGACCATTAAAACAAACCTTGAGTCCTCCCAGAGAAGTTAATATTCATAAGCTTATTACATGAGCATTCCAAGATAGATTTAACTTTTACTTTACTTAGCTGACTTCTAACCTCAAAACAAAGTAAAACCAGTTGGATCTTTGCTTTGCCTGTTATCTTCTATGCGAGACATAACTCATTCATCATGTCTCCCTTTTGCTGATTGTTATTCTGAATGGAAACAAATTTCTCCATTATATCTTTCAATTTCCCTCTTCTTCTGCTAGATGATCTAGTACTAATCTATGTTGATAGCATCTTCTACAATCAATTTATTTTCCTTCATTTGCTGCAAGTATAAAGACTTTCCTGCATGTGTGAATCCCCCAGATTTCTTAAGTCATATGTTACACAATTTCTGTGGAAACAAAGGATTTAATCACTCCTCACAATACCAATCGAGCTACCAAAAATTATTTTGTAAAGCTAGAAAAAATAATATCAAAATTCATCTGAAAGAACAAACGATCCAGAATATCAAGGGAATTAATGAAAAGAAATGCTAGGGAAGGTGGCCTAGCGATACCAGATCTTAAATTGTATTATAAAGCCAGTACTTGGTACTGGCTAAGAAACAGAGGGGTAGATCAGTGGAACAGGTTAGGTACACAAGACACTGTAGTCAAGGATTATAGCAATCTACTGTTTGATAAACCCAAAGGCCCCAGTTTCTAGGATAAGAACTTATTATATGACAAAAACTGATGGGAAAACTGGAAAATAGTATGGCAGAAACCAGACATAGTCCAATGTCTGACACTGGATAACAAAATAAAGTCCAAATGGCTACATGATTTAGATATAAAGGCTGATACCATAAACAAATTGGGGGAGCAAGGAATAGTTTATCTGTCAGATTTATGGAGTATGGATGAATTTATGACCAACCAAGAGATAGAGAATATTATGAAATGCAAAATGGATAACTTTGATTACATTAAATTGAAAAGTTTTTGCACAAAGCCAAAGCAACCAAGATTAGGAGGGAAGCAGAAAACTGGGAAAGAATTTTTACAATTAGTGTCTCTGATAAAGGCCTCCCTTCTAAAATATATAAAGAACTGAGTCAAATTTACAAGAATACAAGTCATTCCCCAATTGATAAATGGTCAAAAGATATGAACAGGTAGTTTTCAGAGGAAGAAATTAAAGCTATCTATAGTCACATAAAAAATGCTATAAATCACTATTGATTAGAGAGATGAAAATCAAAACAACTCTGAGATACCACATCGCACCTATCAGACTGGCTAACATGACAAAACAGGAAAAATGATAAATGTTAGAGAAGATGTGGGAAAGTTGGAACACTAATTTATTGTTGGTGGAGCTGTGAGCTGATCCAAATACTCTGGAGAACAATTTGGAACTATGCCCAAAGGGCTATAAAAATGTGCATACCCTTTGACCCAGCAATACCACTTCTAAGTCTGTATCCCAAAGAGATCATAAAAATGGGGAAAGGACCTACATGTACAAAAATATTTATAGCAGCTCTTTTTGTGGTGGCCGAGAACTGGAAATTGAGGGGATACCCATCAATTGGGGAATGGCTGAACAAATTGTGGTATATGAATGTAATGAAGCACTATTGTGCTATAAGAAATGATGAACAGGCAGACTTCAGAAAAACCTGGAAAGACCTGTATGAACTGATGCTGAGTGAAGTGAACAGAAGCAGTACAACACTGTACACAGTAACAGCCACAGTATGCGATGACTGATTTTGACAAACAGCCCTTCTCAGCAATGCAAGGACCTAAAACAATTCCAAAGGACTCATGATGGAAAATGCCATTCACATCCAGAGAAAGAACTATGGAGTCTGAATACAGAGCAAAGCAGATTGTGTTTTGTTTTTCTTTCTCGTGATTTCTCCCATTCATTAGAATTCTTCTATATAACATGACTAATGTGAAAATGTTTAATAGGAATGTATATGTAGAGCCTATAAAACAGTACAGGCTGTCTTGGGGAGGGAGGGGGAGAAAAATGAAAACTTATGGAAATGTATGTTGAAAACTAAATATAAATTAGCTAATAAAAAAAAGTCCCATGTCTTGTACAACTACATTCTCGAGTTATGTGGCAAAAATAGCTACACCAGTGGTGGCTCATGAGCTATGTTCTTTCTGACACATGCACACACCCAGGGGCCCGTATGTCAAGAGTACTACAGGGACAGCCTCAGTTTCATCATCACACTTCCCCTGAAAAAGAATGCAGGGACTTGGAAGGGGAGAATGTCACAACTGGAAGTCACCTGGAGCTCCCCTACCACAACCCCCTTGGTTCAGTGTGGGAACTTCACTCCTCACACAGCCAGGACAGGGAAATACCTTATGATGGCCAGTCTGCAACGAATGAGCCCTTTCCCTCTGTCTGGGGAGAGACCCTGGGTCAGGGTACCAATGATGAGGCAGGACCCTCGTAGGATACCTAGTCTCCAGACAATCAGTCCAGAAATTCAGGCAGGTTTTCCTTCCTTCATTTTCTCCTGCTGATGCAGGCCTCACGATCTTCTCTCTTGGCCAAACCATACATAGAAAAACCATTTAAAGCTTAAGAAAGGAATGTGTGCCTAGTCCAAGAGAAGCTAATTTAAGTCTAGAACAGAAATGCAGATCAAATCCTGCTACCACAAAACAGCTGCTGACCTCTTGGCCATAGGACCCTCACTTCAAGCAAAAGACTATGGATGGCAGGCTAGCATTTATCATGACAATCAATAAAAAAACCAGAACAGCTTGGGCACTGTGTGCCCCAGGGGAGTAGCTACCTTGACGTCCTCATCTGCAAAATGGGGATAAAGATGCCAAGGGTATGGTCCTCATCCAGCTGCTTGGAAGGCTGTCCTGAGATCCTGTGTGGAGTGTCCCTGGCCATCTTCAAAGGCTCTGTGAACATTAGCCATCATCCCTCCTACATCAGACCCTTCCTCTCCAATTGCAGAACAGTCCAAGCCCTGCCTGGTTCTAACCTGGACCACAGCTTTCTACTAGGTTTCCCTGCTTCTGTCTCCCCTCCACCCCCTCAGCCCCTGCTTCTAACCAATCTTCCTCTTCTTAGAGCATTTCCCCAAACAAGAGTCGATGATGCCCTATTGCCTCCAGGATAAAATGCAGGCTCTTCACCTGCTACATAAGCTGCTCTTCCTTCATACATTAGATGTTTCCATAAAATTAGCCTCTTGGTTGTTGCCTGAACTTGGCCTCCCATCTCCCTCTTCCATGCCTTTGCACAAGCTGTCACCCCCAACACAAGTAACTAGAATAGAAAAGGGGAGGAAGGTGTAAGGGGACAGGAGAGATAGGAAGGAGCTAGGCTATAAGGGCTTTGAAGGCCAAAAAGAAGATTTTGGATTGTACTCTGGAGGCTATAGGGAGCCACTGTAGTTTGCTGAGTGGGGACCATGAGCAGCTTTAGGAAGATGGACTCGAGTGGGGGATGCAGGGGAAGACTGGAGGCAGGCTGACTCCCCCCCTCCCCAGCTGCTATTGCCATAGTCCAGGTGTGAGGTGATGGGAGTCTACACCAGGGTCGAAGCAGGGTCAGAGGAGAGAAGGGGGAGAACTGGAGAGATTGCTACAGAGGTGAAATCTACAAAAGATCCTCAGAGGAGAAAGTGACCAGAGATACTGGGGGGGGGGGGGATATGAAATCTACAAGAGATGCTCTAGAGGAGAAATGGACCAGAGGTTCTGCAGAGGTGAAATCTGCAAGAGAGGAGAAATTGACCACGAGGATGCTGCAGGGGCCGTGAAACCAACACACTTAGGCACCATACTGGACCTGAGGGGATGAGAGATAATGAGAAATCCAGGATGACCCCTAGGTTGGGAATCTAAGGGACTGGGAGGATGGTGTCCTTGACAGTAATAGAGAAGATAGAAGGAGGCATGTATTTAGGGGGAAAGATAATGAGTTCTGTTTTGGACATGTTGATTTTAAGATGTCTACTGGACACCCAATGCAAAATGTCTCAAAGGCAGCTGATGTGAGATTAGAGGTCAGTGGGAAGGTTGACAGATGAGTGGAAGATGGACTAGAAAGGAAGGAAAGAGAGGGAGAGGTAGGAGGGAGAGACTATGGCAAGAGAAGAAGGAGAAAGAGAGACAGGGAGAGAGAGGAAGCAGGGGGAGAGAAAGAGTTTAGTAGAAATGTTGCACCTTAGACAAAGACCAGATTTATGGGTGAATTTAAGTTCAGCAAAGTGACTGATGGTCTTGTAGTCTGTGAGCATCTCCTTTAAAACAGGGCCAGTTGGGACAAAGAGGGGAGCATCCAAGTGCTACCCAGGGAAGGTGAGCAGCCACCTTCCCCTGGAGCAAACACAGAAGGGGCTCAGAGGCCCTGAACCCAAAGGGTTGGCCTCAAAGCCCCAGCATCACCCAAAAGCTGGACAGAGGACAACACCTAGACCCTCAAAAAGGGCCTTTCTGCCTTTTCTGGGAAATTGGACCTTCAGCCCTTGTGGGCTGACAGTGACCCATCCCTGATTTGTCCTGAGCCTCAGGCTTTGTTGTGGCAGTTTTCTAAAACACACTGATCCATGGCATTTTCCAGTTTTATGCCTAATAAATCCAGTGACCATGTGCCATAAAAAAGCTCATCTTCAACAAGCTGCTTGGACGCCACACTGCCACAGCTCAAGCTATGCACCAGTAACTCCTACTTTCATCAATCACCTGTCAGGGTCTAAATAGCATTTCATTTACCTCTACGTCTGTGTTAAAGCTCTTCCTTGAGATTTATGACTCCTTTCCCCAAAATGAACTGAAGGTCTGTGTCCCTCATCTTCGCATCAGATTTTCCACTACTCAAGGAAACTGCTTTCCAAATGAACCAAATGCCAAGCTCACCATGACATCTTGATGAGAAGGTTAAAAAAGCAAACCAGCCAAACTCACCCTCTTTCACTGAGACATCCAAAAGGGCAGGGGCTTGGGTCTCTGAGATCTCACAAGAAACCAATTTATATCACATTTTGAGAACAATCTGGTATGTAGACCAAGGAATGGCCCTGCTGTGCCACCAACCACGGTACATGGCAGTCCCCTCCTCCTTGTCCCAATCCTGCCCAAGTCCTCTAGGGTGACGCTGCCCAGAAGAAGCCTAAGTTCTGTGGATCTCACTTCTTGGCTCTCACTGTTGGAACCCTTTTTTTTTAAATGATGGGTTTTTTTGTTTTTATATCCCCTTCATTCCTGGATATATCCCTCTTCCTCCTGGAAGGAGGACCTAGAAAAAACCAGCCAAGCACGGAGGTTTCTGAGTATGTGATATTCCACACCCATATCCTCTGAACAAAGGAAGGGAGCCATTTTCTCAGCTCTTCTCCACTAATTATACTGACTTCTTGGTCAGTATAACTACACTGTGCTCCATCTTACTGCTTTGTCCTTTTATTGTCTTTCTGATCATTATTGTGTCTGTGAGTGTAAGTGAAAAGGGGAGGAAGGGAGAGAGGGAAGGAGAGAAGAGACAGAGAAAGAGAGAGAAGAGGAGAAAAGATAGAGAGGGAGAAAGAAGAGAGGAAAGGAGAAAAGAGATGGAGAAAGGGAGAGAGAGGAGAGAGAAGGAAAGAGAGAGAGGAAAGAGGGGGGAGAGGGAGAAAGGGAGATAGGAGAGGAGAAAAGGGGAGGAGAAGAGACAGAGAGAGAGAAGAGGAGAAAAGATAGAGAGAGAGGGAGAGAGAAGAGAGGAAAGGAGAAAAGAGATGGAGAGAGGAGAGAGAAGGAAAGAGAGAGGAAAGGGGGGAGAGGGAGAAAGGGAGATAGGAGGGGAGAAAAGGGGAGAGAAGAGACAGAGAAAGAGAGGAGGAAAAAAGAGATGGAGGTAGGGAGAGAGGAGAGAGAGAGACAAGGAAAGAGAGTAAAGACAGGGGAGAGGGAGAGGGAGGAGAGAGGGAGGAGAAGAAGAGATAGAGAAAGGGGAGGGAGAAGAGAGAGAGGGAGAGAGGAAAGGAAGGGGGAAAGGGAGAGAGAAGAGAGAGGGAGAAAGGGAGGAAGGGAGAGAGAGATAGACAGAGACAAAGACATATGAGGAGGATGGTCCAGCAAAACCTCGGAAGAGGGAAGTGTCAAGAAGGTGCTGCAGTGTCAAGGCTGCAGAGTTGGAGGAGGGAGAGGAAAGGCCGTTAGTCTCAGAGTAAGGGGAGAGGAAGTGGCCTTAGACACAAATGGCAGGAGAGTTATGGGATAGGAGGGATCTGGCGAGGGCAGCAGGGCAGGAGCCAGCAGAGAGGGCGAGAGAGGTGGGTGGGGCGGGGTAGGAGATGAGATGACAGCAGGGGAGTACAGATTAGGTAGAGAGATCAGCCAGGCCAGGAGATGGAGGCACGAGGCATCTGGGTGATGTTCAATAAATATTAAGCACCTATTATGTGCCATGCCTGGCCTCTAGGAGCTTGCAGCCTAATAGGGTGAGACAACCCACCAAAGGAAGCTAAAAAGTGGGGGGAGGGGGCAGCCACCTAGGGGGTCCAGCCAGGGCCAGGGGCTCCATGCAGTCACAGGCAAGCATCCATTCCCTGGAGGAAGGCTTGAGGAGGAAGGTAGTGCTATGCCCTCCAGGCTTCCAGAGCGGGGCAGGGAGCCAAGGTGTAGAAGGGGACTCCACGTGGTGAGGGGATTTCTGGGGGGAGGACAGGGTAAGATGACAATGATGAGGAGGAGGAGGAAGGGGGAGATATCTCAGCTGAGAACCCTGGGAAGCTGAAGGGGGAAGAGATGGGGAGTGGGAGAGGAGAGCCATCAGGGAGGCCTGGCTTGGGTGCCAACGGTGGGCATGATCCAAAGCCAAGGCTTGGCCAAGGCAGGGACAAATGGGGGTCCAGATGGGAAAGGGAGGAGAGGGCAGCCAGTGCAGGTCGGGGAATGGTCTGGAGAGAACCGAGGGGTCAAGCAAGGAGACAAAATGTGATGATCAGAGAAGGTGATTTCAGCAGAGCATCAGAATGGGTGGCAAGGCCTAGAGTTTGCCTGGGACACACGATGAGAAATGAGGAAATTGAGGCATGAGGAAGTCAGGGTGCTTGAAGACTGATAGTGTGAGGCCAGGATGTGGGGAGGAGAGACCCGAGAAAGGAGGGAGAAGGAGGCCCTGCGGGACGTGGCCCATGGCCACCAGGACAAGCCTGGACAGAGGAGGGGAGGCAGTGCCCCAACTCCACCCCCAGACCCAGCCCTGCTATCTCCCTCAATCAGAGGCCCACGAGGCTCCCCAGGGGTATCTGGGGTCCCCAAGGAAAGCCCCTTTATCCATCATGGAGCAGGCATTCCAGAGAGCACAATGGGAGGACAATCTGAAAGCCCAGTGTCTGTCTTGTCCCAGGCCAGAGGTTGATCTAACACCCCCCACCTCACTCCTGGAGCCAGACACCGGAGAAACGGCCAGGCCTGTGCTGACCCCTCTGAATCCAGAGGGAGCCGATGCTCAGTCAGCCCAGGGCTCCTCTCTTTCAACACCAGCCCCAAGGCCAGAGTCACGGCCACACACGTCTGATGTGTATGTCCAATGGAATGGGTCAGCAAATGGCATGGGCCACCGACACCAACCTGGCAAGGACGCAAGATGAGGAGGGGTCGAACATCCCAGAGAGCTCGCCACCCTGAGCCTCACCACCAGTGGGCAAGGACAAACGTGCAGGAGACAGCAGCGTCAGAGTACAACATTTATTAGTGCGCATAACTGGTCATCTCTCATTCTGTGGCTCAGCCTCTATCAGCCTTCTGAAAAGGAGAGCGGAGCCCACAGAGGGCACTGGGCGCCGCTTATAATCAGAGAGCCGCCCATCCCCGCCAGGCCGACCCGCAGGCCCAGGAGGATGAGAGAAAGTGTGCGTTCCTGGCTGATTTGATGGCGTGCTCTCCTGAAAAATAGACAACTTAAACCACGTAATAACAGCACAACCAAGTGAAATCATTTCAGGGGAGGAACACAACCAATGAGATGAGACATCCACAGGTTATCAGGCTGCTGAGGGCACGGCCCAAACTCTGGGCCTCCTTTTGGACAGAAAGGATACATCTAGTATTGTTCCCAAGAGGGCTGGATGCCTAATGCCTGCCAGGGATCAGAGCAAGGGAGGGAAGGAGAAGGCGGGGAGAGAAGGTCGGAGGAGGGAGGGGAGAGGAGAGGGAGGAGAGAGAGAAGGGAGGGAAGGGATGGGGAAGGGAGAGGAGGAAGGGAGGAGCGAAGGAAGGAGAGAAGGAAGAAGGGAGGGAGGAAGGAAGGGAGGCGGGAAGGGAGGATGGAGGGAGGTGCGCGCCTTCTGGCTCACTATCTCTTGGGCCTGTCGATGTCATCTATGGCCGCCAGGAGCTTCTGCCGTGCCTTCTTGTTGATATGAGAGCCCAGGCACACATTCACCAGGTTGGTCAGCTGCTTGGAGGAGTACTCCTGGCATGAGAGAGAGGACAGAGTTGTCGGGTAGGGCAGGCCCACAACCCTGGGCCAGACCAAGGCAAAGGCTGAGGGCGGGAGAGGTTGGAGTCCTTTTCTTGTCGCACCAGGTGTGCTCCCCCTACGGCCCCCCAAGGACCCTCTTCTGCCAACATTATACACTCCCTCCTGACTGCTCTGGCCCTCCTGCCTGCCTGTCCTGACCACCTCCCAATCCTGTACCTCTTGGCCCTCCTGACCACTCTAGGCCTCCTGCCTGCTCCTCCTGCCTGCCCTTCCTGGCCGCTCGGCCCCTCCTGGCCCCTCTGGCCCTCCTAACCCCTAGCCTGCCTGGCCCCGGCCATGCCTTACCCGGTGCTCCTTGATCCAGCGTTCCATGTCATTCTCAGTCAGATAATAGGCTTTGATGTAGGTTTCCACAAACTCCTTGTCCGGGATTGGCCTGATGTCTGTCAGCTTCTCCAGCTTCATGAGGAACTGCTGGAAGTCAAGCTGCATCAAGGCCCGGCCTTCGTTACTGCACTTCTTCACGTTGGCATAACTAAGGAACAAATGTGGAGCGGCTGATGGCGGTGGCAGAAAGGGGAGAAGGGGGAGGGAGAAAGGGGGAACAGAGGGAGAGACAGGGAACAAGGGCAAGGGGAGGAGGGGAAGAGGGAGCGGCACCCTATGACCCCCCACCCCCCTCAGCCAAAGTTGGCAGTGACCCTTGCAGACTCCTGAGACTCGTCCTGGCCTGTCTCATTTTGGGTTAACAGGTGCCCAGGAAGGCACAGCCCTAAGGGAGGCAGCATCTGGGGAGGCAGCATCTTGGGGGGCAGCCCCTCTGCTCCTAATGCATTTCTGGGAAGCCCCCTTGTGAGCTCGAGAAAGGTGCCTTTTTCTTGGTTTCTCCATGGGACTGCGATTCCAGTGCAGGCCCTCCACCAGAGCAGATTGCAGCCCCTAGTTTCCTGTACACTTGCCCCATGGTGTCCCTCCACCACCACCAAGTCTCCTCTCATGGGAAGAGCACAAGGAACCAGGAGTTTCTTTTGCCAGGTTGGTGCCATTCTCCTGCATGACTGTCCCCAACTTGATGGGGGTCCCTAAGATGAGATGGGGTCCCTAAGATGAGAGGCGATCCCTACAGCTGGACTGAAATGTTCCCAAGGGACAAAACTTCCTAAACTCCTAGTGCACTGAGACTTTTGTGCCCCCAGTTCCAACTCAGGAAGCCGTGCACAGAACACAGCCTGGGATCCCACACCTCACAGATAAGAAACTGGGGCCTGGGCTCCCCCAGGCCAGTGACAAAGATGGAGCTTCCCCTGGGGAGGGGGAGGGGCTCTGGTGCCCCCACAACAGGAGGTAGGGCACTGCTCAGCCCCCAGCACTCAGTCTGCCCCTCCCTCCCCCAAAGCTGCCTGGGCCCTGCAGGACAACCCAAGGGGGCCACTCCCTCACCCCTCCACGATCGTCCTGTTGGCCAGGCGGATGCAGTGCTCCCACAGAATATTGGACACGGGCAGGGGGATCCGGACCCTCTTCGATACCTCAGTCAGCCGCCGGTTAAACTGCTCAAACTCCTAACGAGACAAGAAAGGGCCTCACTGGAAGCCTATGGAGCAGAGAGGGAGGCCGAGGAAGGCCCGGGGGCCAAGGGGCACTGGGTCAGGGCTGGCGCCTCTCCCTGCCCGAGGCCTTCAGTGACAACGGACAACCCAACACGGCCTCTGGCTTTCCTGAGAAAATGACCTTGAACACATTTTCATCCACCTGTGTCCCTGAGGCGGGGTCCTGCCCCAATGGACAAATTCGTCTACTACACATGAGCCAGCCCACTGCGAGAGAGAGATGACTCCTGGCTGGCTACTTCCTGTCTCAAGGACCAAGGAGCAAAGAGCTCTGGGCCTGTGTCCCACTGACCGCTTGACCAGAATCTCAAGTGTCCACATTCCAGGGCTTTGTCTGGCACTAAAGGGAGGCTGCTCAGTCACCAGCCCTCCCCCAGGACCCCAGCCCTATCCTGGGCCCCCTGTCCTCCCCCAGACCCCCTACCCTACAGGGCTGCCCAAGCAGGCCCAATTTCCACATCCCTGCCCCAATTCTCAGCACTGTGGCTGAGGAGCTGCTGGAGGGCTGGTGATGGGCACCGCAGCCCCCTCCCCTCTGGGTCCTGCTTACAGACACTGATCTGGGATGAGGAACCTCAGAGCCGAGGGCAGCCCAAGGGCTGTGACAGACCCCAGCCAGGCCTTGAGGACTGACCCCCATGGGAGAGTGGGAGGAAGGAGAGAGAGGGGAGAGAGGAAAAGGGAGGGGAGGGAGGGACACCTAAGCACTTTCTAAGCATTTTCTGGGAACTGGAGACCTGCTCACACACACGGCCAGCACCCAAGGGCACAGCCAGGCACCAGCAGATCCTAAGTCCTTGGCAGGGGGCAGCTGGTCAGCTTCTTTGCTACGTCCCACCTGGCCAGTCACAGCCAGCACTCAGGAAAGCTGGGCCTGAGAAAGTCAGACTTTTCTCCCACCCCCCCAAAACAAACTCTGGGCAGGCCCTCCCCAAGCCCCACAGGCCCTGGGCTTCTTCCCCAGGGACCACCAGGGGTCTTCCTCCTCTCTCCTTAGAGCAACTTCGGTCTAAGCTTCTCCCTCTGGCTCGGCCGGTCAAGAAGGCAGTGAAGGAGGAGCAAAAGGGGAGCTCTAAAATACCGTCGGGGCTCTGAGCCCTGCCTCTGGATGCCCGGCCCAGCCTGAGCAACGTGACCCTTCCCAAGCACTCACCTTCAGTAAAGTGTCCACGTAGACGTTGTGCTGAGACATAATCTCCTTCACGTCCCACTTGACACTGGCCATCAGAAGCAGCATCTGCTCATAGTCGATGGCCTTCCCTGCCACAATCCAGTAGATGGGTTTGCGCAGCTCGCTGGCGGTCGAAACCGTCTAAAACCAAGCTCCCAGAAATGAGAAGGCTTCAATAAGGAGCTGGACTTCCCCAACGTCCCAGACACACAGAGTCACCCCAGGGCCCTTCCTGGGGCCCAGGGAAGGGGGCAGCGTGGCCTGAGGACCACCTCAGCAGAGGGAACCCTCGGGGCAGCCGTTCTTCGTGATTTGGGGAGGGCCAGGGACCTCTTCTGGCAGTGACGGCTGATGGCACCATCAGGGAGGGGCGGCAGGCAGCCTCTGCTGACGCTCTCCCATGGTCCACCCCATGAGTGTCCTCTTGAAGAGGGTACACATGGGGCCCTGAGGGCTGACAGTTGCTTTTCCCTAGTTTACTCTCTAACCTAAAGGCATCCTAAAGTCTTTTCCCCTTATCTTGAGATACCATCAACCCTCCCCCCCTTCCTGGGACCCCCTTATCTTGTGTCACCCATCTTCCTCATCCCTAATATTCAACCTCTATAAAACCTCTAACCCTACATTACCGTCCTAAAGTCTCTATATCAGCCTAACTCCCCCAAATCCTGGGGTCTCACTTCACTTTCTTGCTGGGAGACCCATGCTGCTCTTGCATCAATAAAACTCCCAATGGCTACAGAGAAGGGCTAAGTAAATTCCTTCCCACAGGAGTCAGCTCTGCCAACTCTGACCTCATCGCTCTGGGGTCACCAGCTGGACCGCCAGGATGCCCTGCCCCTGAGGCCTCATGTTCATACTTGAGGAGAAAGGTGAGCTGCTGTGACCTCCCTGATGCCCCTCCCCAAGACAAGAGGTGGGGGACACAGACCCCACAGGCCCAGGGGGAGCCTCTCACCTGAGAGTAAAACTGTTGCAGGAAGGGTTTCTTGACGGCAGGCATGACAGCATCCAGGTGCGGCTGCAGAAACTCAAACTGCTCAGCCAGGAAGACCCTGTGAGAGGGGAGGGAGGAGGAAAGGAAGGAGGGAGGAGGAGGGAGGGGAAGGAGTAGGGAGTGGAGAAAGGGAGGGGGAGGAGGAGGAGGAAAGAGAAGGAGGGGGGAAGGGAGAGAAGGGAGAGAGGAAAGGGGGGAGGAGACGGGAGGGAGAAGGGAGGGGGAGGAGAGAGGGAAAAGTGGGAGGAAAGAGAGGGAGAGAAAGCAGAGGGGAAAGGGGGGAGGAGGAGGGAGAGGGGAAAGGGAAGAACGGGAGAAAGGGTGAGAAGGGAGAGGAGGACAGGGAAGAAAGAACAAAGCAGGGAGGAAGGACCAAGTCTCTAAATGGGCACCAAAGTGACCATGTTCCTAACCTGGAAACTCTGAGGGAGGCCATAAAAGCTCATTTTCCCTTTCCAGGCTATCCTGGATCTGACTTTTGTTTCCTCGATCCAGATCTTTGCACTGGCTGTTCCCCACACCTGGGAGGCTTTCCCTCCCCGTGTGGGCTTCTCAGAATCCAACACAGAGACCTCTCCTGGCCACGTCCAGCTGTGAGCACCCTCCTGAAATCACTTTGTGTTACTTAGCTAAACTTAAAAGGTTGTGCGAAAAAACTGAACTGAAAGCAGACTTCCACGTTAGTGGGCTGAGGGTGGGCTCTGCCCAACACCCTGTGCAAGGGAGGGGAGAGTGCTCCCTCAGAGGGAGGTTGGGAGGGGAATGCCTGCGCCCTCTGCACGCGCTGTACACACCAGGTGCTCCAGTCTAGGCCCAAAGGCATCCCTGGGGTCGCCCCCACCAAAGCCCCACTTTTGGAGGCCAATGGAGAGCCATGACCGACTGAGGGATAACCTCCGAGGAGCAGAGCCATGAAATCATGCCTTTCACAACAGTGTACCTACTGTGTGTGTGCCATGCACTGGGTTGGGCCTTGGGGAAACCATCCTTGCCCTCGAGAAGTTTCCATTCTATTGGAATGGAATTCTACGAAAGCGCTCCCACAGCAGCAGCAGCCGCAGTCAGGAGTGTGGAGAGGGAAAGGGGTGGGCACTGCAGACAGGAGAATGGGCCAAGGTCTCTGTGTCCTTCTGGGGCCACTGCTCAGCTCGGGGAGGTGGGGTGGGCTAGGCTCCTGGGAGGATGCTGGCACTATCTCTGATAACAAAGACCTGGAGGGAAAACCAAAGCTGCTCCCCACAACCCTCAACTCAGGAGGAAGGAGGCCATGCTCCCACCCAGCGAAAACCCAGAGAACCCGCCCCAGATGAGCAGGAAGAGTGGCTGAGGTTGGAGCAACAAGGCAAGGAAGCCTGGCTAGCCAGCCGCTGGAGACCCACAGTGGCCTATACGAGGGTGACTGGTCGGGGAGCGGGCTGACACAAGGCTCCCTGAGGCAAGGCACCTACAAGGACTCGGTGGCGACGACCCTCTCTGCCAGCCCGTACAGCGTATCCCCGGATGTCAGGACCACAAGGTGACTGAGGTGTGGGCTTGGCACCTTCTCCTTCCTCTCCTCACCCGCTGTGAGGGCACCCGTGGGGTCCGTGGAAACCTCCTGAAAGAAGAAAAGCCCCACCACGCCTCAGGGTCCCTCCTGGGGCCAGCCAAAGTCTAGGCCCTGGCCTCCTGGGGGCCAGCCAAGGTCTAGGCCCAGACCTCCTGGGGCACACAGTCAAATGTCAAAGAGGAGAAATGGCTTTTCTCCCCAGAGACTCCACAGCAACAGCATCTTCCTCAGCTCAGCAGCTGCCATGCAGGATGAAGGGCCCAGGGCCAGGTGCAGAGAGCATCAAACCTGACTCCCTAGAACAGACACCAGCAGATGAGTGTGTGTGTGTGTGTGTGTGTGTGTATGTGTGTGTGTTCATGTGCGTGTGCGTGTGCGCTCATACACACGTGCACACACACACACCCAAAAGACAGAGTGGGGAGGAGAGGAGGAAGGAGGGGGCACATGGAAGACACCAAGCAGTAAAGACGGTACACATGAAAATAAAGAAGGCCCTACTAAATAGAGGTGACTTCCTAGAGGAGGAGGGAAGGCACCCACTCTGGGACTGCTTGAATGCCCAGTATCAAAGGCAGAGACAGGGAAGGCCCATGACTAGCCTGAGCTGTGACACCAGATGGGTCTTTTAGAGTCAGGAAGGAGAGAAGCCAAAGGTAGTGTGCCCTGTAAGGAGGTGACAAGCAAGGGCCTGTGGGAAAAGAGAGAAGGAGCCCAAGGCAAGGGGTATCCAAAGTCTGGAGCGGTTTCACCGACCACTGAATTTGCGTTGCACATCAAACACTACCACAAACCTAGTGCACCTGTTTTCTTAAACACAAGAAATTTTGACAACAATAAAATTCCACTCTTGAGACTCCTCTGCCCCCAAAGTCCCCCCAACAGCAGATGGCCTGGGCCCACCCTGTCCCAAGCCAGAATAGGTGGTGGTAAGTGACTCATGCAGGTTCCTCAGAGAGCCATGAGCCCAGCACATGCCCTGAACTATGCTGGGCCCTCCCCCCCCCCCCAGGGCCATGCCTGGTATCTGCTCAGTAACCAGCAAGCCCAGAATTTGAACTCAGGTCCTCCGACTCCAAAGCAATGTTAGACTCAATGCAACAAGCACCTACTCCTTCAGAAACATCCACGAATGGAAGAATCAAATGAGATTCAACTTTTAAAGAAATCTCGTAAAAAGGAGAAAAGGGACGCAAGGGTCCCAGGGAGGCTAATACGCTATTTGACAAGAACTGATGGGAAGTCTGGGAAGCAGCTGGCCAAAGGGGCCTACCCTCAGGAGGAAAGGTCTCGGCCTAACAAAGAGGGAAGTCAAGGCCACAGGCATCTATTAATCACCCACTGTCTGCCTGGCACCATGAAAAGTTCTGGAGACACAAAGAAAGGTCAGAAGACAGGCCCTGCCCAAGAGGAGCTTTCCCTCTAGCAGCGGTGAAGCCATGTAAGCATCTATAGACAAACAGGCCATAGGCAGGCTACTGAACTGGGGAAGAGTCTCAGAGGGAAGGCACCCAGAATGAGGAGGCCCAGGAAGAGGTGGGCCAGGAGGTAGAGATGAGGAGGATGACCATTCCAGGCAGCCAAGGAATATGCTTAGAGTTGATATATAAAGGGTCCTGTGTGAGGACAAGCCAAGAGGACCTGTGTCACTGGATGAAAGAGGGTGTGTCAGGGAAGAAGGGGTAAGGAGACTAAAGAAGTAGGAGGGGACTGGGTTAAAAATGACTTTCAATGACAAACAACCCGATAGAGGCCACAGTGAACCCTGGAGTTGCCTGAGTAGGGATATGTGTTAACACGGTCAGACTTGAACTTTAGGAAAATCATTTTGGTGGCTGAATGGAGGATGAACTGGAGAAGGAAGACACTCTAGGCAGACAGAACCCCCCAGCAACTATTGCAATAGTCCAAGTGTGAGGAGATAAGGGCCCACCCCAGAAGAGTGGCAGGGTCCAAGGAGAGATGTTGCAAAGGTGAAATAGACAAGAGATGCTACAGAGGTGAACCTGACCAGAGATGCTGCAGAGGTGAAATCAGCAAGAGATGCTGCAGAGGTAAAATTGACAGGCCTTGGCACCATCTTGGGTCTGGAGAGTGAGAGAGAATGAGGAGTCTAGGATTACTCCTACTTATAAGCCTGGGGGACTGGGGGAAGCGGGGGCGGGGGGGAGAATGAGAGTAAGAGGGAAAGTAGGAGCAGGGAAGGGTTTAGAGGGAAAGATAATGAGGTCTGTTTTGGACATACTGAGTGTAAGATGCGCACTGGACATACAATTTGAGATATCTGAAAGGCAGCTGGAGATGCGAGATAGGTCAGCAGAGAGGTTAGGGCTGGATAAATTGACCTGGGAATCATCTGCACAAATAAATCCATGGAAAATAATGAAGTCACCAAGAGAAATAGTATAGAGTAGAGGTGCATCTGGGTTAAAATTATGAAATACTTAACAAAATAAATAAAAATGCATTAGAACACAGCTAATGTTAAGATGATTTTCTAAGTCAACATACACCTGCAGGTGTCCACTTTGGGGGCCCCCATTTCTATTTGTAGCCCAGGACAGCTGTGGGGGAAACCTCCAAGTCAGTGAGAGCATACCTGTTTGAAGGTCCAGCCCAGAAGACTGAGCATGAGTGGTCAGACAGGCAGATGATTTAGGAGGCTCAATTTTTTAACATTCTTTTAAAAATTTTTTGATTTTCAAATTTTTTTGCCTTCTTCCCTCACCTCCCTTCTCCAAAAGATAGTAAGCAATTTGATATAGACTATATGTGTACAGTCATGCGAAAGATATTTCCATGTTAGTCATGTTGTGAAAGAAAACAGACAAAAAAATAAAGAAAAAGTCTGCTTTGATTGGCATTCAGATTCCTACAGTTCTCTCTCTGGAGATGAACAGCATTTTTCATCCTAAGTCCTTAAGAACTGTCATTGCTGACAAGAGCTAAGGCATTCACAGTTGATCATCATATATAATACTGCTGTCACTGTATACAATGTTCTCCTGGTTCTACTTATTTCATTCTGTATCAGTTCATGTAAATCTTTCCAGGTTTTTCTGAGAGCATCCTGCTCATCATTTATAGTACAACAGTATTTCATCACAATTGTATAACACTTGTTCAGCCATTCCCAATTTACAGGCATCCCCTTAATTTCCAATTCTTTGCCACCACAAAAGAGCTGCTATAAATATTTTTGTACATATGGTTCTTTTTCCCTTTTTTATGATCTCTTCAGGATAAAGACCTAGCAGTGTTATTGCTGGATCAAAGCATACGCACAGTTTTATAGCCCTTTGGGTACAGTTCCAAATTGTTCTCCAGAATGGCTGGATCAGTTTACAGCTCCATCAACAATGCATTAGCGTTCCAATTTTCCACCTCCCCTCCAACATTTGTCATTTTTCTTTTCTGCCATATTAGCCAATCTGATAGGGATGGGGTGGTAGCTCAGAGGTGTTTTAATTTGCCTTTCTCTCAACAGTGGTGAATTTTCTCTTATGACTATGAATGGCTTTGATTACTTCTGAAAACTGCCTGTTCATATGTGGCTCTTCCTTCTATAAATCTGACTCAATTCTCTATATCTGTGAAATGCAGAGGGAGAGGCCTTTATTAGAGAAACTTACTGTCAACTTTTTTCAGTTATAAGTATATTTCCCTCCATCCTATTGCCTCCACCCCCATTTATCCTCTCTCTTGAGTCAAAAGTGTTTTGCTTCTAACTTTTTCCTCCCCCAATCCACCTCCTTTCTATCAGCCCCCACCCCCTTAACCCCTTCCCCTCCTATTTTCCTGTAGGGTAAGACAGATTTCTTTCCCCATCTGAGTGTGTGAGCCAATTCAGAAATGAGCTGCAATTTTTGCAGAATCTGCAGGGATGTTCATCTGTTGGGCACTGGCTGAACAAGCTATGGCCTAGAAAGGTGATGGGACATTACAGGTAAGAAATGAAGGGGATAGTTTTAGAGAGACCTGGGAAGAGCTGGATGAAGTGATGTCCACAGGGAGCTGGCAGAAACAGGAAGACAATCTAGAAAGACAAACAGCTTTGAAAGACTCAGGGATGTGACCAGCACAGTGACCCAGCACAATTCCAGATGCCTTGGGACAGTGGCCCAGGAGGAGGGCTATTTTCTTTCTAGACAGTCAGATGCTGATGCTGGGCTCACTAGGCAGAAGGCTTGACAAGAGGTCAGCCTCACCCCAGATCATGATCTGAGGTCTCTCTGCTCAAAGAGCCCTCAGGGTTGTGAAGGAGTCCAGCCCCAAGAGGTAAAGAGCAGAACCTGGGAGGAGATGCAGAGGGAAAAGCGGGAATCCAGCAGTCCACCACAGGTCAGGCACCAGGCAGGAAAGGAGAAAGGGGCCCAGGGGTCCCAGGGTGGTAGTTGGGGGGGGGAAAGACAGACAGGGCTAGGTATGCACAGGCCTTCCTCACCGGGGACTGACCCGGGGAGCGATGTTGAGGATAGACACAGAGACTGGCACAGAGAAGCCCCACTCCAGCCCCTGGCCCAGCCAACCACGTGCAGTGCCAGGTGAGCTAGGGGAGCCAGATCCTAAGCACACAGCTCACTGGGTCCAGAGGCAGAGATGCCCTCAATGGCCCTGACTGGCTACAAACAGTGATCAGAAAACACAGCCCTGGCTGAGACTGCAAAGTATTCCTCAGTAGTGCCAAGATGGCCTTTGAGGCCCTTCCTGCCCTGGCCCTGAGGGCCTTATCCAGGCCTGGCTCTGACTGTTCCTCCACATGCACACCCAGGCCCAGAATGGAGGCTTCCAGCTCCTGAGCCCCACCCCTCCATGATCTGAGGGGCAGCACCCGGCTGGCCCTCTCTCAGCAACAACCCACATGAAAAGGCAGCCATCCAGGCAAGGTCTTGCCTGGCACACGGGCTGGCAGCCTATCCAAGCTGTATCCCAAGGGAGAGAGGCCAGTAAGGTGGGAAGGGCACTGTCACTCCTCCTCCTCCTGAGCCCTGCCAGCCTGGGCCTCACCTGTAAAATAGGGACACAGTCCCCTGACACCCCTGGCTTGCTCTGGCCTGAGGGCTCTGGCAAGGTGAGGGATGACCGTGGCAAGTGTTGCCCTCAAGAAGGCCCCTAAAAGACAGCTCAGGTTCAGGCGATGCTTACTAGGCCCAACCCAAGGACATGAGACTCTCCAGGCCAACGGTAGGGGCACATTTAGGAAGTCTGTCAAAGTGACCACCCCCCACCCCCAATCCTCTGGAGACAGACGAGGCCGGGAGGGGAGCGGACACTGCCTCCCGGGGCCCCTTACCAGGTCGATCAAGCTCTCCTGGATGCGGTTCAGCGTTGTCCGCAGGCGGCTGCTGCTTAGGCCCAGGCCCGTCGACTCCAGCTGAAAAAGAGAGCAGGGCCCCACTGGTCACACGCACATGCACACACGCACTGTGTGGCCCAGTCCACCTCGCAGGAAGGACACAGCACACATGACTTCTCCTCCTGACCTCCCTCTCCAAGTCACATCCCAGAAGGGTGGGGGGCACGGCTGCTGTCCTTCAGCCACCTCCTTCCCCCACCCACGCATGGACATATCCGGCTGTCCACATCACCTGCCTGTCCCAGCCAGACTCACTGAGTCATTGCGTCCAAAGAAGGTATAGACGGCGTAGAGGTAGTAGTCAAACAGCTGCGACATGAAGTGGACCACGTCGAAGGCGATGGGCTTCAGCATGCTCATCATCTGCATGTATTTTCCTGTGAGGAAGGCCAGGCTATGATCAAGGCCCCCTGTGCAATGCGCGCCATGCCCTGACGCCCAGACCCTCCATATGCTGACCTGGCCACCACCTTCCCATGTCGGCCCGCTCCACCCTCTCACAAGGCAGGGTCATCCCCAACACACACCCAGAGGAGGCCTCCCGCACACCAGAAGGGGTGTGGGAAGGCAGAGGCCGGCCTCCAGCAGGACAACGATCCCACGCCAGGGAGTCCAAGGAGTCCAAGAGAGCAACAGCAAAATGGAGCCCCTGACCGTGACCTTGAGGGGGCCTCCCTGCACAAACAGCTCTGGCTGCAGTTCTGAGCATCTGGGCCCAAGCCCCTCTCCCTGAGCTGGTTTTCTCCTCTATAAGATGAGGGGATGTGAGCTGCACGGTCCCCTCCTGCACTGGCCTGATACGACATCCAGCTCTCCCCAATCTCTGTCCTTAGGGAAAAACATGATTCCAGCACCACTAGAGGGAGAAAAGAATGGCAAGAAGGCGCGACTCGTCCTCGGCCAGCCGGCAGCACCAGTGGTGAGGAGGAAAGAAACAGTGAAGGGCAGCATGCTGCAGGAAGATGCTGCCCTAAAGAGCAGGGAAGAGCAGGGGAGAGGACTCTGGGAAGACCCGCCCAGCCTGACACACTCTTCACACTAGAATACCAGGGACTTCTGCAAAGCACAGAAGAGTGCAGGCACAAAGCCAGGGAGTGCCTTTTCACAAGGACCCCAAGGTCTGAGCAATGAAGGACCAAGAGCCTGGTTGTCCACCTCCTGCCAGAAGGGAAGGGCCTCAGGGCACATAATGGGACACACATTTTGGACACAGCCAAAGTTGGAGGGCATCTTGCTGGACTCAGGGATCTGGGGTGGGGAGCAGCTGGCAGGGGGAGAAGAGAGATTTCTATTCATTAAAAACTAACCTTTTTTAAACTTTAAAATAATTGCTTTTTTGGAGAGAGAAGGCAAGACAATCAGGGTTAAGTGACTTGCTCAAGGTCACACAGTCTGAGGCTAGATTTGAACTCAGGTCCTCCTGGCTCGAGAGCCAGTGCTCTATTTACTGCGCCACCTACCTGCCCCAATAAATTTTATTTTTATAAAAATAAAACTGAACTAATGCTATTGACTTGATCCGCACACACTCAAACTACCTACTTCTCAGGGAGAACCCAGTTCCCACAAAGGAAGCCCTCCACATGGGCAAGGAAGGCCTCCTGCCATCTGCCTGAGTTGGGACCCTACTCCTTCAGGGCAGGAGCTGAGAACAGGTCTTGGTCCCCCACCCAACAGGGCTCAGCAGCCCCAAAACTTCACTGATGACAGAAATCCTTGGGATAGGGAGGGGCTGCCAATGAGAGCTAGGCTCCTCAAAATGGCAGGATGCCCTTTCCAGAGGTGACCCCCAGGACAGGACAGGCCCAGAACGGGAGAGCATGGAGAAGGGGTAAGCAGGCTGCCATCAGCGGCTCTGCAGAGCTGGAAAGTAAAACATCCCCTCTGGGAACAGCGCCTTGTTCTCAGGCAGCCCTGGATCTCTGTGACAGGACTGTTCCCTGCCCCCACCCCATCAGCCAGTGCCCGAGAGCCACAACAGCAAGATCGCCGAATGGAGAGGCCCTGACAAGACGCTCTGATGCATAAAGAAAAATGGGTGACCCCAGGGAGAAAAAGGTCAAGGGACACAGACAAAGGCAGAGTGAGGAACGGCAGCAGGGCGCTATGTGAGCACTATGATAGAGACAGAGAAGACGTGCCACCCCCTCCTCTTCGGCTTGGGAAATATAAAACCAATCAATCACTCGATCGATCAATAAGCATCAATTACACTCCTCCCCTCAGAGATGAAGGTGGAAGGGAAACACCGACACTGACTGGCACATACATGTGGCCTCACAGAGCCACTGTCACTGACCAAGGGGCCACACAGGCCCCCGATGACCCTGAAGAGGCTATCCATCTGTGGCAAGGGGCTTAAACGGTGGCGCGACCCAGCAAGGAAAAGGAATCAAGGTCTGGAAATCAGGCCGGTCACCCGGTCCTGAAATTCCACAGAAACACAAGGTGGCGGCCCCCAAGACTCCTCACCACCATCCCTGGACTCTCTGACCACCACAGGAGGAGGGCCGGGCCAGGCCAGGCAGTAGCCCCAGCCTCCCAATCCCACCGGCCCCCAACTCACCAACCAGCCGAATGACATTCAGGGTGGTGTTGGTCAGGATGGGGGCGTTGACTTTGTTTAGGCTGTAATCTGATTTCTTTCGGCTCCTTAGCGTTTCTCTGGAAACACTGAGATAAAGAGAGAGAGAAGGGAGAGGGTGGGGGTTAGGAGAGCAAAAGGAGACCAGGGAGAGAGGGGAAGGAGGAGGGAGGAGGGACAGAGGAGAGAGGGAGGAGTGAAGCAGGAGGGGGGAAGGAGAGGAGGGAGAGGAGTGAAGGAGTAGGAGGGAGACAGGGGCCTGGACGTGTGCTCTCCTACCACGGCCCAACAACAGCCCCATGAGGGCGGGGTCGACATTAGGCCCATTTTGAGAAGGGGAAACTGAGGCTCAGGCCTAGGCCCCAGAGCCCAGGCCAGTATCTGTGGCCGGATCCTCACCCAGCCCCAGTGTAGTCACCTCTTCACAGGGACATCCCCAGTCTGCTCGTCAACATAGTCTCGCTTTAGCTCCTCAGGGACATCACTGTCACTGTCGTAGTCTTGGTATGCACTCTTCTCAGGTTCATCTGACTCATACTAAGGGGGTAGAGTGTACAGACGGAGGGTAGGGGAAATACCCTGCCACTTCCTCCCCACCCACACCAGCCCGGGGAGCCCCCTAGGGTCAGAGCTCAGTGGGAAGGGTGAAAGAGGGGAGAGAAGGAGGGAGGGGACGGAGGGGGAGAGAAAGGAATAAGAAGGGGGGAGAGAAGGGAGGAGGGAGGAGAGAGGGGAGAAGAGGCGAGGTAGGCCTCTTCTTGTCCACTCTGGGCAGAAGCAGACCATGGAGCTAGAGGCCCCCAGTTTGAATCCTGGCCCCACCTCCGGCTGATCCATCTGCAGGGAGTGGGGGTGGGGTTGGGGGGCTGGGAGGCTACAATGGGCTGCAGACAGGAAGCCCTAAAACCAGCGCCCTGCACACACACCCCCTCCTACTGTGGGCACCCCAGGCCTCACACACCCCATTGGAAGCCAGCACGTCTTCAGTTTCCTCATCCTTGCTGTTTGCTTGAATCTCAAAGGGGTTCCCCCCACTGCAGTATTGTTCAAACAAGGTAGGGGCCGCAGAGGACGCTGAGGAGGCCGGCTGCTTACTCGGGGACACGGATGGGGACCGCGACTGCTCCATGAACTTAAATTCCTGCAAATGGATGCAAGGCTCGGTAACCACTGGCACCAGTCCTCCCCGGCCCCATCCTACCCCAAGGGCCCACATCTCCCCTCCTGGCTCTGTGACCCATGTGGCCCGATCCACAAGAGAGCCACCACTCACGTGGAGCTGTAGGATGCTGAAGCTAGACTTAACTGGGCACAGCTCCCAGGTCTCATTCTCCAAGAACATCCTCAGCTCATCCAGGCGCGTCCTGAAACAAAGAAGTTGAGGCTGAGGTTGGGGCAAGGGCTGGAGGGTTAGGGAAGGCAGGCGGGAGTGGGGTTCTCTCCTTCCTCTCATCCTCGCACACCTGCAGCTTCCTGGATGGAGTGCCTGGACGGGTCTACAACAGAGTTAGCACTGAGCCACGGGGCCTGGGAGGCTTCCAGACCACCTCCCGCGTCCCACCCAAGTGAGGAGGGCCAGATCGATTTCTATCTTACTGGGGGGGTTCCTCCTCAAATACACAGATGCGGCCACCACATGCCACAGAAGACAGACACACATCAAAACAGCTCCACTGCATGGACCCAAATAGGCTGTCAGGGGCACCTCCCCTACTAGCACTGCACACACCCTAAACAATGCTGGTGGCAGGAAAGAGTCAGAGGACCTGGGTTTGAATCCTATCAACTAATACTATCCTATCCTATGCCTAATACTGCCTGTGGGACCTTGAGCAAGAGCTTAACCTCTATCTAGATGTCATCCCCTGTCCAAGACTGTACTGTGTCACCCCTGGACCTGGCATCAACCAAACTCTGGATGCCAGCTAAAGAACTGAACCCTCGAATGGGACCTCTTAGGGCAGGAACAGCTCCACGTCCAACTTCAGCAGGAAGTAGCTATAGAAGAAGAGACCTTCACCCCTTTACCCCAAGGGATTTTGGGCCCCATTCGTTTGAGGAATGACAGGGTGCGTGTGCTCAAGCCCCACCCTAAGATATTGTTTTACGTGCTTATCTTGTGTTATCCCTGTTATATTGTTGTATAGTTCTGTTGACACCAATTACCCCTAAACTCCCATCCACCTATGTAATGGATGGGAAAGATCTTGGGGTGGAATGTATTGGTAATGCAATAGGAAGATCTTTCCCATCCATTAATAGGCCCAGGTGACCTGTCTGAGTCACATGAGCCTGTGGTGGGAGGAGCCTGCCAAAGGAAAAGAGCAGGAAGGGGTGGAGCAGAACTGAGAGGAAGTCAGACAGAGCAGTCAGAGCTGGGGGAGAGAGAGACACAGAGCAGCAACTAGCACGAGTGAGAGCCAAGCAGTGATTTTGCTTGAGGGTGTTCCTTTGTGTGAAAGCCCTAACAGAGGGAAGACTTGAGAATGGCAGTGCCCCCAGCATTGTTAATGTGTATAGATTTTCTTGCTGCTACGATGGATTTGGCTTTCTAGTGTCTGAATAAATGTTTTGGTTTCGCCTTCAGTGAAGAGACTCTGTTATATTTTGTGATTCAGAACTACACCGGCATATTCATAGTAGCCATAGCCACTGTGAGTATCACATTGGCCTAGGTAGATCCCGGCTGAGGCAGCCAGGGCGGGGAGTGGAGGACGAGGCTTCCTCCTGTCATTTGGCTCCAGCCTGGTCAGCAGCAGTGATGACAATAGTCCAGGCTTGAGGACCCATCACTCAGAGCCAGCCGCTCCAGGCAATCCCAGATTCCTCCTGGTCAAGGTCACTGCCCCAGCAGAGCAAGAGCTGCTACACTTTCCACATGCCCTAATGTTAGGAAAAGGGGTAACCAGGCACTGTGCTAAGCCCTTCACTAATGTTACCTCATTTAATCCTCCTCACAACCCTGCAAGACAGATGCTATTGTTACTCCATTTTACCACTCAAGAAACTGAGGAAAACTGAGATGGATTGTTTGGCCCAGGGTCACAGAGCTAGAAAATACAACAATCGATTCTCTCGTGACCAGGGCAACCCACCCTGGCCTCAGTGGCCACAAGAATCATCCAGCCTGCCACTAGCTGATTGTAGAGTTGGACTCGGAGGAGGAGGTTTCAGCCATCTGCCTCAGTTTCCTCATCTGTAAAGTGAGCTGGAGAACGAAATGGTCAAGCCCTTCAGTGTCTCTGCCAAGAAAACCCACAATGGGGCCATGGAGAGCCAGACGCGACCCAAGGACTAAACAACCACCACCAAGTGAAGCCCAATCCTAGAAGTATGTGCCATGTCAACAAAGCAGGAGGTTTGCTATGTTTGTCTAATGCTTCTATCATGGCTTTGGAGAGAGGTGTGGACGTACACCCAGCCAATCTGTGAGCCCACTGCATGACATCCAAGGTACAGAAGGATCTGGACAAGCTCAAATGCTGGACCAAATCTAACAAGAAAAAAGGAATCAAGCAGCAGACTAGAGTGGGAGTGCAGGGCTTGCTTTGCCCTGCTTGGATCTAGGTCACAATCCTGGTTGGCAGTTCTTGGGGGAGGAGGAGTGCTGCTGTGGCAGAGCTTGCGATGACAGTGGAGTAGAAGTAGCTCTGAAAACAGCAGTGCAGCCCCTAAAGCTTAGGACAAAGCACTCCCTCCTCTACAAGTAGTCATACCCTGACAAAAAGCTCAAAGGTCAAGTAGTTGGCTGGGACTATGGCCAGGCGGGAAAAACGGCCTCTGACTCAGACTCCAGAATCTTTTTTTGGTGACAAAGAAGATCAAAACACACAGCAAGAAGAAGTCGACAAAGTCAAAGAGCCTACATCAAAAGCCTCCAAGAAAAATAGGAATTGGTCTCAGGCCATGGAAGAGCTCAAAAAGGATTTGGAAAAGCAAGTTAGAGAAGTAGAGGAAAAATTGGGAAGAGAAATGAGAATGATGCAAGAAAACCATGAAAAATAAGTCGATGACTGGCAAAAGGAGACCC
>CM053624.1:377966713-378018153 GCA_028646595.1 Phalanger gymnotis | reverse complement strand
TGCCCCTAGGACAGCCGTGCAACGACACGCTTCTCTAGGGAAGGAAAGGTGGCCCCCAGCTCAGGGCAGGGCCAAGTAAGGTACCCACAACGCCCCCCAGAAGGTTCTTCTTCCTTCTGGGCCAGGCAAGGTTGGGGGAGAGATCTCCAACCTGGAAGGACCACATGTGCCCCCTCCTTTCCCACCATCCCCTAATGTGTTCACTGACACCCACCCCTTCTGCTTTCTCCAACTTTAACCTCCCTTGAGATGACAGCTCTTTCCTACAAACTGCTCCCCCTTGACTCCTCACACCTTCTAATCTCACCTCTGTTTCATAGGCTAATTGCCTCACTGCCCACAAGAGGAGCCTCTCCTTTTTCTTCTCTTGCTTTCTTCCTAACCCCTTACAGTCTGGTTCCCTCTCCAAAGTGATCAGTGAACCCTTAACTATCAAACCCTATGGTCTCTTCTTGGTCCTCCTCCTGGACCTCTCTGCAGCCTTGGACACTGTGGGTCACTCCTCCATTATACTCTCCTCTCTCTCTCTCTCTCTCTCTCTCTCTCTCTCTCTCTCTCTCCTGACTCTCCTCCTCCCTCTGACTGCTCCTTCTCTGTCTCCTTGGCTGGATCCTCACCCAGGTCGTGCCTCCTAACTGTGAGTGTCCCCCAAGGCTTTATCCTGGACCCTCTTCTCTTCTGCTGTACTCCGTCCCCTCCAATGGATTTAACAATCATCTCTCTGCAAATGACATACAGCTCAGTGGTGCAGAGAGACTGCAGAACTTGGGAGTCAGGAAAACCTGAGTTTGAATCCAGCCATGTGACCCTGGTCAAGTCACTTGACCTAGTCGGCCACAGTTTCCTGCAGGAAGGTGGGGCTTAGAAAGCCAATTTTCTTTATTACATTTGGATGCCCGTCATGTGTGGCATGGTCTGGAGGAGCTCAAGCACCCATCAGACAAGAAGTGAGCAGGCCTGAGCCAGGTGCATACTCGCTGGGTGAGCGGCAGGGCTCCAGACGTGGAAGAAGTGGCCCCCATTCCAGACCAAGGCCACACCCACTGCCGGTGCCCTTGGTCCCACCCTTCCCTTCTTCCCCAGCAGAATGGCTCCCAATCAGGCCCATTCTCTCATCTTTACCCCCTCCCCATCTCCAGGCTGTGGCCCTATGGCCCAGAGACACACCCAGGTCTCTTGACCATCCTTAGAAAGCATCTCCTCCAGCCATTATCCAATCTCCCGCCTTCCTCTCCCTGCCAAGCATCTAGAAAAGACTAAGAGGAAGGGCATTAAAAATAACTGTGGATGTTGAAAGGCTTCACATGGGGCAACTCTGGGCTAGGTAAACTGGGCACTGGGCTCCCCTTTGCTCTCTACTTCCCATCTCCTCTCTCCCTCTCTCATCCACCGGCCTACACTCCCACACCGCACTGCCCCCTCACCCACCCACCCAAGCTCCCCCTTTCTGCCCCAGGGTCAAGTGCTAGACAAGGAAACGGCTTAAGAGCCCAGCTGCACATCACCACACACCGTACAGAGGTCCTTGTACTGAAGCTTCTGGAACTTGGTGTCTGTGTTGCCCGCGCACAGCTCCACATAGCCCAGGACCACCTGGAACACTGTGTTGTGGATAGCCTGTGTAAAGTGCATGTGCAGCTGGTCCATTGCAGTCTGCAAGGCACGAGAAGCATGTCACTGGGCTGCCCAGCTGCCCACAGGCCATGCACACATATATGCATGCACACACACACACAGGCTCATCGCCCCTGGGTTCACCCAGGCCGCACAGACAGGCCGTGGCAGGCCCAAACACACCTGCGTTTTCCCCAGGAGCCTGTAGGCCTGCTGCACCTTGGTGTAATGGGCAACATCAAAGTTCTTGCAGATTTTGGAGAGCGCCACATCCAGCTGCTCCTGAAAGGGAGCACACACACGAGGAGGGGCTGGTGAGAAGCCCCCAGCAGAATACCCACAGGATGAGTGAGGCAGGCCTTAGACACACCAAGCAGGAGTTAGGAGGAAAGACCCACCAACTCTGGAGCCTCACTGCCTGGATTCAAATCCTGGGCTGCACGGTCTTGGACAAACTACTTCCTCACCTCTGTAAAACAAGGGCTTAGACAGACCAAGGTCCTTTCTGGGGCCAGAAAAGCCGGAATTTATGAAACATAGATTCTCAGTAACTGTGAGGCCGGCTCCTGGAGCCCAGGGCCTGCAAGGGCCTGAAAGCCCAGGCCCTGCAAATAGTCCAGCCGGCTTGAAGTGGAGGCCACTGAGAGCCACGATCACGGCTTCCCACGGAGGCCTTGGCACTGGGCTGGCTCTGCCGGCCTTGGGGCCCCTGAGCATCCATGAACTCTCAAGTAAAGCAGGATTCTCTTCTGTGGTGAGAGAAGGGACAAAATGCCCTGGTGGCAAAAGCAGCGTTTCTCAAACTAGCCTTTATTGGGGGGGGGGGGGATTGTCACTACTGTAGGGCTGGTCCCCTGAGCAGGCAAGTGGCTCCAGGCCTGGGTCCAAAACAGACTCTAGCCTCAGGAAGACCAGTCTCAGCTTCTGTAGGGGAAAGGGGAGACGAGCCCTGCCAACGCCAAGGCCCATCAGCACCCTTCCTGGAAGATGCCAGGCAAAGGAGCACGGGTTGGCCCAGCAGGTCAGCCTGCGGCCTCTGACTAACCAACCTGCCAGGGCTGCTATGCTGCTGGGCCGGGCTGGATCAGCTTGTGTTGTGCTGACCTGTATTTGGCTGTATGGGATTGTGCTGCGTGGGGCTACATACAGCTATGTCATGCTATGCTTGTTGTATTGGGCTTTGTTGTACTAGCCTGTACTGTTGTGTTAGTCTGTTGTGCTGTGTTAGGTTGCATAAAATCGTGTTGTATTGGGCTACATTATACTGTGCTGTGCTGTGCTGTGTTAGCCTGTGGTGCGGTGCTGCTGTATTGTGCCACAGTGCTGCACCACACTGTGTGGCACCGTCCTCATTGAGCCCCACCTGGGAGGCCGCACCACTTCCCAGAAGCGCAAATCAGAGCCAGGACACGGAGGCCAGGACAGCTCAGCAGGGCAGCACCCCACCCCCAGGAGGTTCCGGGCCCCTGACTCCACACTCCCCACACCCCTCCCCCCAGGCCCAAGGCCCCCCTTCTCACCTCAATCTGCTCCAGGGTGTCCTGCAGCTTGGAGTCTAGTTCACTGTTGGACAAGAAGAGACAGCTCAAGGCCCTGCCTTTCAGAAGACCTGTGTGGGCCCTGGAGACACCCCAGTCGTGACAGCAGCACCCCACCAGGGAAGGAGGGACGTGGATCAGACCCCAGCCCTACACGGATCTCGGCCCTGTCCCTAGCCAAGGTGGGGGGGCCCACTGGCATAGAAGACCACCCCCCCAAGATGGTTAAGACCACACCCCCTCAGACAGTTAAGACCGCACCCCCCAGATGGTTAAGACTGCACCCTCAGACGTTTCTGGCCCATCAGGCAGCAGAGCTGAACCTTTTTCCTTCCTCTTCTTTGTTTGAGCCCTTAATAGAGGGAACGGCTTAGTGGGTGGTGGGGGAGACAGTGGAAGGTGCCTTCCTTCATGTCAAAGCTCACAGACGCTCTCCACACCTCTGAGAGAGCCCAGCGCACAGGGCTGGGCATACAGGGCATGCCTGATGGCTCACAAGCCCTGCCCCCCATAGGAGGGCCAGTGGACACCTTCACCTCAACGTGTCCAAAACAACCATTCTCTTCCCCCACCACCACTCTGTTTGCTCCCCCTTCCACCTCTCACCCTCCCCCATTTTCGCAGTCCCCAGGGTCACAACTTAGGAGTCACTTCTCACGCCCAGATCCAAGATGGCACTGAGGCCTGTTGACTTCACCAATTCGTGCCCTTCTCTCCTCCAACCCTGCCCCCACCCTGGTGCATCCCAGCCACAGGGGGGTCTCCTGCCTCAGTCTCTGCCCTTTCCAGCTCCTAATGGTAGGTCTAATTATCCCACCCCAATCCAGCTCTAACCCTGCTACCTCAATAAGCTCCGGGGGCTCCCTATGGCCTCCGGGATCAAATACAAAATAATCTCCTTGGCATCCAAAGCCCTTTGTGACCGAGCCCTGTCTTCTCGGTCCAGTGACCCCAGTCTCCACCTCCACTCTGGGCCTTCTCCCTGGACGCCCCCCAGGCCTGGCACACTCTCCCTCCTCTGCTCTAACCACTGACCTCCCCTGCTTCCTTTAAATCCCAGCTAAGATACCAGCCCTTCCAAGAAGACTTCCCCACCCCCGAATTCCGGGGCCTTCTCTGTTAATTCTTTCCTATTCAGCCTGTCTGTAGCTTACTTTGCACGTTGTCTCCCCCATCAGGCTGTGCGCTCCTGGAGAACAGGGGCTGGCTTACACCTCCTTCTGTACCTCCAGCACTGAGCACAGAGCCTGGCACACAGTAGGTACTTAATAAATGCTTATTAATCGATTGCCTGATTGAAGTGGTGAAGAGGAGTGCAGAGTGTCCCAGATGTCCCCAAACCCTGGCTTCAAAAACCTTTTCTAGAGCTTAGCCTGGACCTGGTCAGGTCCACAGCCAAAGGGATCACAAACAATGGAAAGGCACCAAAATTAACGAGGTACCTCCTGGCAATATGCTGTTATCTCAGTGGTTCCTGGACGTGACACAGAGCAGCAGTCTCCTCACTATTTCTTTGGGGAATTCATCCCACAAGTTCCAAAATGATAGCACCCCCTCATTAGAAAATAGTGACACATCCACAGAAAGAATTACAGAGTCTGAATGCAGACTGAAGCAAACCATTTGCTCTCTTTGCTCTGTTTTGTTTCTTCTTTCTTGCGCTTCATTCCGTTGGCTGTAGTTCTTCTTTACAACCTGACTATTGTGAAAATATGTTTAGTGTGAAGGTATATGCAGAATCTATATCAGAGTGCATGGCACCTTGGGTGGGGAGAGGAGAGGACAGGGAGGGGGAGAAAATTTGAACCTGAGGAACTCAATGTTGTAAACTGAAACTAAAAATCAATTAATTAATTAATTAAAAATAAATAGTGAGAGTGGTAACAGTAGCCAGCCAAGAGTCCCTATTCAGCAGACAGGACATCCCAGCCCACCGCCCATGGTCAGCACCCCCAACAGTCTGAACGTGTGGGCTCAGTGCCAGGGGAGCGAGCCCCAAAGCCTCCCTCCAGAAAAAGCAGCCATTGGACCATGGTTCTTTGGGGTCCTGCCTGACATCAGACCTTGGGCTGTGGCTATGAAGACAAAACCAAATTGCCCCTTTCACAGAATGTGTCCTACTGAAACAGTGGGCCGGATCGTCGCATTTTTAAAGTATTAGTAAAAACTCTGACTGATTCTAGCTGGGAAACAAAAACCTGCCCCCTCACCTATGACAACTACTTTCTTACAGGAAAGATATGAAATGGTCAAAGCATCCAGACCCAGTGAAGCAAAGTACAGGCTGAGGAGTCCGAGGACCAGGATTCAAATCCTACCTCTCACCCTGCCTCTGGGGCCCCATAGGCTGCCCCAGGCATCTCAGTTTCCTCACCTGTCAAATGAAGGTGAAGCCCTAAGTAGTCTCTGAGCTCTCTCCCAGTTCTCAAGGTCTGGGTTTCTATTGGCAAACTGAAAATGCTGCCACTACATTCCTCAAACAATAAATGGCAGTTCTCAGATGAAGAAATCCAAGTCTCTATAGTCATACAAAAAAATGCTCTACCTCACTACTGACTAGAGAAATGCAAATTAAAACACCTCACACCTATCAGACGGGATAATATGACAGAAAATGAAAGCAACAAATGTTGGAGGGGATGTGGGATAAGTGGGACACTGATGCATTGTTGGTGGAGTAGTGAGCTGATCCAACCATTCTAGACAGCAATTTGGAACAATGCCCAAAGTGCTACAAAACTGTGCATATCCTTTGATCCAGCAATAACACAGCTAGGTCTATATCCCAAAGACATCAAAAAAAAGGGAAAACGACCTATTTACACAAAAATATTTATAATAGCTCTTTTTGTGGTGGCTAAGAATTGGAAATCAAAGGGATGCCCATCAACTGGAGAATGGCTAAACAAGCTGTGGTATATGGTTGTGATCGAACACTATTTGTGGTGCTATAAGAAGTGACAAGCAGGATGCCTTCAGAAAAACCAGGAGAGATTTACTTGAATTGATGCAAAGTGAAGTGAGCAGAACCAGGAGAACATTGTACACAGTACCAGAGATGAAGAACTGTGAATGACTCAACTATTCTTAGCAATCCAACGATACAAGACAATCCCCAAGGGCTCATGATGGAGACTATCCACCGCTAGAGAAAGAAGGGCTGGAGTCTGAATGCAGATCAAGGCAGACCTTTCCTTTCCTTTCTTTTTTTTTCTTCTTTTTTATTTTTTGCCCATGCTTTTTTTTTTTTCACAACATGACTAACACAGAAATGTTTTGCATGACTGAACATGTATAACCTACATCAAACTGCTTGCCTTCCCAAGAAAGAGAAAGGACGAGTTGGGACAGAGAAAATTTGGAACTCAAAATTTTTTTTAAAATGTTAAAAAAAAAAAGTCTACATGTAACTGGGGGGAAAAAATAAAGCCCTCTACAACCCGGTAAAAAAAAAATGCTGCCCCTAAGGGAAAGAGCAGGGCTTCCTCTTCCAACAGCTCCCTCCCTGGACACCACAGCAGATGGGGTGGGAGGTGGGTAGATACAGGTGCCTGGTCTTTCCAACTGACTCTACCTTGTGGAAATGCCCCTGAAGACCCCAGACTCCCAACAACTCACTCTGCCCACTCCCGCTCCACTTGGGGCCACCAGCCCCCATACCTGATGCAGCTGTAATGTCGGAAAGTACTGGCCGCCTGCTGACACTCAAGGCAGAGCTGGATCGCTCCAGGATAATCTTCTTCCTTGGGGAGAACAGCGTATGAGGCTCCACTCAAACACAGGCACAGCATTTGTTTGGAAGGAGAGAGATGTTGGGGAGACAAGGGAGGTTGGAGGGAGAACAGAGGCATCATAGGGCGAGCGCTAGCTAGGGGGAAGGGACATGTCTCAGCTAGGGAGTGCAGCCCAAGGTCCGGGGGCTGCTGGTGCGGGACCCCGAGCAGAAAAGGAAGCAGAATGGAAAACTGAGGCAGGCAAAGACAATGAACTTTTTTCTGAGGAAAGACAGAACATTAAGGAGTAACGGTGAAGGGGCAACGACCCGCCCAATTCTGTGCCCAGGGCGAGGGGTCTCTTTAGCACCAAAGCACCTACTGAGGCAGGCTCTGCAGGACAAGACCACGATGTTTTTGAGAAAACTCATTTTAACGCACTCAGGCGCTTCAGTTTCCCCAGCCACACCAACGTGGCACCAAACCCAGGGAGGGGCATCGTTGCTGCCACAGGCGGCCAGAGGGGGCAGGTCCCAAGGACCTGTTCTGGGCCATCAGGAGGAGGGCTCTCTGCAGCCCCTAGAGGTAGGTGGGAGGCCACCTACCTAAAGAAATCTCTGCTCTGGGGCTAGCTCCACACACCTACTGGGGCAGAGGTGGGGGGGGGGATTAGTGGTGTCCCCTGACTCCTCCATCAGGCTATCATCCTCACCTACCTCCAGCATCTCACTCAAGCGCACGTCCGTTCTTTGCTGGAAAAACAAACAGCGGCAGTGAGCTCGTGGCCCAAGAACAGCCCGGCAGCCGCACCCCGAGCTCCCAGACCCACCAGTGTTTTTATGGTCCTCAAGGACTTCAGCAGGCCAACCAGCAGCTGGCGCTTCCTCTGGTTTGCGAGAAGGCCCAGACTGGCCTGAGTAAAACCCTCCTTTGCAATATTCAGGTGCCTGCAGGAAGGAAGAATAAAGACATTGGCCAGGCTAGGCCAGGTCCACCACCTCTGGGCTTTGTGACACAAGATCAGCGTCAATCCCAGGAAGCAAGGCAGCTTCCTCAACAGTCGACATGAACTAGGGGGCTGGCAGTGTGGGGGGAACTGCCCAGGAGGGGCAGCAGACCTCAGAGCCCAGGGGCCACCGAGTCCAGCTTCTGAGAGACCAGAGATGCAGAAGCCCTGCAGCCCCACAGGCCAGCCCAGGGCTAGGCCATGGCACTTCTTCCTAAGGACCATGGGGTGTGCCCAGAGGAAGTGTCCTGGGGCAGCTGTGGGAAGGCCCCAGAGGAGGCCAGAAAATAAGAAGGCCTGAGCTATGCCGCCAGACTCCTAAGTGTGCCCTGGACCAGCCTTGTAAAGTGGGCTCTAAGGTAAGGACCCCAGACGATGCACATCTGTCCAAAGGAGGTCAGCATGAACCTTAGTGTTCCCTGTAAAGCTAGAGCGGCACAGCCTACCTTCTTCCGTTGCTGCAAATAACAGTTGCCAGCTGAAGGCCCGTCTGCAAGGAGGTTACTCTCTCAAGCTCCTGCAGGGAGGCACACAAGGGGTCACTGCTCATCTCCGGCTCCTCTCTGGCCAATGGCTCTAATGGGCCAACAGCCGTGAGAAACATGCTGAGCAAACTTCAAAGACAGTCGCTCACGGCCCCCACACAAGCAGGTGAGTGGCCCCCAGGCATCCCAAGATCCGTGTTCCTACTGATGGAGGCCGGGCCCTTTCAGGCTGGGAAGCAGAGACCTCGCTGTCTGAGGAAGGCAGGCAGCACGCGCCACCTCCAATTTAAGGCCCGCTATCACCTACCTCCCTGATGGAAAGAAAAACATGACCCAAGTCCCACTTCCGAGGCCAACCTGAGCAGTGAGCACTGCCAGCCATCGGCCCAGCCAGGCCTGGGCAGCCACGAGGCCTCTCCCTCTGGATTTAGGGTCAGAAAATCTAGGAGAACGATGTGAAAGTGGATTTGGAGACTGCCCTGTAGCCTGGGTCCAAGTATTCGTGGAGGGGCAGCCACCAAAAAACCACGTACCCTAAAGCTTTCAGAAAAAAACACCCCAGCACAGACATGGCTTAAAGACCTTTGGACCAAAGAAATAAAAACATTTTAAAAATTAAAAATAAAAATAAAAAAGACCTTTGGACTTAGACAAGCTTGGAATTAGGACTAGCAAGCTCCCCATCACAACCTGCTGAGACAGGGAGAAGGGAGAATGCCTGATCCTGCCCAAAGCCAAATGAGGCCCTTCTAGGCCCTCCCAGCCCACCTTGGTCTCACCCTGGAGACTCCACCCCTGCAGCCTTCCCCCAAGGTTCTCCAAGGACCTCTTACCTTGACATAAGCCGGCTGCTTTTCAAGGATCAAGTCTGCGACTTTCTTAGAGACCTGCCCAAGCAAAGGCAGACAGACAGACATGGAGCTGACACCAAGGACAGCTCCCTGGGGCCTTCCAACACAAGGCCGGCCTCTTCTTTCCCACCTACTCTCCCCTCACTGCCACCCAACCCTGCCAGCCCATACGCCACCTGCCCCCTCACATTCCCAGGTCACCCTGCCTGGATCCAAGCAGAAAAGGCTTCCCAGACTGGGCTGGGGCCTGGCCACCACCAAGGACCAGGGGAGCCCAGTGCCGGGAGATAGTCCCCCTCCTCCTTCCAGGCCGCACAGCCTCCAACCACTGGCAGAGGATTTGGGGACCAATGAAACGAGGGAAGAGCTTCCACCAAGTGAGCCATGGTGCCTTGGAGGCAACAAGCTAAGACCCAGGAGGCCGCCACATCTCATCGACCTCCCCTGGGCCTCAGTTTCCTCATCTGTAAAATCAGAGGCTTGGGCTCAATGCCTGAATCCATTAGAAGTGAGAAATCCTGGAGCTCAGCCTTCTCATGTTACAGGGGAGGAAACTGAGGCATGGAATCAGGAAGGTCTCAGCCTCAACCATACAGCTCTGGTACAAAGCCTAGAGTAGAAGGTTCCTGAACAAAGGTGACAAGTGACCCCAGAGGCCTGGACTAGCCCTGCCCACCTCAGGATTCAGGGCAGAGGAAACCTCTGCTTAGTATTGAGGGGAATGGTGCTGCTCTGTCCCTGATGTCAAAGTCAGAGGCAAGCCTTGACCCACCTTCAGCCTGCCACCCCCCTACCCCCCCCCACCAGGCCGGCCCCCAGTCACTCTCCTATACTCACAGCGGCCTGCTGCTGCTTCAGCTTGTCTCTGTATGCCTCCAATTCTTGCAAACTGAGGACAGGAGGGAGCTTCTGTGGGCAAAACCAGCCATGGGGAGGAAGGTTCATTGGCTTGGGGACCCATGCTCCACTGAGCCGTCTACACTCACCCCCGCAGTGGATAGGGGGTCCAGGCCCCAGGTACAGAGCACCCCGCTCAGCCTTCAACCTGGGGCCTCTCCCCCAGCCACGAGGAGGGTTTCTTGGCTTAGGGATCCATGCTCTACTGAGCTGTCTACACTCAGCCCAGTCTACACTCAGCCTGCTCAGCCCTCAGACTGGGGCCCCTCCCCCACTGCCAGCCTCTCTAGCTGCTGACCACCCTCCCACCCTGCTTAATCTCCTTCAAGTCCATGTTTCTCTCAGCCCTGAGTGGCCGATGCCCCAGACCCAAGCACCCCGATGCCTCCCCTCCCATCTCCTGCTCTTTAACAAAAGAAAACAAAACCATGTACCCATCACCAGATGCGCCCATTAAAATGCTGGCAGCCCGGGTTCAAACCGTGCCCCGAGCCCCGCCCCCCTCCCGTCAGGGTCTCACCCCACGACCACAGGCAGGTCAGTCTGAACCTGTTCTGTTTACTCATCTATAAAATGGTGAGGGGAGGAGGAGGCGGTGGTGTTAGGTGGCTTCTTCCCATCACATTCTCAGGGCTGGAAAGACTCTCAGAGCCCAGACCCTTCATTTTACAAACACGGAAACCAAAGCCCAAGGGAGGTGGGCTTGCCCAGAATGTCTGTGCTATGAAGGGCCCAGGCAGGAGCCTCCAAGAGCAACACTCTACACTCTTTACCAACACCCACCCTGGCCCATTCCCCTCAACAGCGAGGTCCAATGACCACGCCCTGTCTCACTCACATTAATCTCTCCCAACTCACTGGGGCCGAACTTTCAGGCCAGAAACATCCCGGGATCTCTCCCACCCTGGAAAATCTTCCCTGGACCTTGCCACCTCCTGAAGTCGTCATCATCAAAGCTCACATTTATAGAGGCAGGCCTCGCACTAAGACTTTATAAATATTATCTCATTTGCTCCTTACAACAACCCTGAGAGGTCAGTGCTGTTATTATCCCCACTATACCAGTGATCAAACTGAGACAGTCATAAATGACTGGCCCAGGGTCACACAGCTAGGAAGTACCTGAGGCCAAATTTGAAGTCGGTCCTCCCTGACTCCAGGCCCAGCACTCTGTGCTATGACACTCCCTAGCTGCCATCCCACCAGTCTCCACCTCGTCACTGCCAAAGTCCTAGAAAGAATCTGGGAGAACACTCAGTGCCTTTCCTACCTCAGAGGATGTTCCTGTCTCTGCCCCTCGTGACTGAGCCTCCTGCCTGACACTGCCTCTCCAAAGGCCCCTGGAGCTCAACATGCCCACAATGGGAGCGCATTCATCACCTTTCCCTTAAACCCTCCGCATATCCCCATCCGCCTGGTGCCTCCAGCTCCCAACCCAGGAATCATCCTGAGTCAACTCCTCACTGTCCACCCCACCCACTTTTCTTTTAATTTATTTATTTTTAGTTTACAAACACTCAGTTCCACAAGCTTCTGATTTCCAAATTTTCACCTCCTCTCTCACCCTCCCCCACGATGCCATGTAATTCAATACAGGTTCTACATATACCTTCACATTAAACTTATTTACACAATATTCAAGTTGTAAAGAAGAACTATAACCAACACAATGAATCGTGGGAAAGAAGACCAAAAAAGAAGGGGTAAAAAAGAGAGCCAATAGTTTGCCTCAATCTCCATTCAGACTCCATAATTCTTTCTCTGAATGTGTGTAGCTTTTTCCACCATGAGTCTTTTGGAGCTGTCTTAGAACCTTGAATTGCTGAGAAGAGCCAAGTCTATCAAAGTCAGTCATCAGAGATACTGTGTGTCTGTTATTGTGTATAATATTCTCCTGATCCTGCTCCCCTCACTGAGCATCAGATCATGTACGTCTTTCCAGGTTATTATGAAGTCTGTCTGTTCCTCATTTCTGATAGCACAATAGCATTCCATTACATTCATATACCACAATTTGTCTAGCCATTCCCCAATTGATAGGCATCCCCTTGATTCTCAATTCTTTGCCACCACAGAAAGAGGTACTATAATATTTTTGTACACACGGTACCCTTTCCCACTTGGGTGATCTCTTTGGGATACAGCCCTAGAAGTGGTAATGCTGGGTCAAACAATATGCATATTTTTATAGCCCTTTGGGCATAGTTCCAAATTCCTCTCCAGAATGGCTGGATCAGTTCACAACTCCACCAACAATGTGTGTTCCTATTTTCCCACATCACCTCTAGCTTTATCATTTTCCTGTTTTGTCATGTTAGCCAATCTGACAGGAGAGATGTGGTACCTAAGAGTTGTTTTGATTTGCATTTCTCTACTCAATAGTGATTTAGGGCATTTTTTTCATATGACTATATATAAATATCTTTAGTTTCTTCTTCTGAAAACTGCCTGTTTATATCCTTTGACCATTTCTCCATTGGAGAATGACTTGTATTCCTACAAATTTGACTCAGTTTCCTGTATATTTTAGATGAGGCCTTTATCAGAGACACTGCTTCTCTCCTAATCTTGGTTGCGTTGGCTTTTTTTGTACAAAAACTTTCCAATTTAACATAATCGAAATTATCCATTTTGTATTTCGTAACGCTCTCTATCTCGTTTGGTCATAAATTCTTCCCTTTTCCATAAATCTGACAGGTAAGCTATTCCTTGTTCTCCCAAATTGCTTATAATATCAGCCTTTATATCTGCATCACGAACCCATTTTGACTTTATTTTGGCATACAGGGTAAGTCTATGCCCAGTTTCTGCCATACTATTTTCCAGTTTTTCCAGCAGTTTTTGTGAAATAGTGAATTCCTAACCCAGAAGCTGGATTCTTTGGGTTTATCAAAGAGTAAATTGCTGTAGTCACTGACTACTGCTTCTTACACACCTAACCTATTCCACTGATCCACCACTCTTATTTCTTAGCCAGTACCAAGTAGTTTTGAGAACTGCTGCTTTATAATACAGTTTAATATCTGGTATCGCTAGGCCACCTTCCCTAGCGTTTCTTTTCATTAATTCCTTTGACATTCTGGACCTTTTGTTCTTCCAGATGAATTTTGTTATTATTTTGTCCAGCTCTGTAAAATAATTTTTGGGTGGTTTGATTGTTATGCAACTGAATAAGTAAATTCATTTAGGTAAAATTGTCATCTTTATTATATTAGCTAGGCCGAACCAAGAGCAACTGATGTTTTTCCATTTATTTAGATCTGATTTTATTTGTGTGAAAAATGTTTTGTAATTGTTTTCATATAGGTCCTGGGTTTTTCTTGGAAGGTAGAATCCCAAATATTTTATAGTGTCTACAGTACCTTTAAATGGAATTTCTCTATCTCTTGCTGTTGGGCTTTGTTAGTAATATATAGGAGCTGAGTAATATATAGTAATATATAGTAATTATATTAGTAAAGTTATATTATATATATATTATATATATATATAAAGTAAAATTATATATAGTAAAGTAATATATAGGTGCTGAGGATTTATGTGGGTTTATTTTATATCCTGTAATTTTGCTATTTATTATTTCAAGAAGTTTATTACTTGATTCTCTAGGATTCTCTAAGGAAATCATTATATCATGTGCAAAGAGTGATAACTTAGTTCGTCACTGCCTATTCTAATTTCTTTAATTTCTTTTTCTTCTCTTATTGCTAAAGCTAACATTTCTAGTACCAAATTGAATAACAGAGATGATAATGGACATCCCTATTTCCCCCGATCTTATTAGAAATGCATCTAGCTTATCTCCATTACATATAACGCTTGCTGATGTACCCCACCCTCTTCTGATATGGTGCCAAGGCCTACTGATTTCACCTGAACAGCATCTCTGGTCCATTTCACTTTTGCAGCATCTGTGGTCAATTTCTCCTCTAGTACATCTCTGCTCAATTTCATCCTTGCAGCATCTCTGGCCCATTTCACTTTTGTAGCATCTCTGGTAAATTTCTCCTCTAGTGCATCTCTGGTCAATTTTACCCTTGCAGTATCTCCCCAATACTTCCCCTTCTCTCCTCTGACCCTACCCCCACCCTGGTGCAGGCCTTCAATACCTCACACCAAGACTACTGGAGTAGCCTGCTGGTGGGAGTCTGCCTACCTCAAGTTTCTCCCCACTCCAGTCTATGCTCCATTCAGCCACCAAAGTGATTTTCCTAAAATGCAGGTCACATCATGTCACTCCCCCCTACTCAACAAACTGCAATGGTTCCCTATGGCCTCCAGGATCAAATACAAAATGCTCTGTTTTGTATTCAAAGCCCTTCATTACCTAACCCCCCTCCTCCCTTTCCAGTCTCCCCAGATCTCACTGAACTCTACATATTCTACCATCCAACTATACTGGTCTTCTTCCCATTCCTCACTCCATCTCCCATCTCCATGCCTTTGCACATGCCTAGAATGCTGTCCCCTCCTTCACCTCTACCTCCAGGCTTCCTTCAAATCCCACTTTTCTGTAGGAGGCCTTTACTCTACTCCTCCATTGCTAGTACTGTCCCTCTGACTGTACCCCTATCACTGAGCAGAGTGCCTTGTGAACAGAAGTCTGGCCCAAGCTCTCTCCTTTGTAAAATGGGTGGATGGGACCAGGTCTCTTCCCAGGTCCTTTTTCAGCTCCCTACCAGCTCACAAAGCTCAGATTTTGGTCAGAGCTATGGCTGCTACTGCCCCTGCCCCCCAAAGAAGCATTAAAACCTTACCTACCACCTATGTCCACTGCAAGCCAGGCCCCAGAGCCCTGGAGCCCTTCTTGCCCCCAAAGGTCAACAGCTACTGTTGTCCACATGGGCCAGATGAGCTCCCAGGGCCTCCAAAATGGCATGGCAACCATGCTTTCTCCTAGAAACATGGCAGGCAGGTGCCACAAGGACAAAATTGATCATGCAAGGCCACTCTGCTAGTGCAGGAGCTTGGAGAACCATGTGGGGGTCTAGGGGTAGGGGCTTTCCCCGACCAGATGCTGTCCATCCCTCCAAACCTCCCATACCACAAAGCAGAAACATCAGAGCAATACGGGAGGCAGGTGAATGAGGGTGGACACAAACCCTGGAGCCCCCTCTGGCTGTGCACACAGCCCAGCACCCAGAGACCCACTGGTGGCCTCTGCCCTTGCCATCTCTACAGAAGTCACTGCTCTTACCTCCATCTCATACTTTACAATATCGAATGAGTCAGTCGAGAAGTAGACATCCTCAATGCTGTTGATGATTTCTTGTTGGGCCTGGGGGTCAATGGGCTGTTCCCGAAGCTCCCGCGATTCCTCCTTTAAAAAAAACCACAAGGCCAGGATGACCACAAGCACAACCAAGACCTGACTGACCAACGAACTATGCCAGGGCTAACCCTCACTCCCTGCCCCACAACGACAAACACCAAGAGAACCCTGGGCCAGCCAACCTGACCCCTGAAGCCCTAGAACTTGGGAGATGACGAGTTGCTAACCCTAACCCCATGTGCCACAGGCCACCTACACCACCAACAGCCACCCGCTGACCTCTGGATGCAGCCCCTCCCCAGCCTCACAAAAGCCACGTCCCTTGTGTCTAATTGTACAAATTAAGAAACCCTCCATAAGGTCCTGCACGAACAACACTAACATACCCCCTCGGCTAACTACCAAGTCCCTCGCTCCCTCTAGCCCCAGACCACCCTGGTTTGTTTTCTATCTGTCCTGCATATACTTATTATACGCCTGCTGTTTCCCCCCAACAGAAGGGAAGCTCCTAGAGGGAATGCCAATTTTGTCTTCATCTCTGTGTCTCGCACCCAGCACATTCACGTCCCCATCTGGATTTTCAACTGTAACAGTCTTATGCCCCAAGAGGCCGCTCCAGCTCTGAGGGTATGACCTGGTAGCCTCTAGCCCAGCAGCAAGGAAGCCTGTGGCAGGGGCCTACAGGCTCCCCCATGGCTCTGCCCTTGCTACCAGCACAAATCCCTGGGGAATCAGACTCCACTGACTTTCTGCCTAAGTCATCTCTAATTAAAATACACAAAAATGAAAGGGACAATTAAAAAGTTACTGTTGTTACTGCACAGCCCTCATTCATTCTGCTCCACGTGCACAACAGACTCTGTGACAAGGGGAGGGAGAGATAGGAAGGCCCAGAAATGTAACTAATAAATCACAGACGTACTCAGTGCACAGAATAATTCAGCAGGAAACTCCTAAACCCAAGGCTCAGGCCCAGAGTACAAAAGCTCCAAGAGGAGGGGTCAGGGGTCCAAAACCCAGCTGTCTCCTAGGGTAAGGGGCCTGGCATGAGGGGCTCAGGACCAGGCATGGGCAGGGCAGCTGTTGGGGGCTCTGCCATTTGGAGTCAGGGGCTGGAAAGCAGCACCACCATGCCTATACACCATTCAACACACAGACACACACACACACACAGACACACACAAATATATATATAGATATATACATATACACACACACAACACATACATAAGACACATACGTACACACGCCACACACGTTGACACACACCCCACACATATATACACATGCCCCAATATAACACACATATATACACAGGCATAAGACATCCACACATATGTACACACATGCCACACACATAACAGCCATACACACATTCCACACAGCCTACAGGGAAGGAGGAGACTTACAAGTTCCAGCACTTCAGCGCCTGACACACAAGGCCCTGCCTCCCAGGGGTTGCCCTGACTCACCCTCCAGGTCATGCCCTCCATGGGATGCTCCACCTCCCCTGCCCACAGAGCTTGGATCTGAGTGCACCTGGAAGAACCAACCAATCAAAAAGGACTTATGATGACCTTCCATGGCCCTACAACCACACCTGAGGCAAAATTCCAAGGGAATCTCCCAAAGGCTCCCCACAATCTAATGGAGGAGACTGTGCACAGGCTGTTGCAAGACACAGAGAAAACAGTGTATGTGTGTATTTTTTTAATAACCTCATGACTGCCTTTAAAATGACATTCAAAATGGATACAAGGAAGGTCACGCTACTTTATAAAAGTGGGATGAGAACCAGATGCCAAACTTCCCACAGCTCTGCAGGGACCAACTCGTAGCCCAAGAGGGCGAGGTGCCGCGAGCAAGCAAAGATCACGGGAAGCTGAAAGCTTCCTAACACATCCAGGGGAGAGAGGGAGCCATCAAGTGGGAATCCTCCGGACCCAAGTTGTCTGCTAAGGCTCAGGCATCAGCTGCAGAAACAATTAAAGACATCCCACCGACCGAGAGCCGAGGGCCAGGAAGTAAGCGGGCCAGGCCAAGGCCTTTCTCAAAAGAGGCACACACTCTGCTCCCATAACATGACTCACGTGGAAATGCCTGTCTCCCTATCTGCGATGGCTCACTGTCTCAGGGAGGGCAGAGAGAATCTGGAACTCCAGAAAAAAGGTTAAAAACTGTTTCTACATGTAACTGGGGGTTAAAATGCTATTTTTTAAAAAGGAAATGTAAACTAGTAACAGGCACGCGAAAAAATGCTCTGAATCACTAGAATTAAAAGAAAGGCACATCCAAGCCTACTTGAGGCTTCATCAAGACTTTGGAGGCGAGGGGCGGCCCAGGAACAATCTGTGGAGAGTGTTCTAGGCTCCAGGCACATGCTAAACACTTTACAAGAATTATCTCAGTTGATCCCCCCAACACCCCTGGGAGGGAGTGGCTATTACTATTCCCATTTCACAGCTGGTGAAACTGAGGCTGACGGAGGTGAAGCAACCTGGCCAGTGGCTGAGCGTCCAAGGCTGGATTTGCACTGGGGGCTTCCTGAGTCCAGGCCCTGCTCTCCGTGAACTGTGGAGCCCTGTAGCACCCTAAAGAAATACTACTTGTTGGATGATTCTCTGGGAGGGGAGGGATGCTTGGGGAAGCTGTGATGATGTAGAAAAAAAATAAAGACTGGGCTAAAAACATACAAATAAATCCATAATTGGTGTTCTGTCATTTCAGTCTCGTCTGATTCTCCGTGACCCCAGTAGGGGCTTTTCTTGGCAGAGGCTGGAGTGTTTTGCCATGTTCTTCTCCAGATGAGGAACTGAGGCAAACAGGGCTGAGTGACTCAGCCAGACGCCCAGCTAGGGCGTGTCTGAGTCTGAATTTGAACTCAGGTCCCCACTCCCGGGCACAGCGCTCTACCCACTGCAGCGCCACATATGTAATTACCCAACACGTATACAGTAACACCTACGAGGAAATAAAGACTAACAAAATGCACACCGACCAGCGCCCCTCCTCCCTGACAGACGGGAGGAAGGCTTGTCGCGTCCATGTCACGGCAGGAGACAGAGGAACCTGGATCCTGGCCCCCGAGACAGACCCCAGACGCACACGCACACGCACAAGCACACACAACACGCACCCGTGCACATGCACACACACGCGTGCACGAGCACACATGACACACACGCACATGGGCACACAAGGCCACAATGGCCACGGGCAGTCACTGGGCCAAGCACCAGCTGAGCGCCCAGAGCACAGCCTGGGAGGAGCCTTTGTAGACTAGTCTCTGGTCCTGGATCAGATGAGTCTCTTCGCGGAATGCCCAAAGACGCCTCACAGGAAACTCATCCCTAAGGGCCAGAGGGGGGCTGGGCTCCAGCACTTGCTAGCTCTCCGGCCTCACTTTACCCATCTGTCCCATCTACGGAAAGCACCCCAACCCCAACCGGGCCAGCTGCGGCACCTTCCTGGGAACAGAGGAAGGCCGGGGTCTTGCATGCACGGCCAGCCCCGCCCTGGGCGCCACAGGGAACAGAGTGGACCTGGGACCAGCCTCAGGCACTTCCACGCTGGGTGACCCTGGGCAAGTCCATTACCCTGTGTGCCTCAGTCTCCTCATCTATAAAACAGGCCAGAGGACACGGCGGGACCCTGCAGTGTCTCTGCCCTGAAAACCCTATGCGGTCCAGGAAGGCCCTGGGGATGTCGACCCTCCTCCGCCACCTCCGGGCACTCCCACCCTCGACCCTCCCCTCCTCTGCCCCCCCCACAACCCTCAGCCTGGGTGCTGCGTGGGAGGGGGCGGGACCCTGTTTGCCTCAGTCTTCTCACCTGTAACACAGGGACCCTCACGACCCCCTCCCCCCAGGGTCACAGGGGGCATTAAGGGGCAGGCTGGGGGGAGGGGGCTGCGATGCTGACCTTACCCCCGCAGCGCATCCCCCATATGCCCCCCCGGGCTTCCTCCTAGACCCCCCCCCAGCCCATCCCCACCCTCTGGCTGCCCCCAGGGGCACCCCTCCCTTCCACAGCAGGGTGATAAGGTGCCTACTGTGGGCAGAAAAACCGGCCCCGCCCCGGGACTCTCTGAGATACCACCTCCTCCTTGGCCATCCCCCCAACCCCTCTCAGCGGGGTGTGCCCCCCCTCCCATTTGTGTGTGAGCTCCTTGAGGGCGGGGTCACCTTGGAGGGAGGCTCCCAATCTGATCATCCCCCTTTCCATCCCTTAGCTTTGGGCAGACATTGCCCCTGCCCCCACCACCGCCTGCTTCTGTCCTCCCCCCCAGGAAAGGAGGGGCAGAGGTGCCCCCTCCTTATCTGACCAGGTCCTGGGGTGGGGCCAGTGCGGGCTTCCTACAATGCGATAGAAGGATAGAACATGAGCTCCTACTGTGTGCCCCGCAAGCTGACACCAGGATACCAAAGACATCTCCTGAGCTCCTACTGTGTGCCAGCCTGGAGCTAAGGGGGGAGGGGAGGGTGACGTTGAGCTCTCTCCCCACCCCACCAAGGCCCAAATGCTCCCCAAGGGCAGGCCGGCCTTGGAACCCGGGAGTGGGGTGGGGTCGGACTGTGGGCTGGGCCACAACCAGAGGGGCAGGGCCTCTGACACAGGCCTTTGCTACCTGCTGCCTGCCTCAGTTTCCTCAACTGCAAAATGGGAATAGTAATAGCCATTAAACCAGATCACATTTGTAAAGCACTGAGCAAGGTGCCTGGCACATAGTAGGCGCTTTCTTCCATCTACGTGGGGAGAGGGAAGAATGGAAAAGGCAGGTGTGGGTGTGCACATAAAGATGGAGGGGGGGAGGTCAGAAGACCCCACCAAAGCCAGGGCAACGCCCACAGCTGGGATCCTGATCTGTATCAGGGAAGGGAGGGTGTACCTGGCAGGGGACCCTGCGACCTACCTTGCTGGGCAGCCGCAGATTCTCAATGGGGCTCAGGTCACTGAAGCTGTCCTGGGGGCTCTTGAGACCCTGGAACAAAAATTAAAGGGTCAATTTGCATCTGGATCCGAGGGAGTCCCTGGCAGCGCCTCCGGTGCCACTCTCCACTCCTTTGGCTGCTCCACGGTGAACCAGGGAGCACCGAGCCCCCACCCTGGGGTGGGAGAGGGAGGGAGGGTCTGCACAGCAAGCCAGGTCCTCCCCCCGCATTCCCGCAGCAGCCCTGGGAGGAAACTGAGGCAGGCAGAGTCTGGCATCCCTGGAAATTCAGAGCTCGAGGCCCTGAGAAAGACCCGGGCCCTGAGTGGACCAGGAGCCAGGGCGGAGCCGGAGGCCTGCAGGGCCCATGGCCCGACCTCCGCACCTTTGCCCAGGCGGGCCCTCCCTCTCTGTTCTCAGTGCCCTCCGCGCCCGCGGCTCCCCACCCCCCCAGCCCCCGACTCACCTGGCGGGCCATGAGAGACTTGATCTTCTGCATGGTGGGAGTGAGGCGGGTGGATGTGGGGACAAGGAGGGAGAGGGAGAAGGCTCCGCGCTCCGAGGTCACGGTGGGGGGCAGGGGGACACCTGGGAATACCCGGGTCAGGCCCCGCGCCCTCCTCGGCCACAGCAGCACCAGGAAGCCATGGTGGACGCTCACGTGACCCGCAGCGGAGGCACGGGGTATGCCGGGAAGCGTAGTTCTCGCCCAGGCACGTGGGAGTATGACTCCCGAGGCCGAACTACAACTCTCGAGAGGCATCGCGGGAAGGGCGATGCCGGCCCGGGGAGGAAGGAGCCGGAGGCGGGGACGCGATCCAGTGGAATAAGCCGAGAGGAGGAGGCGGGGCCAAGGCCTGAGCGAGCCCAGAGAGTGGCGGGTATTGAAGTGGGGGCGGGGCATAAGCACCGGAGAACTCGGAGAATGGAGAGGAAAGGAAAAGAGGAGGGACCAAAGCAGGGACAAGGCCGGAGGGAGGTGGGCAGTGGCCAGAGAGTGGGGGCTGGGTGTGGGCGGGGTCCTGGAGCTGGGCGGGGCTCGGGCGCTGGGAGGGCGTCTGGATTGGCTGATACACCGGCGCCTGGGTGGGGCTGGAAGTGAGAGGTCCCCCTCCCCCAGGAGCCACCTTGGCTCGGGCGCCCGGTGACCCTGTAGTTGAACTTGACCTCTCCCACGTAGAGCTTGTTACATCTGGCAGAATGGAGTGGGGGCGGGAGAACAAGGGCGGCCGGAGGATCCCCAAGCGCCCATTGGAACCTGGCGGCTGGGCTGAGGACGAAGCTACAAGAGTGGGCCCCCAAAGCAGCTGCGGAGACCCCGGATCCTGTCCTGGGGAAGCCTACCTCAGGACCCCAGCGGGGGCTTCCTGGCGGCCCGAGCGGGCGGTGCCCGGGAGCCGCAGGGGACAGGCCGCCTCCGTGGGCCGCCGGCACCCGCCCGACCTCATCCCTGTGCAGAGGAGCAGGGCCCAGAGAGGCCAGTCGGGACTCGAACCCAGATCCTAGGCTCCGAACCAGCCCTCGGGGCTGGCCCTCGTTCCTACTATTGTCGTTTGGGGACCGAAGGACCACTCTGCATTTCAGGCTGAGACCCAGAGTTCCTCCTGGTGATCACCTGGGAGCTCCCTGCCCCCCACACAGGAGGACCCCTCCCCAAGTACTCCTGGGAGATCCCCACTTGTAGACCCCACCCACCTGAGACCAACCCCCTATTTATACATCCTATCTACCTGAGGGTCCCTCCACCCCCTCCATACAAAGACTTCCTCCCCAACGCACTCCTGAGAGAGCCCCACCCATGCACCCTAACCCCCTACCCCCACACACAAAGACCCCCTCTCCCATACTCTTATCTCTGGGAGGACCCCCCCCCACTCACACAATTTCAATGTACCTGGGGGTGGGGCAGAGATAGCCCCTTCTGACTTCCAAAGGGACTCCTTTCCTTCAGACACTAGTTCAGAAGCACCCCAGCTCACTCTGCCATCTTCAAACTCTTGGCCGAAGGGGCCTCAGCCTTTCCAGACCTAGAGAAAGGGGAGGCTAACTGTCCCTGTGGAGGGTCTGAACTTATAAACCACCACACCAACTTTCTGTACCAGGGATCTATCTGAGCAATGGATGTGCCAGCCCACAAGTCCCCTAGTACCAGCAACCTATAGTTCCCTTTAGAGGACATGGGCATCTGCTGTCTCCCAGCTGCCTTTTGGAATCTGCACTTCAGAGGTCATTTCTGGCCTATGCCGGGCTGGAATTTAGTCCACAAATAAGGCATGAGTTGCAAATTCACTGGCTCTTCCAGTGGGTAAGGGCATCCATTCACACGGAGCACACCCCTCCCCACTCCTAGCACCATCCAGCTCCCCCCCCCCCCACTATAGACCACCAGTCAATCAACACAGACGTGGAACAGTTCCCCGGACAAAGACAATCAGTAAACATTTATCAAGAGCCCTAGATGCCAAGCACTTTGCAAAGCTCTGAGATAGCCTCTGCCCTCAAGGAGTTTACCATCTAAAGAGAAGAGTGAACTCCCGCCTATATACACAATCTCTCCACAGAGTCCTTAATCTAAACCAAGCCCTAATCTAGCCTCCACCGGGCTGCCTCTGGCTCTCTCATTGTCTCCTGGCTGGAGCCCAGGCGTTTTGGAGGCAGAATTCCAGGAGGGGGCCCAGGAGGATTGCAGATATCCAGAGCAGATCGACATCCTCCTCAGAAGCCATGGGGCTCCCTGAGTAGAGGCACTCAAAAACCAGAAGGCTGCCAAATCTGTATCCACTATGAGCTTTTGTTGGTGGTGGGTACTGGGGTCCCAGAAGCTGGGAGGGGCCTGAGAGGGGGAAACAGCTCAGAGAGAAGAAGAGCTTGGCCAGGCCATGCAGGGATGAGGAGCCCAGCGCAGGGCTCCACCTGCTTGCACATATCAGCTCGCTGACTGCTGCACTGCCCACTGCACTACCCAGCTTCCAACTGCAAGTAGGAAGTGATCCTGTGAAAGGGCTGCCTCTCTGTGCCTCAGCCCCACGGCAACCCAGGGACTGGCAATGGGAGGCAGGCACCCTCCTGCCTGACAGGTGTTCAGTCCTCCCCCTGTCCTTTGTATACACACACACACACACACACACATACACACACACACACACACACACACCCCTCATATTCAAATCACAGAGCAAAGAAGGTGATTATCTCAGGGCTCATTTCCCTAGCAAATCAATCTGCCGCTGTCAGCCAGAGCAAAAGGCCATCCGGAGCAGGGCCCTGCCTCCATGGGTCCTGAGGCTGGCATGGAGCCCACTGACCAACCCAGGCACTGGAGGGGCGTCTTGCGCTGCCAATTGTACTGCCTGCTTCTAGGTAAGCCCCCCACACCTCACAGGCTGCTCCTGGACGGCATCGGGTGGGGCCACGGCCTACAGGGAGCCTGCCCCTCTGGTCTCTTTGTCTTAGCTCCCAGGAGTCAACAGAGTGGCCTGGAGCACAGGGTTAGTCTGGAAGTGAGACCACAGGATTAGTCAGGAGCCGGTGGGCACTGCTACCCGGTGGTCCTAGGTCTGGAGGCAGGAGGGTACCCGGACCCAGTCAGGCCTCTCTCCCTGTACCAGGGTCTTGGGGTGGGGCAGAGTTGGGGAGGCAGCCCCAAAGGTTGTCCACACCAAGAAAGCAGCCCCCTCCACTGGAAAGAGACTGTTTCTTAGGCCTCTGCTCTCTTTTCCAGAGGGCCCAGGAAGGGCTTTCTCACTTCTCCTTCTGCCAGGACAGCCAATGGCCTCTCCCATTCCCCTTTCTTCTCTGCTGCCTGGCATTTTCTTGGAGCTCCCTGGCCATCTTGGCCCCCAGGGTCTAAGAAAGTCAGGGTCTACCCACCTGGGACCTAATTCTAGAGGCTTCTCCAATGGCCTAATCGAGTTTCTAGGGGGCCGGGGAAGGACCCTGACATACCTCATACCTAGTAGGGCCACAGATACCATTCTTAGAAAAGCCGACCCCTGATCACCCAGATGGCAGGATACCGGCGGCCACTGGCCGGCGGAGCTTGCTCCTCCAAAGACTGAAGGGACTGGCCTTCTTTGGGTTTGTGTTTATGGAGTCCAGCCTCTGGGACTCTGCAAAGAGGTCACCAAGGCTCTCCATTTGGTAGCACTGCTCTGGGCTCAGACAGAAGGCTAACGGAGAGGACCAAGGCTTGGGGGTGGAGCGGTCACAATTCCCTGGTTCTAGACCCTAGGCTCCAAGCATGGACCGAATGTCTACTCTGGGCCAGGTCCTGGGCCAAGCAAGGGGCTTATAAAGAAAGGCAAATAAACAGTGGCTGCCCTCAAGGCGGGGATGACAAGCCACCAACAGATGCAAACCAAGCTCCCCTCAGGGTCAATAGGACATAATTAAACAGAGGGAAGCATGGTCCCAAAAGGAGTCCTCAAGGGGCTGGGATTTTAGCTGGGACTAAAGGAAGTGGAGGGGGGGCAGGGAACGTTGGGGTCGGAGGAAGAGGGAAAGGAAGACGTTCCAAGTACTGGCGGACACCAGACAGAATTCCCAGAGCCCAGAAATGGAGCATCTTGTTTGTGAGACAGCCGGGAGCCAGGGTCATGGGACTGAGGAGCACCCATTGGGGAGTGAGATGTAGGAAGACTGGAAAGGGTTAGGAAGGTCTTCAAATGCCAAACAGCATTTTGTGTATGGTCCTGGAGGCTACAGGGGACAACTAGAAATTAAGTAGGAGGTGAGGGGATGGGTGGCGAGATGTGGTCAGAATTGGGTGGCTAAATGGAAGTTGGATTGGAGTAGGGAGAGACTAGAGGCAGACAGCCCCCCACTCCAGGCTATGCCCTAGTCCAGGTGTGAGGGGATGAAGGCCAGCACCACAGGGTGGCCGTGTCCAAGGAGAGAAGGGGGAGGACATGAGGTGATGCAGAGACCTTGACACCATATTGGAAACAGGATGAGAGCTGCGGAGGAGTCAGGGTCCTCAGTTGTGAGCCTGAGGCACCCAGAGGGTGGGGGGCCCTTGACAGCCATAGGGAAGGTAGGAGTGGGGAGGGTTTGGGTATTGGTGATGTACTAGTATGACTAGACCTTGGCTGCAGTTGGGTGCTTCAAGCCCAGGGCCAAAGCTGCCTCCTCATGGAAGGCTAGCCAGATTTCCCTAGCTAGAATTTAGCTCTGCCCCACATGATCCCAAAGCATTTTAGATGCCTCTCGGCCTATCTGCCACATAGACAGCTGGGTTCTGATTTGGTGTCTGTACCATATCTCTCCTCCCCATCTTGGAAGCTCTTGGAGGGGAGAGCTCACCACCATTCGAGCCTTGCTTGGCTTTGCTGCCCAGCCCTGAGCACAGAGCCCATCCCTTAGTGGGGGGCAGAGGGAGGGTAAGAGAAGAACTGGAACTTATTATTAAGTGCCTACTATGTGCCTAGTGCCTCGTGAGTGCTTTACAAATACTCTCACTAAGTGCATTGGATGAAACCCATGCATTCTGCCTGCCTGCTACTAGTGCCATCCCAGAAAGTCTTTAACTTGGAAAAGGGCAGAGCTGGAATATGAATCCACTTCCTGCTTTATCCATTTGCCAGACAGAAAAGTGGCCCCAGAGTTTACCTCCCAGGAGGCATAAAATTCCTGCCCCAGGCCCCCAAAGCCAGGCCCGGCTCTGACTGAAGACCTTCTCCTCAGGTCACAGCCAGGGCTACCTCCTTTCATTCCAGCTATCAACAACCACTAAGTGCTTACTGTGGGTACTTGATGGAAGAGGATGGGGGTGGGGCAGGCAGGAGTCCCCCACCCAGGACAATTTGGACCCATAGGCTCAGCTTCCTCCTCTCAAGATCAGGATCTCTGAGCCTCCCCTTCCAGGAACAGGTCTGAGGTGACTTAGTCTGGTGGGGTGAGCTCAGAGAGGCTGCTGAGGAGCCCCTGAAAGTGGGTCAGCTCCTGGCTTTCGTGGCTCCCGCTGCCCCTGCCCAGTCACCATCCAGGGTCCCAGGGCTCTGGCTGGCCTCCCCCCGGGGACAGCGTGGTGCGTGAGGTGGGGGACAGTAAGTTGCAGGGTGGGGCGGTGAGGAGCAGTGAGGTGCTTTCGTGAAGGGTGTGTGAGGTGGGGGATGGTAAGGTGTGGGGTGGGGGTGTAAGGTGTGGGGCAGGGAGGGCCAGTGAGGTACATTCGTGAGGGGTGCGTGTGGGGTCAGTTGTGGGGCAGTTAGGCACGGGGCAACATTTGCCTTCTGAAGCTCACCCTTCTTCACCCCACCCTACCCACATCCCCACTGGAGAGGTGCAGAGCTCAGCCCCAGCTTTCGGGTGGAGATCAATCGGGGACTTGGGTTCCAGGGGCTTTCTCTTCCAAACTGGAAGGAGGAGGAAAGTCCCCACCAGCCCTGCTCCAGGGTCTCGATTAGCTTCCTGAGAACATCTTTCCTCACCCCACCCCAGAGCTTGTTTTCTGTCAACAGATGGGGAGGGGAGGGCCCAGTGTTTGGGGCCCCAGGTGCCCAGAAGTCACTTTGGGAGGGGCAGGAGATGAGGGGGCCCCATACCGTGTTTATAATTAACACAGGGCTGCGGGGGCTCCCAGAGCTCTTTGCTGGAAAGTAGGCGGCCATGGGGCAGAGGAGGACTTGGGTTCTAAATGACCCGGCGCTAGGCTCTGGCTGGGCGAGGAAACTCCAGAGAAGGGAGAGCCTTCCACCCCACTGCCCCGCCCTGGCAGCGATCGGAAGGAACTGGAGGCACCTGGCTCCTGGCTACTCCTCAGGAGGAGAGGGTGGCCAATTGGTCAGCCATGGGTCACTGGGGAGCCAATGCCCCTTTAGAGATGCCTCCGCATAAGCCCCCTGTAACAGGAGCCCAGAGGCAGGTATCTCCTCGTGCTGAGAGCAATGACAGCGCAGGGAGCCCATCACAGGAAAGCCAGGACACACTGGTCCCACCGAAACCAATGCCGAACCCGAGGTTTACTCTATGCCCTGCACAGCCCACTAAGAGCACCTGGGGTTTCAGCAGCCTTTGCCTCAGCCGCCTGTCTCTGTCTCACCTATAAATCAAACGGATCCAATCCTGTCTCTGGGCTTCCTGCCCTAGGTTCTTGATGTCTCCAGACAGAGAAAATACAGAGGCACCAGGCCACAAGTCACAATGGCTAAGTTGGGTGCTTGGAATTATTTATTCCTAGTGAAATCCATCCCAGCAGATAACTTGCTAATTAATTGCTGGGAAATACCATCTTAAATTGCAGAATTCTTTTTCTTACGATTTTGAAAAAAGCTATAATCAAATTAAGTGTGATTGGATACAATCCTGATGCAAAAGCTAGGCTTTCTGTGGGTATTTCCTCTTTATCCTGTAGAGAGCTTGTTTGTAGGTTTGTGTTTGGTCTTTGTCTCCACCCCCCCACCCCGTTAGATTGAAAGCTCCATGATGGCAGGGATTGTCTTTTGTCTCCTTCTGTCTCCCCAGCACTTAGCACAGGGCCTGGTGCACCCTAGGCCCTTGACAAATGTTTGATTACCTAAGTAGTTTTTAGCAAGGGGTATTTATACAGCAACAGAGCAGAAACAATTGGCACAAAATACTCCTCACAAAAGACCATGATACCTTCTCCCTGAGTAATTGATGAGGCTTGGCCAACTAGGGACAGGGAAGGTATGACAGGCCATGAACCCAAACTCCTCCTCCCTGGCCCAGGGGGCCCCCCCGACACTCTGTGGTTATAGGAGACAAGCCAACAGAAAAGGCCTTTAGCTGAAAAGCCATTCTCTGTGACTGATAATCAATTACAAAACAGCGCAGCGAATGGTCTTCTCAAGGCATCAATCCAGCCGGTCACTGGGCTTCTCCAAAACCTTCAGATGGTGTGAAGGCAGCCGAGCCCTTCAGGGCTGCTCATCCACCTTTGGCGTCCATCTGCCACCCAGCTCTCACTGTGGCTCCAAGAAGAGTGTGTCTGTCTGTCTGTCTGTCTGTGTGTATAAGTATATGTGTGCATGGAGAGTTCAGGGAGGTCCTGGTGTGAGGGCAGGCCAGCCCTTCAGGGCTGCTTATCCACCTTTGGCATCCACCTGCCACCCAGCTCTCACTGTGGCTCCAAGAAGCAGGAGCATGCTAGTGACCACATCCTGTCTCCAAGCATGAGAGTGAAGAGTCCAGCTCCAGACCTGACTCCAGACTCAGGGTTCTTTCCACTCTCCCAAGCTGCTTTTTCTGGAAAGCAGAGGAGGATGTCCCTCACCCACCCCCCAGGACCCTGGCATCTTCCCAGTGGATCCTGGCATCTTCCCGATGGACCCTGGCTTCTCTAGGAATTTGTGGGAGGACTCAGGAGAAATGACAGAGGTTTAGGTGGCAGACAGCTGCCATCAGGGTCTCCCTAGGGTCTTCAGCATAAAACACAATTTCCTCTGCCCCATATTCCAGGCCCTTTGCCATCTGCTTCCTACGTCATGGTTCCTGCAGTCAGGCTTTCAGTCAGCCAACGAGCATTTATTAAGTGCCTACTGTGTGCCAGGCAATGTACTAAGCGCTGGCAATGTAAGGAAAGGCAAATATACACCTTCTCCCAAGGAGAGAGATGTAATAGTGCTGCTCACATGTGAATTATGTAATTCTTCAAACATATCTCTTTGTATCCTCCACCTTAATTTTTGTTCCTTTTCCTTGGATGGAACGAAGGCTTTTTCCAGTTTCCCCAGACTTCCATGACATTGGTGCCTGACTTGGGGGAGGGGAGGAGCTCTCCTTGGGCACTGACTTAAGACCACTTCAAATGAAAATGCTGTTAAAGAAAAAGCAAAGGATATGGGTGGAGTTGGGACATGCAGGCCAGCCTGGAGGGAGGCCAGGAAAGGAGGAAGGTGTTAGAAGGCAGTCCTGCAGCTAGGAAAAGGCCAATGCAAAGGGGGTGATGCCGACTGCTAAGGACACTGCCTGCCCCTATGCGCTTTGCCCCGTTCCTAATTGTGTTCCCCATCAGCCAGTGAACAAGCATCAGCTGGATTTGCTCGGGCAGGTCTCCTCACTAATGTTTCTGCATTTTCAGAAGGTCAGTGCTGGGCATTGCTATGGATCAACCTTCCCAAGGGTCCCTGTCTGGAGGGAGGCTGAGGCCAGGAATGCCCGGCTTTCCTGCTCATCGTACTTTGAAAGAAGAACCAGACTTCTGCCAGGGACTGCTGCCGTGGCTCAGACGCCACCTCTGACAGTGTCCACCTCGGTGGCTGCCCTTCTTTTTCCATTCCTCCCCAGGCACCTGTGCTGGGCTGACAGTGACCGTGCCCTCGGCCACAGTCCATGGCGTCCGGGGTCAAGTGCTCTACCTTCCGGTGCTCTACAGCTTTCAGACCCCGGCCTCAGATGTGCAGATCATATGGCTATTCCAGAGGCCTCAGATGACTCCCAAATACCTGCTGGGCTCAGTGAACAGGTCCGTGGTTCCCGATCTGGAGTACCGGCACAAATTTACCATGGCGCCCCCCAATGCATCCCTGCGCATCCAGCCGCTCCATTTCAGTGATGAGGGCACGTACATTGTCAAGGTCAATGTGAACATGCAGGGAAACGGGACCGTGTCTGCTCACCAGAAGATTCTCGTCACTGTGGATGGTGAGTGTCTTCCTGTGGGCACTGTGGCTCAGCCCATCACACTGACTCGCCCCTCGAATCCCAAGCTCCCAAACCCATCCCCCTGCCCTGCGAGGACTGGACAGCCTCCCGGGCTGCTGGCCTTCCCTCATCCAGAGCCCCAACCCCACCCTCTGCCCCCATCCTCCTGGCTCTTGAGGGTCAGGTGACAGAAAGAATGATGATAATAAAACTCCTACTGTGTGCCAGCCGCTGCTCTGAACACATCACCATCACTATCCCATTTGATCCCAAAACCACGCTGGTAGGTAGGTGCTCTTACTACCCTCATTTTACAGATGAGAGACTGAAGCAGGGATGGAAAGTGACTTGACCAGCGTCACACTATCAGCAAGGATCTGAGGCCATGTTTGAGCAGCTGTCAGAGGCTGGGATTGTGGGGTTTGGTCAGAAATTCTGAGCAGATACATGGTCAGGCCACAGCTGTCCGAAAGTCAATCCCCCAAACCAAAGTGGCCAAGTGAACTGCTGCAAACCCCGAACCCCTCAAGGACACGTGAAGTGACGGGTAAGAAAGGGGTAACAGATTCACGGAGAGCTCATTCCCTTTCTTGGCCTTGCAGATCCCGTAACAAAGCCTGCTGTGCACACCCAACCTTCCTCTGGGGCTGTGGAGAACGTGGGCAACTTGACACTGACGTGTGTGGTGGCCTCCGGCACTCGGGTCACATACCAGTGGCTGAAAGACGAGCAGCCGGTGCGGGCCAGTTCTACCTATAGCTTCTCTCTCAACCACAGCGTCCTCCACATGGCCCCCGTGACAAAAGCCGATGTTGGGGAATTCCGCTGCCTGGTGAGGAACTCAATCAGCGAGATGCAGAGCGAGGCCCTGGCACCCACCATCTACTGTAAGTGTAGGAGGAGCCAGCCGGCCCAGAGCAAATGGGGAAGGCCAGGCTTTGGGCTTCCTGGGCCCCTGCCCCTCCAACGTACCTTCTGTAAAATGCAAGTTTGGAATTGATGGCCTCTGGGCTCCCTTCCAGCTCTAGAATTTGGTCCCCTAATATTCTTAGCAGGGTGGTCCAGCTCCTGGCCTCCATGAAAAAGCTGAATGGGCCTGGGGGGGGGTCCTCCCCCCTCTCCACTCGTTGGATTCCTGCTCAGCCCATTCAGACCGCACACCAAAGCTCCCTTCTCCAGAAAGCCAGCCTTCATGCCCCAAGTTAGCACCCCAAGTTAGGCACATTTGGAGCTCCCTCCCCCACCCCAGGACTCCCACAGTATGTTGGTCTGCCTCTTTCTGATGGATCCCAGCTTCTCAACGTATTGTGCTCTGGAAACAGATACAAGGAAAGAGAGGGACAAAGGTATCAAGTCAGGAACTGGGGAACAGTGGATGCTTCCAGGAATGAGACAGACCATTTGGCTGGAGAGATGGGAATAGTAGAATGGAGCCAGACCATGAAGGTCTTTAGGTATCAAACGGAATGTTTATATTTGACCCTGGAGGCCCTAGGGAGCCACAGCAGTTCATACTGAGTAAGGGAGGAAGATGCTTTTGGAAAATCACTTTGGAGGCTGAATGGAGGATGGATGGGGAGAGGAGAGACTGGAAGCAGGCAGGACTCCACCCACCCATTGCAGTCATCCATGCGTGAGCGGATGAAGGCCTGCACTAGGGTGCAGGCAGCATTAGAGGAGAAAAGGGGCCCAGAAGGAGTATTCGAGACCAAGAACGATGTGAACCGAATGATGAGCGAGGTGTGAGCCACTGGGAACAGGCCAACAAGTCTCTGCATGGATTCCATAGGTGAGGGCAAGGGGCGCCACCATGAGCTCTTGGACAGGGACTCCTATGGACTAGGATGCTCAGGACAGGCATTTGGGGTTAGGGTTAGAGCACATTTAGGGTTAGTGGGCAGAGCGCATTTTTAGGGTTAGGGTTAGGGTTAGGGTTTGAGTGGGCGATAGAATCTCAGGGCAGAGGGAAGAAGGCCCAGGGCCTTCCCAGACATCCAGGAGGCCTCATCTGGACACCTCAGCAGTGCCCCTCAGAATCAGCAGCTACCTGGGGACTGTCCCTCTTGCCCCCCATGTCACCAGAGGTCAACCTTGGGCTCAGGCCAATTGGGGAAAAGCTGGTCCAACTTCCAGATGGATCTCCTGGGGTCATGAAGCCTCATTATAAAATAATAATTCATGATAATGATGGTGATGAAGGTGATGAGGACAATGATAATGGGGGTGCAAGAATTCCTATCTCCACTATGCTCCCTGTAAGGGTGAGACCATTTTGTAGATGTGGAAGTCAAGGCTTAGAGAAAGGAAGTTAGTCAGCCAGGGCTCCACAATTGTTCAGTGTCTCAGGCGGGATTCACAACCCATAGATGCATCTGCGTCATGTGGTCCATACGCTGCCTTTATCACTCTCGTGGATGTTCCCTAGAAAGCAGCCCCAAGCCCGCTGGAGGTATACCTGGCTAGGGTGGCGTCGGCACTGTGGTCGGCCGGGAGGGCATGGGCCTCCTTGGGACTGGCTCTCTGAGGTGGCTGATTCTCTTCCTTGGGCCTTCTCCCCAGTACATTGTGTCCCTCTTCTCAGAGGACACTGGGATTCCCAGCAAGGTTGCCGAGCTGGGCCAGGAGGACCTGAGGAGCTCATTGGGCAAAACTGGAGTGAGATCAAGATTGGAGAAGGATCCTCCGATTGGGGGCTGACTGCCCCTCAGCCCCAGGTTCCCTCTGCAAGGTCCGAATGCTAAAGTGTGTCTAATTCTCATCATTATTAAGCATATCAGCATCTTGGCCTCGGATCCATGTGCCCTCCCTCTGTTCCCAGAGGTGGTTACTTAGAATTATGAAAGTGCCTAATAGGGAGAGGGCAGCCCCTCTAGGGAGCATGGGCCTGCTGGGAAGGGATCCCAGAGAAACGAGTCCTTTGTTGAGAGAGAAATGTTTGCCTCCTCAATGACTCCAGGCTGATGAATCACCTGTTCCCATTAACCATCGGTGACTGCGTGGGCACGGCCACCACCACCCTGCTGGGCAGATGGCAGGCATAGAGTATCTTAATCACCCTGCGTTAAGGAGCAACATCTGTCCTATGGAAACCCTGCAGCCTGCAGGTTGGGATCCTGGGAGGCCGCAACCCATGTCCAGGATGGGGCTGGCGTCCAGCCAAGGCCTCTGGTCATCATACCAGGCTAGGCTCAGCCTTGTGTTCCCACCAGGCCCCCTTCTATGAATGGAAACCTGAAGCCTCCAAGAAGGGAAACATGGGCAACAAGGTGGCCAGGATCAACAAAGAGGAGGAGTGATGGGAGCTGAGATTCCCAAGGATCCCATTCCAAGTGGGCACAGCTGAGAAGGATCAGAAGGCCCTCAGGTTGGGCCATGCAGCCAGCCCCTTTGACAGAAGCCTTCCAAGCTTTTCTGGAAAATGGATGCCATGGAGCAAGCATCTGTTAGACTGAAATTCCATTGGTTAAAATCAACTGCCCCGGCTCTGAGCCCAACAGCCACGGGGTCTGCCTGCCCTTTGGACAGCAAACACTTGCTGAACTCCACCATGTGGGGAGATGTGACAAACATAGGCACTCGCAGGGCAGGGGTGACTCTGGGGAAATCCTCTCAGGGAAGATCTGGGGGGTGGGGAATCGTGGGTTCAGTAATAAGGTTTGGAGGGAAACAGATTCAAGGCAGCTGGGCAAGAGACCCCTCTGAGGCCCAGAGTCTGGCACAGACCTTGTCGACTTGAGAAAAAGGAGAAGAGATCTGTCTTGTTTTTTTTATTCCCAGGACAAATGCTGTGACTCCGACATCACAGGGTCAGACATGCTCCCAGGAGCAGTAGGGTTGATACAGAAGGTGATGAATGTGGGAAGATCCAGTTTTCACTATATAAATATGTGCGTGCTTAATTTGTATTATTAGTACTATTAATATTGAAATCTGTGGCTGTGAGGCACTCCACTAACTCACCTGGACTGGTTTTCTCCTGAGGGCCTGAGCCAAGAGGACTCATTTTTTTGAATGTTATTCCTGGAATTTTTCCTGGAAAATCTCTAAAACAAAGCTTAGGTCAAGCTCATATCTAGGACCTCCCAAACAGGGAAGCAGGGTCCCCAGCTCCTGCCCAGGCACTCAATATGAATACTGGGTGAATCTGCAGTGCCTTCATTTGACCCTGCAGAAAATGCATGGGATGCTAAGCACTCCGCAGATGCTCACAAACAAGTGTGGAAACACAAAGCCCTCAAATACTCCATCCCCCCCCCAAAGGTAAATGTCCTTAGGCCGCTTAGGTCCAAGCCCTCCCCTTGGAGCCAGATTCCCAGTGTCCCAGTACATGGTTCAATGTCCACAGAAGTTTCCTCTGGTGACACATCTGTCCTTCTCAACAAGCATGCTGTTGAGGAATCTTGGTCCTCCTAGAGGCCAGGGCCCAAATGCTTCGATTCAAGAATTTTTTTTTTAATTTTCACTGACCTCTTTGGTTTTTCTGTCACTTCATTTCCCTTCTCTTACCCCGAGACCCATTCTTTCCAACAAATGATAAAGGAGGACAAAAGATCAGTTCCACAGACCTAGACAACCCATCGGTCAAACTCAGGAATTCCTGAACTTGGCATGAAGCAACTCTCAGAGCTGGAGCTTCTTCAGTGAACTCCCTTCTCAAGGTAGAAAGTGAGATTCCAAAATAACCCTGCCTGGATAATCAAAGGTCCCCAATGTCCCCTTCTCTGCACAGGAAGTGGGATTCAGGAAGTATCCTGAAGCATCCCCTCCCACCACCACCACCAAGGCACAGGAGCATGCATTGTCATGCACTTCTGCTGAAAGTCTCCAGGGAAAGGAGGAGAGAGTTGCCCTCTCCACCCACCTGTCACACTTGGTTCTCGAAGTCCAATGGGGAAAATAAGAGAGAAGTGCAATCTTCTCACTCTTACAGACCACAGGGAGGGAGTCAGTCCTTGGGAGCCAGAGGAGTCCTTCACTACATCCCCCCAGGTGGCAAAGCACATGTCAACCTTCATGGCAGGTGCCCTCCCACACCCTGCCCTCTCATCAAGGTGAACAGAGAACTCGCCATATTGATTGGAGTCTCCCCAGTCACTCCTAATATCGCACCAACAGCAAATGACTGAGAGTGTGGAAACTCCTGACCAGAAAAGCCAGCTTCCCACCTCTGTCGTTCCTCAGAGAATCCTCTAATCCAGCGTCAAGGGCCACTCCATGAAGGGTCAGAAGGAAAGTGGACAGCTTCTCCCATCGCTCTCATACTGGAAGACGCTGTCTTACAAAACCGAGGGGGGGCGGGGTTCCATGTAATCAGTCCAGCCAGACCTACATAAATATGCTCCTCCCGCAAAACGATCTCCCAGGCCACCAGCAAATGTTGCACAATATTCCCTGGAAGAAAACCCAACAAGCTTGTTCAAAGTAACTTTGGTCAAAAAGTCTCAGTTGGGGGACAGAAGGTACTCAACAAAGGCGTGAAGGGGGTCCAGCATTGAGTCTTGGTGTAAAATGCTATAGCAATGAGCCATCAAAGGAAACTGAGAGGGAGCAGACAGATAGGGAGGGGGAAGTGGAGAGAAAGAGAAGGAGGGTGGGCATCATGGAAACCCAGGGAGTACAGCGTCCATGAGGAGAAGGTGATCAACAGCATCACATGCAGACAGGTCCGCTCCTCTATCCTCCCTCTTCTCTATTCTTCTCTCCTTTTCCTCCTCCTCCTCCTCTTTCTTCTTCTTCTTCTTCTTCTTCTTCTTCTTCTTCTTCTTCTCCTCCTCCTCCTCCTCCTCTTTCTTCTTCTTCTTCTTCTCCTCCTCCTTCTTCTCTTCCTCCTCCTCCTCCTCCTCCTCCTCCTCCTCCTCCTCCTTCTCCTCTCCTGAAGTCCCAGCTCCCAGCATCACTGTCTCAGTGGACGCTCTGGAGACATACTAGGGTTGGACAAGAGGTGAGGCCTCCTCCTCCTCATCATCTTCCTCTCCTTTTTGGGGTGAGCAGCCAAGCTTAGTCTGCCTTTGCCAGTCCTGAACCTCTTTGCTCTGCAGGACCTACAGACAGGTAGCCACAGTCCCTCAGTAGGGCCAAAAGCATTTACTAACACTGGGGTCTGTGGAGATCTCATTTCTCTGCATGTGACACTCCAGACACCAAAAGGTGCCAGCCTTGACCTTGGAGAGCGGGCTTGGTTTTGTTCTCTGATGGTATTCAGGGTCTAATAGGTCAGACAGTGGCAGGTCTGAGGAAGGCAGCAGCCTCCCTCTGCTTTGCCTTCTCATCCCCAGGTCACCAGCAGCTTTCAGCCAAGAGGGATGAGGGCAGGGGTGCTGCTGGAGGGCCTGAGCATTTCAGTCCCCTTTAGCATCCTTTATCCAGCAACTTTCCCTTCCTTCTTGCAATTCTCTCCAGTGGCTCTAATTCCCACATCATAGGGCAGGGGACTTCTCCAGCCCCCAAAGCCTCCTGTCCTCCAGCACTGAGTCAGGAGCTGTGACCTGAGAGAAATGGCCTGTGGTTTGCAGTGTGAAGGAGAGCCCCTTGCCAGGTGCACAGCAAGCATTTGATACAAAGTTCCTGTGAGACGCGCCTTCATTTGATTCTTCCACAAACCACCCTGGTACAGGGAGAACGAGCAACCAGTGTGCCCAGAGCCAGAGCACATCACAGGGGTCACCTAGTCTGGCTCCTTATCTTGCCAGTAAGGACATTGAGGCACAGGAGGGAGGAGACTTTCCCAAGGTCATACAGTTGAGTGGTAGCAGTGACCAGGACCTCAGCACCTACACGCTGGAGCTCATCTCAGACCCCCGCGCTCAGGGAGATGGAAGGACCACCTCTTGTGCGTGAAATCTGGCTCTCTCTCACCAGCAATATTGCTGCTCTTACCAGTTTGGGGGGAAAGTGGGGAAAGCAGCTGTGTAATCATGGGGCGGCTGACTAGATGGTGCACAGCTCTGGGCCTGGTGCCAGGAAGACCCAAGGTCAGAATCTTGCCTCAGATGCTTACCAGCTGCATGACCCTAGGTAAGCCACTTCACCCCTTTGTTCAGTTTCTTCATCGTAAAATAGAGATAGTAATAACATACACACATGCATGCACGCACGCACGCACGCACGCACACACCCATTCTCATGAGGATCAAATGAGATAAAATCTGTAAAATGCTTAGCATGGTACCTGGCATATAGTAGGCGCTCCATAAATGCTAGCGATTAGTATCATTCTTCACGAAGATGATAAGAAGAACGAATCCTGAGGACATTTGTCCCAAAGGCAGACAGCTCAGCCAGGATGGTTCTCCCCATCCCCCTGCTCCAGGTCTGGGTGCCAGTTTTGTGGGGCCCTGGCATGACAGCCTGGATTCAAGCCTGTCTGACCTGTGGTTTGGTCAGCAACCCAAAGAAGCTCCATCTTCTCAGACAGGAGGCTGAGTTCACGGGCTCCACACTGGCAGTTAGGAGACAGGCATGGAAGGGAACTGGCTGAGGTTGTCTGGTGGGTTCCTCAGTCCCCGTCGCTAGGCCCCCAAATGCTGCTGCCCAGCAGGCCCAGACAAACCGAGGCTCCGCCTCTCCTCTGTTCTCCCTTTAATACAGATGGTCCTTATGGTCTCACCGTCAACTCAGACCGAGGCCTGAGAGTGGGAGAGGTGTTCACTGTCGACCTTGGGGAGGCTGTCCGGTTTGACTGCTCTGCGGACTCCAACCCCCCCAACGTTTACTCGTGGATTCAGAGGGATGACAATTCCACCCAGGTGATCGAGCACGGGCCCCACCTGGAGGTGGCTTCGGAGCACCTGGGCCGGAGCACCGATTACACTTGCTGTGCCTATAACAACGTCACTGGGCGGCGAGGGGAGGTGCGCTTCACAGTGATCATCACATCTCTAGGTAAGAGCTCCTGGTCCAGGGAAGGTGCAAACATCTCGGGCAGCCGCATGTGTGAGTGCCACTGTGACCTCACACTCTCCATCTCAAGGGCTTGTAGCAAATGCAGGTGCAGGGATTTGAACTCCGATCTTCTCACTTCTGGGGCAGCGTGCTAGGGTAGTGTGCTCCTGGTACATCAGTCTCAGCCCATTTCCAGCTTTCTTACACGTCTACCCCAGGAAGCGATGGTCCAGGCTTGAAGCCAGGGAGACCTGAGCTCAGATTCCAGCGCACGTATGTGATACTGAATAGTCTTGGCAGCCCAGGCAATTTACTAAGCCCGGAACAAACACCTCAGGACTTGCAAATTAATTCAGAGATGGGCTGCAGTCGGCCTGAGGGGGCAATTCCCACATCTCTCCATCTTCTCCCCAAGAAGAGCAGGAGAAACCTCATCAGAGGCTTGCCTAAAATCTCTTGGGTTACAGGCGCAGCACCCGGCCCCGCACACTGGGTCGGCAACCTTGCGGTGAGCATCTCTTCCTCGGATCCTGAAAGCCAGCCCAGGCATTTCCCCAATCCCACAGGCTGGAAACACTTTCCTAAAAGAAAACAAAGCCAGGCTGGCATGACCGTTTGGATTCTGCTTCCCTGAGCACTCACAGACCAAAGCGCATTCACAAGTTTTGCTGATGACTGGGGCAAAGTTCATGGACCTGTAGTTGGAATATTATGCTGTTTTCTTTAAGGGACATTCGAACCCTTATCAAGTTCTCGTTCCCTCTTCAAGTCCCCATGATGTTTAAACGATTGCCAAGTGGTCTTTCTGCGTCTCAGAGATAAGAGGGAAGCTCGGAGGCCTTCTGGTCCACCTCGCAACCAAGCCATCACATATCCCCAAAGTGGTGCTTGAAGACTTCCAGGAGAGTTGGAATCCTCTACCTCGGGGGATAGCCACTCCCCCTTCAGAGCGCTTTACTTAGCAGTAAGTTCAACTTGATATCGGACCTGAACCTGCCTCTCCACAATCTCCCCCACGGCTCTCGAGACCAAACAGCCCGTTCCGGTACTGGAGAGCTTGTGACTGCTAGGACGGGCTGCTATGGGGCGCCACAGTGCGCAGAGCGCTGAGCCTGGAATCAGGAAGACTCATCTTCCTGAGTTCTAATCTGACCTCAGACACTTCCTAACTGGGTGACCCTGGGCAAGTCACTTAACCCTGTTTGGTTCAGTTTCCTCACCTTTCGAATGAGCAAGGAAAAGGAAATGGCATACCATTCCAGTGTCTTTGCCAAGAAAGCCCCAAATGGGGTCACCAAGAGTTGGAAATGACTGGTTGTTGTTTTTTAACGGTTGAGAGACGTTTTCTTTCTCTGAAGCTTCTCCCCATTGCTCCTGATTCTGTTCCCTGGGACCAAACAGGGCAGATTTAATCAGCCTTCTAGGCAATAGTCTTTCAAACAGTAATCGTGGACCCCCTGAGGCTACTCTTCTCCAGGACCAGCCCTCGAGTTCGTGAGGCCTTTTCAACACGCTGGTGCTCTCCTTCCAGACTCTCAAGCTTATCGAAGATGTCCTTCCTAAGATGGGCCACCCAGAACTGGACACAATACTTAACTCAGTGAGAGAGAGGGGCTGCAGGGTAGGAGTGGAGGGCTTTCAACGTGTGAAACTGTCCGGGGCTGTAGAGGATTCTGAGTGCTAAAGAGGGTCCAGGAGGAGAGTCGGAATGCAGCCTAAAGAGGAAAAAAGAAGATTGTGTTACTTTCTCCCTCTCCCAGAATGGTGGAGTTGGAGGCGGAGCTTGACAAATGGGTCCTGTAGCCCCTACTCTGTGAGTTCCAGTGACCCAGGGAAGAGGTCAGCATTAGGACAGAAAGATGCCTTAAGGACCCTCCAAAGTCTAAGGTTTTCTCTGCGCTTCCTAACTGTTTCCGCACCTTCTTTTTTCTGTGTTTAATGGATTTAGGGGATTCTTCATCATCAGTAAAATAACCCAAATGTAAATTCTAGCCTGGTTTTATTTTCTTTGAATGAAAAATGACCAGAATCTACAGGTTGGGCCTTGTTTCCCTCGCCTGCCCACCTTCCATTAATGTTTAGCCAAAGTATTTCCCTGACGTTACAGGCTCCTAATATTTGATTAAGGACCGATTACCAAAGACCCCAGATGACTGCAGCCTTCACGTCAGACAGTTGCCTTTTCGAGAAATCCAACAAACCTGTTTGACTTGTGCCTAGATCAGCCATCTGTGATGATGGTAAACAAGGACAGCAGGTGGGTGTGAGGGGAGGGACTGGGAGCAGAGGCTCCTAGGCGCCTGGAGCCATTTCACCAACAACATCAGCAAAGCAAAGAACAGACCATCAGCAAAGCCCTTCCTGGAAATGTGCTGAATTATTCAAGAGCCAGTTGTGGAGGGGGTGGGGAAGGGAATGAGCATTTACAGAGCACCTACTATGTGCTGAGCATCAGATAAAACGCTTTACAAATATTATTTGATCCTTACAACAATCCTGGGATGTAAATGCTGTAATGTTTCCCACTTTACAGATAAGGAAACTGAGTCAGAGAGAGGCAAAGGGACTTGCTGGGGGGTCACCCAGCTTGTCGGTTTCTGAGAACAGATTTGAGCTCAGATGTTCCCAACTCCCGGGCCAGTGCTTTGCTCACTATGGAGCCCCCTAGCCGCCTATCTTTAATAAATAAATTTAGATTATTCTAATCTACGCATCCTGCTTGGAGAGAGAAGACAGAACAACGGATTAGAAAGAAGGATATGCCAATCCGAGGCTCTGAAAATTGAAAAAAACCTCCCCAGACGATAGACAAAACTGGAATAGATAGAGCACGGCTCTAGGCATCAGGGTCCAGTGACCCCACATAAGAAGGATGCACAGGCCCCTGGAGAATAACGGCCCTGAACTGTTCCCTTCGGACTCTTCCTCTTTTCCAGTTGGTCCGAGGTGACCTCAAGAGATGCTTCCATTAACCAAAGGAACCAGAGACATTTCTCCCTTCTGATCATCAGCCTACTCAGGTCCAGGTAGATTAGTCATGTCCCAGTGACTTTGGGGAGGAGTCTTGTGTTGGAGTTGATAGAGAGAGAGAGACTGATAGTGATGGTTGACCTTTCAGGTGAGTCCTGAGGCTTTGGGGAGGACCATTGTTAATTGCATCTCCAAAGGGCAGGTATACCTTAGGAAGGCCTTCCCATGGGCTCCTTTTATGGGATGCTACATGCACTAGAAGATGTTCATGGGCCTGTCACCTCCTCAGTGAGGGCCCTCCCCCGTCCACGGCCCTGCCTCTTCCTTCTGTGGGAGTCGGAAAAGGATTTCCTGGGTGCAGGAGGCCTCCCTTGAGGTCTTGGGCTTCCCCTGGGTCTCACTGAAGGAGGCTGTCCCTCCCCACTCCAGTCAAGCTGCCCAGAGTTGTTCTAGCCTCTTTCCATCTTCAGGATCTCCCACCATTCAGATTCTTCAGAGATCTTGGTGTTCTGTGGTCTGCAGCGATTCAGCCTTACTGAGGAACTGTTAGTGTGAAAAAGCATCTCCGGATGGCATCCTTAATTATTCGCCTGTAGGTCCAGCTCTCTGTCCTCTTGTGGTATCTGTCCCTGTCCCATGGACCACTGCAACAACCTCATGCACCAGCCCTCAAACAACGGTTTGTAGTCTGGACAACAGGCATTCTTCATCTGTTTGGTTTTTCCCATGTGGGCGATCAGGGTGTGGTCTCACTCAGGAAGCTCCTTCATGTCCCCGTGCTTGGGCCACTCGGCAGCCAGGAGGATCTGGAGGACCTCATCCCCCACCCCAGGGAAGCCCTCTTCCATTGCACTCTTCTCTAGGAAGCCTCTGACATGATGGGAGCAGACCCTTTCGGTGAGCAGATGACTCCTGCCTGAAGATGACTGAAGAGTTGTTTGTGCTGCCACATGTTTCAGTGTCTTGTATGACTTTAACATGGTGAGCCATTTCCATTAATTTACTTGTTGCTCTTCCTTGTTATGCCCCTTGGCAACCCGTCAGCAGCTAGTCCAAGCCTTTGAAATATTCATTTGTTCCCGCTTTGGATCTCTCCCAAGTGATTTGAGCACTTCTGAATCTGTGCCAACTGCACAGAATAGGGAGCATCCAGGAGACCCTGGCTGGGTGTCTCCTTCCTTTTCAGAAGGGCTTCTCCAGCCAACTTGTCCAAGAAGAGCTGCTGTGTGCCATCCGCTGGTCCTTACTGTGTGGTCAGCTGTGTCCTCCAGCCATAAGCCCTGCTGCCTCCTGCTGGAGTTCACACTGACTGGACTGGGGGTGATAAATGCTTGTTGACTGACTGACCAACTGGAGGGTGAAGCAGCTCCCCTGTGACTCAGAAAAGCCAGCTGCACTATATGGCTTCCTTGGACCCAGGGCTCCCCAGTGCTTCTTGTCTGTATTTGCATAGGCAATTTAATTTTATTTGTTTAACTAAGGTCAGGCACGGTATTTGCACTGAGGATTTTGGGAAATGGACCAGTCATTGCTGAGTGAAGAGGGAAGGGTATAGCTTATTCTAAACCCCTGGGGAGAGGGTGAGATAGAAAGCCAGAACTGCTTCCAAACATGAGGGTCAGTACTGCAAGACCCCTCCCAATGCACCCAGGTAGAAGCAGGTCCTGAGGAGGTTAAAAGCAATTTGGAAAGATTACTATAGGGAAAAGCTGACACCGAGAAGGTTAAAGGTGGTCAAGAAGGAACTGCCTGGGGTCTCAGGAGCCCCCCGCTACCAAGTCCTACACACCACCTTTATGTTCTCTTCTCACCCAAAAGGCCTTCATGGGGTTGCAGCTCAGGAGACCTGGAGGCAATGTTAACCCCAAGAGTAGCACAGCCCCAGCTGGTGCCACCGATGTCCTGGCCCACAACACAAGGCCAGGAAAGGAGCAGACACTCAGTGAGAAGGCGAGAGAAGCCAAAGAAGGAGCCCAGGGCACAGCAGGGGCCCCCGGGACAGGCTTTCCCCAGCGGACAAGAGTCCTGTCCAGCACAGGCCCATCCACTTCCGGCACCTGCTGAGGCTCCTCAGACAGCTGCACTGATAGAGGCGACTCCAGACAGGTCCCAAGGGCCTTTGGGAGCAAGAAGCCCACTCAGTCTCTGTTCTGACCTGTGTGCCTTGGGCCCTGGGACCACAGAATTTGGAGTCAGAGGACCTGGGGAGACCTGTGTGACCTTGAACAGCTCCTGGGCTCCTGGGGCCCATTTCTTCCTCTGTCAAATAAGCTGGTTAGATTTGATAGCCTCTGGGGTCCCTTCCAGCAAGGGTCTGTGGAGAGAAGAGTGAAAGGGAGAGAGACAGAGAGAGACAGAGAGACAGAAACAGAGATAGAGACAGAGATAGAGAGAAGACAGACAGACAGAGACAAAGAGAAAAGAGAGACAGAGAGAGAAGAGGAGACAGACAGGCAGAAAGAGAGATAGAGTCAGAGAGGAGAGAGATAGAGAGGAGAGAGAGAGAGAGAGAGAAAGAGAGAGAGAGACAGAGAGACAGAGAGACAAAGACAGAGAGAGAGAGAGGAAAAAGAGAGACAGAGAAAGACAGACAGAGAGACAGAAACAGAGAGAGAGGAGAGAAGAAGAGGCCGAGGGAGAGAGAGAGGAGAGACAGACAGACAGAAGAGAGAGAAAGGAGAGAGAGGAAAAAGAGAGACAGAGAAAGGCAGACAGACAGAGAGACAGAAACAGAGATAGAGACAGAGATAGAGAGGAGACAGACTGAGACAGAGAGAAAAGAGAGACAGAGAGAGAAGAGGTGACAGACAGAGAGAAAGAGAGACAGAGACAGAGAGGAGAGAGGAGAGAGGAGAGAGAGAGAGGGAGAGAGAGGAGAGGAGAGGGGAGGAGAGGAGAGGAGAGGGGAGGAGAGGAGAGGAGAGCAGAGGAGAGGAGAGGGGAAGAGAGGGGAGCAGAGGAGAGGAGAGGAGAGGAGAGGAGAAGAGAGGAGAAGAGAGGAGAGGAGAGGAGAGGGAGAATTTGGTCCTTGCCCGGTGAGAGGGGTGCCTCTTCACACTGCAAAGGGCTTCTGAACAACCACAGCAAATATTCAGGCCAGTAACATGTATAGAGTCCCTGCAGGAAACTCTCTATAAAAGTCCTCCATGGGCCTGGCTGTGAGGATCTGAAGGGCTCTGGCTAAGCAGGCCAGCTGATCTTCACAACAACCCTGGGAGGCAAGTTCTGTTCTTATCCCCATGTTACAGATGATGAAACTGAGGCAAATATAGCTGAATTAAATTGCCCAGGGTCACATAGCTAATAAGTATCTGAGGTCGAATTTGAACTCAGGTCTCCTTAACTCTGGGCCTGGGGCTCTACCCAGGGGGCTGCTTAGAAAAGGCAACAATCCATTCTCAATATGTCTAATTTCCTGGCTTTACCAGAAGTTGGGAAGCAATCTCAGACCTTATTGTTACCCCAAACAGGTCCCCACCTCCCTAACCACAGACTCTCCCCTCCTCTATAAAATCCCTATGAGGCCCCCTGATACCTTCATAGCTTAACAAGGTATGAGCCGGAAGCAGGCAGCCTTTTGTCAATGGGATTCTGTAGCCAATCACATCTGGGCACTCATACTCTAGATTGAAACATAGGAAAAAAGAGCTCACTGTTTATGGACTTTCAAAAAGCATTTGACTCAGCAAAGGACAATGCTTCCCTACAGATCCCTCGTCCACAAAGTGTCTCCAGTGCATATGTCCAAAATCATACAAAGTGTCCCAAGGAATGCAAGCACAGAGATCATTTGGCTTCCTGGCCCTCTGGTTATTTCTAGAAGCCCAAGACCAATGGGGGCTCACTGGAGGCATTAGCCACTGATGCAGAGGATGTCCCTGAAGGGCCCACAGGGAAGAGGGAGTCCTGAGAAGTCGGGGCTCTTCACCTGGGCTCCATGGAGAGAGTTCAGGAGGTCTGTGAACCTGCATGAAAAACAATTGCATCTTTATTTTCATCATCTTCCAGCTGTCATTTGGTGTTTTACTCAGTCACTTAAAAACTGTGACTGAGAAGGGGTCCACAGGCTATGCCAGACTGACTGCTTAAGGTCTCCAGGACATAAAAAGATGGAGCGCTCTGCTGCAGGTGGCCAGGGCCTCCAGGTGCTTCAGTTTGCTGATTACATTGTCCGGTCGTGTTAAGTCCTGCAACATTGCAGAGGCTTAGAACTAGTTTGTCACTCAAAGGAGGCTGGCCTAACCATGCACATGAGAAAAACCAAGCACATGAAGACAGCCTATTGTCTATCTAATGAGAGCTGGGGGAGACCCCATACTGCATGTCCACCTGGAACTGAAGAGCTGGTAAGTAGGACCAAAGCACCTTCAAACATGGGACTGTCTTTAACACCAAAGTTCTGGTGGTATGTTGGGTAGAACGCCTCCGTCTCCTCTATCGAGTCCTCAGCAGCAGGGACAGCTCCTCCATTCTGCCCCTGCTGCACTGCACACCTCTGTGGGGCTGCCCCTGGGCCGGGCTTTGTCTCAGAAGAGTTCAGAGTCCCTCTTCGTCTGTTCTTTCCCCAGGACTAGAGAAGGTCACCAGTAAAGGGAAGTCATCCCTGGCCATCATCACCGGCATCTCCGTGTTCCTGATCATAGCCATGAGCAGCCTCTTCTTGTGGAAGAAGTGCCGACCCTACAAAAGTATGTGCGAGTTTGTTTCGAAGAATTTCCTGGCTTTGTTCCTCAGCAAACCTGACTCACTGTGTGCTTTTTCTCTGTCTCTCTCTCCCTCGCTGGCCACAGCCATCCGACACAAGTGGGCAGGCAGGTAAGGACTCAGTGGTGGCTGTCTTGGGCCCAAAGCTCCTTGGGGTATTTCCCATTACACTAAATCATGCTCCTGTCTGTTTCTTTTCTTCAGGCCAGAATCTGAATACGGAAAAGCACAAACGTTTTCGGGTGAGGAGCTGCAGGAGACACTAGGGATGGTTGGGGTTGTTCCGGGCCCTAGGGGCGGCCTCTCTTGGGCCATTGCAGGATTCTCTGGCCCCCATGGGCCCCAGCAAATGCCCCAGCCTCAGAGGAGGATGGCGAAGGTGCTTCTGGCAGCTTCCCTCTCCGGCTCCGTGCCATTTCCTGGCACTGTCTCTGTCTGTGACTTGGGGCCTTGGGGTGGGAGTGGGGGAGGGGGGGTGGAGGCTTCCCGGGACTGCTGGGAGGGTCGAGGTGAAGGATGTTGGCCGTCTCTTCTCGGAACGAGGGGCCTTTTCTGGAAGTTGCATGAGAAGAAGCCAAGGGAGGTGGGAGGTGGGAGGTGTTGGGTAATGCAGCTTGGGGCCTGTATACTACCACCACCCCCCCTCCCCCGAAGCTCTGAGGGCTGTTTGCATCTAAGAGGCACCTGTGTGCGGAGGAGCAGACACTCTCGAAGGGACGGTGTCGGATCTCCTAAGGTTTCTCATGGAGCACCACAGTAGTGATGTGGGGGCATTTTCAGATTCAGCTCAATCCAATTATACCGATATTAAGTGCCTAGTGTATGCAAGGCATAAAAAGAAGGAAGCTCACAGTCAGCCTGTGTGTACACAGACCAGCGAGGAGGAGGAAGAGAGCCCTGGGCCCCTCTCTCCTGCTCCCTCCATCTGCATCATTTGTCCCAGAGGCCCTGCTGGGCCACTCTTCCTGCCCCCAGGTCCTTCTCCCTTTTCCTCCAGGGGATCAGCCCCTCCCTCCCCTCAACCTCTGTCTTCATACAAAGCGCCTCATCGAGGGTTGACGGTCACCCAAAGGTGGTTCCATGGTTCCTCAATGTCCCAAGGCTTGTCTCTGCTCCACCCCAGGCACCCCAGGGATGGTCAGACCTTCAGTGTCCCCCTCATCCATGGCCATGCCCACAAGGGCTCTGAACTTCCCTTCTCCTGTCCTTCCATCTGTCCCTCTATCTCAATGCTCTTTGCCTTATTCTTGACCCTGCTCTGCGCCCCCCTTCGCCTCACCCCATGCCTCACCCTAGGGTTGCCTGGCCCAATCCACCATCCTCTCTCATCCTGCATCTCCCCCTCATCCCATCCCTGAGTTTGTCTTGCCAAACACCAGCCCTAAGTTACTCCCACAGTCTTCTTCCTCTGGCCCTAGACTCACAGCTCACTACAAACGCATCTTGTTTCATCTCCACTGGACTCTCCTCATGGCAAACAGTCCCTCCTCTCCTCCCTGGCTGAGGACTCTGCTGCTGTGGCCACAGCTCATCTGGCCCTTCCCTCCCTAATCCCTGCCTTGGCCCCACTCTATCCTTCTTGGCAGGGCCCTCCCTTCCTCTTCCTTCCAGGAGGTTCCTTCACCTCCCCTTACCTGCCCAGGCGTTGGCCTTCCTGACATAACCCCTGATGCCCTCATGAGCTCTTGTCCTGGCTACCCTACTCTCTCATGGCCTCCCAGAGGCCTCTGGTCACCTCTTCCAGCAGAACTTTGGCCTCCACCCCTGGACTCTACCAACCTATTCCATGTGGAATCCTGTGGCCTGCATTCCATTGTGTCTTCTGACCCCCTTCTGATCCCTGCTCTGTGCTGGTTCTTCTCTTACCTGTCTAACCACACTTCTCAGTCTCTATTACAGAGTCCTATTCATCTCCCCATCCATCTGCCCTGGGAGACTCTTAGTGACCTCATCAGCTATCATCGCTCCACAGACGAATCCCAAATAATGTGAATGTGCAGCCCTTACCTCTCTCCACCTCCATCAGCACTTGCCTTCTGGATAGTTCCCGAGAATCTCCTTTGCATCTTAGACCTGCTGCCCCTTCAATCCACCCTTTCTTCAAAGTTCAAACTCACCCTTTCAGAGCCTTCCTCCACTGCTCCCTATTATCTCAGCTGATCCTCGCAATGAGCCTATCTGGGTCATTATTATTGACCTTTTATAAAGAGACTATCAATGTCAGTGTCAAGGGTAGGATTTGAACCCAGGTCCCAATTCAAAGGCCAGTGCACTGACCACTACTCCACACTGCCTCCTATTGATTTTTGTTTGTTTGGGGGTTTTTTTTGTTTTTTGTTTTGGCAGGGTAATTGGGGTTAAGCAACCTGCCCAAGGTCACACAGCTAGTACGTGTGTCAAGGGTCTGAGGCCAGATTTGAACTCAGGTCCTCCTGACTCCAGAGTCGGTGCTCTACTCACTGCGCCACCTAGCTGCTCTAACTGCCTCTTATTGAAAGACAGGGACTGCACCAGGTACACAGGAGGCATTTAATAATTGACTCCCTGATCTGCCATAGTGAGCACTCTCATTGTCATACTTTCCCCAATCACTTATCTCTGTCCATAGTGTTTCCCCAGTAGAGTGGAAGTTCCTTGAGGGCAGAAGTGTCCTACACACATTTAGGTACTTAATCAGTGCTTGACAGATTGTCTTAGAAACTCTGACCTCTCTTTCAGGCCATGAAGATGCCCTGGCTGACTTTGGGATATATGAATTTGTTGCCTTTCCAGAGCCTTCCACTGCTCCCAGGGTGCGTGTGTGCTCACATGGGGGTGGGGATTAGAAGGGCAGGGGAAAGGGAGAGGGAGGGTGGAATCATATGTGCCTTTACTCCTCCCTGGCAATGAACAGAGAGCTGGAGCTGGGCTCCAGCCGAGGTGTTTGACACCTTTGAGGGCAGCCTGGAGACAGAGCCTCTGGCCGGTGGCAGGGCTCCCCAAGTCTGGGTCAGGCCAGGTCTGACCTCCCCAGATCCCAAGGGGCCGTGTCCCCCAGAAGGCTCCCAGGTGCCATAATCATGAGCATAGCAGCCAACCCAGACCAGCAGGTGGTCCCTAATGGTACCTGGCACAATTAGACATTGGGTGTGGTCACAGCCTGCCGGGCCACAGGTTATCTGCTCCCTACCTGTGTGATGATGGCTGTGGCAGGCCCATCGTAAGCGATTACTAAATGCTTCCCCTATTGATCTATCTTCTAGATACCCAGCATGCCCATTTGTGGCTCTGAGTGGGGCCCCAGACAGGAGATCCATGGCACAATTTATGAAGTTATCCAGCACGTCCCTGGGCAGGAGCAGCAAGACCGTCCAGAGTAACTGGGAGTGAGGACTGGTCAAAAAAAGCGGCCACAGCTCACAGCCATCCCCTGCTCTAGAAATTCATTTCTTGTCAGGGGCATATCCCAGCTGTGGCATTAGGGGGAGACCTGGTGAGAACAGCTTTGGGGCATTCCGGGTCTTGATCCTAGAGGCCATATACCCCATCCCCAGACTCCAATGCCCTTGTCTCCATCCTTGTGAACAGGACTTCCTGGAACAGACCAGACTCTTCCGTCCCCCCAGACATCCATCTACACCGGGTGGAGACACAGCCACCAGGCCTATCAGTCCTGTAGCTTTGATGTTCAGTTGTGCAGAGTAATCTGTGCCTGGAAATGCCAGGGGAGAGGGCTGTGTTGAGAGACTTGAGAGTTTTAGCATAGCAGGTGGGGACTCATCACTGTAGGTGGGAAGGAGAAACTTCTTCGTTGTCCTAACGTCACAAATACCATCCAGTATAGGAAGAAAGCTTTAACCTGCAGTCCTTCTAAGGTAGGGACTCTGAGGCAGAGGGACAGTACCACTTGAACTGGCTCCTGGACCCTGAGCCCTAACCCAAAGCGGGGGGGAGGGTGACAGCCCCCTGCTCCTTCCTGGTCTAATGTCAAGGCTGCCTCCTTCCCAGAAGTCCGCCTCACCCACCCTCCCCACACATTCCTCTTTCTTCCTTTCTTTTTCTTTCCACCCCCAAAAGGCTGTTCCTGTTGCCTGAGAATATTGGAGTGGCAGCTCTCTCTGTTCCACTCATTACTTCCAGTGATTCACATGGAAAACCAGGGAAACATAACCAGCAGTTATTAAGTCTTGTGTAAAAAACCAAGACCCATGTCTAAGGGCATAGCTGATGTTTTCATCACCCTGGCCAACTAAAAGTCATGGTTTCCAAAGAGAAAGGAAGTTGGGAAAGTCAAGGTTTCTAATAATGAGATTTGCATTTACAGACCTCAGTTTAAAACTTAGAAATGATAGCTTCTGGTCAGGAATAGGAAGTGCCTAAAACGGGCAGGTAAAAATAGATTTTCCTGGAGTCTTGCAGATCTGATCTGGCCTCAAGGCTCTGCAATGAAGACTGAAGGTTATTCTTGTCTGCACATACATCCCAAGGGATGTATTCTTCTGAATTCTTTCATGGGAGCCTGAAGCCTTTCCCTCTAGGCATAGGGAAATTCTGTTTACCTTTTCTATTGTGTTGTTTTAAGTGTTTGATTTGTCTTTATGGACACCACATTGATGGTGTTCTTCTTGGGAAGTAAGAAGGAAGTGGCTGAAGGGGAAACAGCCCCAGAGAAGAGATCAAGACAGATCTAACACTGATCTTTTTTTTGCCAAAAGTTCTATCTCTGTCTGGGGGCTTGGACCTAAAAAAAAGAAAAAGAGAATTATATGTCTTTGATATTATTCCTAGAGTGGAGAAAGAACATTTTTACTGGGAAATCTCTCTGGAAAATTAATCAGGACAGGAGTGAGGGGGCAAATAGGAGTTCCTGAACAGCCCTGATCACCATGTCATCTCCTTCATGGTGCTTCATGAGAAGAAGTCTAGGAACCTGAGGAGAGCTCTATGTTAAGGAGGATTAATGAAGGGAGAAACAGAAGTAACATTATCATGAGAGTAGGCTATAGGCTACACAGGCAGAAGGAGGAAATAGATGAGTACAGAAAACATCACAAATATGGTATGGAGCCATGAGAGGACGCATCTATTATTCAACCATAGGGTCAGAAACCAACCATCTCCTTTTATAGTTGAGGAAACAGAAGCCATGGCAGGCAGAGGCAGGATTTTAAACCAAGTGCTTTGGTTCCCGGGCCTCATGGGTGGAGCTTCTCTCTGCCAAAAGCAGGACAGCCAGAAAATCCATGGTTTACCTTATTGATAAGGTCACCTTTTGGAAGACAGATGATAGATGGATAGGTAGATAGGTAGATGGACCATGCATTAAGTATTTATTATGTGCCAAGCACTCAGGATGCAAATACAAGAAAGCATGGCAGTTTCTGTCCTCTAGGTCAGTGGTGACAAACTCCAACAGAAATAATTCTATAACAGCAAAACTATAATTTTGGGAGACCTCAACCTTCCCCTTTCTGAACTTGATAAATCTAACCTCAAAATAAATAAGAAAGAAGTTAAGGAGGTAAACAGAATTTTAGAAAAGGCAGATATGATAGATCTCTGGAGAAAACTGAATAGGGATAAAAAGGAATATACTTTCTTCTCAGTGGTACATGACACGTACTCAAAAGCTGACCATGTACTAGGGCATAAAAACCTCACAATCCAGTGCAGAAAGGCAGAAATAGTGAAAGCACACTTTTCAGATCATGATGCAATAAGAATTATTTGTAAAAAAAGAACCATGGAAAAATAAGCTAAAAATTAATTGGAAACTAAATAATCTAATTCTAAAGAATGAGTGGGCCAAAGAACAAATCAGAGAAACAATTAATAACTTCATTCAAGAGAATGACAATAATGAGACAACACACCAAAACTTATGGGATGCAGCAAAAGCAGTTCTTAGGGGAAGTTTTATATCTCTAAATGCTTACATGAATAAAATAGGGAAGAAGGAGATCAATGATTAGGGCATACAACTGAAACAGCTAGAAA
>CM053624.1:377921496-377966213 GCA_028646595.1 Phalanger gymnotis | reverse complement strand
AAAAAAAATTAATAAAAAAAAGAAATAATTCTATAGGCCACAAACTGACTTAGAAAACCACCAATTAACATGATCTATGTTGAATTGCATTTTTCTTTATTTTGTTAGACATTTTCCCATGACATTTTAATCTGGAGTTTGGGGGGTGGGCTATGGGTTTGACATGAATTAACACCTCTGCATGGGAGAAGACACATAAGTAAAAGCCAGGAAGGGGAAGGAAAGTGTGAGACTGTGCGCACAGCACCTCAGTTTGGACCTGGTGGCTGAAAAGCAAAGGAGAAGATTGGTTCTGGGAACAATGATATAAAGAAACCTCAGCTATCAGAGCCTGCCATGGCTCCCAGGGTAGAGTCCAAGCTTCTGGTATGGAAGAGATGGGGATGCAGGCTGGAATGGAAACTGAGGGAAAAACTGGGATTGTCACTAACAAGGAGGGTCAGGGCACTGGAATGGAAAAGATGGGACCCTTGACAGGAAGTGATCAGTCCATCTTAGAATTAATGGTAGAGGAAAGGAAAGCTGGGCATAGTGGGACATAACCCTGGATACTAGGAGAGATGTGTTCAAAGCTGACTTTTTTAAATAGAAAGGAAATATAGGGTGCCAAGGCTTAAGACTTTACAAGAGAAATTGTCACAAATGGGATAGATAGCTTTCAGGAATATGTTCTAAAGATACACGTGACGTACACAATATGTATATATAAAGATACACAGATATAATTCTAATGAGGAAGAAAAGAGTCGCTCTCAAAAGAGATTGATGTGGCTGCATAGGGACCTCACCAACCAACTTAGAGAGAAGAAGGAACTGAGATCAGGTCACCAAGGATGAATGCCCAAGGGTCCTGGATAAACTCATACTCAGAACATGCTGACACAAGCTGAGATGACCAGATGGACTTTTTAACTTATGGGGGATGCTCCGCTGGAGGCTCAAAGTGAATAGGAAAACAGCAGAGAAGGCAGAATGACACACTTGCTTTGCTCCTCCTTTCTCTTCAAGGATGGTGATCATGATTCTAAGGGCAGACCAGAAATGGCTAACAGGGCCCTGAAAGCAGAGATTGATGTGGAAAGAGTGACCAGGCTCAGCTGAACTACCTTATCAGATGCTCCACACACTGGCTGAGAGATGCTGACCCATAGAGATCTGTTGATTGATGTGATTGCAGGGCCCAGCGAACAGGAACTTTTGAAAACCATGGAAAACTGGAGAGATTCCTCAGGATCCAGCTCAGAGAGGGGAGGCTCAACCCTCTTTCCTGTTTTCATAGTAGACTCACATGTTCACAGGGAATTTGACTCCTGCCAAATTATTAAAGGAATGGTTTGTAAACATTTAGAAAGCCAAACAGTGCTTGCTAAGAACAAGTCATGCTAAACAAACCTCATTTCTTCTTTTGACACGTTACCAAGCTTCAAGTTCAAGGAAATGCTGTGTAACACCTGTCTCACAAAACCCGACAGAGCTAGCTTTAAGAACCAGATGGAATGCTGAGGGCTTAGAAATCGGAGCTTGGTAGCTTTCGAGAAAACTGGGAAAAGAGAGTTAAGGAGACGGTGTCAAAAGCCATCCATCAAGAAACATTCATCAGATGCCTACTATGTGCCAGGAGCTGTGCTAAGCACTGGAAATACAAACTCAAATATGAAAAAAAAGCTAGACCTTGTCCTCAAGGAGCTTGCAGTCTAATGGGGGAAAGACAATACACAAAAGAAAGATGAAAAGGGAGTGGGGAGAAAGTATCTGGTGTGGGGGCATGAAAGAGAAATCCAAAAGAGTCAGTGGGAGATGAAGAGAGGGCTGGCCTGGGCCCCCTCCATAAATGGAAGTTTGGGAGTTCATGGCTTTGCCCTCTAGATCGGAGGGGCAGAGGGTAGTGATGAGGCAAGGACTAAGGCTGATAGGATCTTGAAGGACCTACACACACACACATACACACTGCGGAGGAGAGAATCTTGACTGCTGGAAGCAGAGAGGAAAGGAGGAAGGAGTGGACAGCGGCAGGGGGGCCACTTCAGAACATCAGTGAAAAGCCACCTAACCATGCACCATGTGCCAGGCACTGGGCAGACAGACCCTACCTTCCAGGAGCTCAGGTTCTAATGGGGGAAGATCATACACTGAGGAGAGGTGTCCACCAGAGGAGGGAATATGGTCTGGAGAGCCACAGAGATGATGTAATAACCATAGTGTTCATTCCATTCTCAGAATGAGGAGCCCGCCTAGGGCACGGCAGGAATGGGGCACCTGAAAGAAGCTGGAGGCCCTGGGGGACAGCTGAGCACCAGAGAGGTATCTGTGATAGCCAAGCCAAGACACTAAACTCCTAGTCTGTGTTGTCAGGAGGGAAGACGGAAAGCTCCCAGGATTCAGAGGGAGTGGGGACCAGGGCCAGGATGTTGGAAGAGCCTCAGAGAACACTGAGTGTTGATGTGGCTAAGAAAGCAGTGACCTCCGAGGAGGCTGGCACTGGCCAGCCAGGAGAAACCAAAGTGAGGGCCTTGGAGGCAATGAGTCTGAGAGCAGGTCTGATGACCAAAGAGGAGCTACCCAAGGGAATCCCGAGTTGCCCCGTCTGGTGTCCACACTGGCCAGGACTGACCCCTGAAGTAGGAAAGGCCAGGAACACCAGGGAGTTTCCTGGCTGCCTCAAACCCTGGCCTGGCAGGAGGCTGATCTCAGTCCTGGAGGTACAGATTCCTCAAGCTTCTGGGGCCTCTGCTCACATCACAGTCTCTTTGGGAGGTCACATACTCATTTTCACGTGTCTTGGGGCTCTGGCCAATGGGACCCCCGCCCTCAGAGGATGGTCAGAGTTCTCTGCTTGCTGCTAGCCTACATTGGGGAGCCTATCTCTGGAGGTGACTGGTGACATGGTTTGCTGCTGAGCTGAGACTGAGTGTGTATAAAGAAGACCCCAACAGGCCAAATGGGCTTCTCTCTTCTGGGAGAGCAGCAAACACTGCTGTAAGTCTCTAGGTGGGGAGCACCAGCAGCCTTCTCCTACTGACACAAAGCCACAAGCATAACATGAAAGTTTTTGTATGCTTCATTTAAAATTTTGTTTCCAATGAGCAAAAATCCATTTTTATCTCCATACCCCTCCCCCAAAAGTCATGAATCCAATTTTCACATTGACCATATGTCTCCCTTTTTGCCTCCCTCTGGTAAATGAGGGCACTGAGCTGACTGATCAGGAGTTACCTGAGGCAGGATCCAACTCAGCAGGACCAGACCCTGACAAGAGCCTGTATCCTGTCTCAGGTGGGGCTACATGTGTTGTGGCAGCCACTCAAAACAGCCAGGGATCCCGGTGGCAAGGGGGCCCATGTTCCTCCCAGGAGGGATATGCCTTGCTATATCATCTCCTCAGTAAATATCTCTGTTAAAAAAGGGAATGGATAATGACTGCCAGTATGTGATAGTGACTGGTATGGAGGAAGCAGACACAGCAGAATGGGGGTTCAAGCCAACTGCATCGACTCCCCAAGCCTTTGTGGTTACTCCTAGAACCAGAGGGGAAATGCAGCCAACCCCCCAGGGATCCAACCTGGCAACGAGACTGAGAGTTGGGAAAAGGACCCCCAAAGGCCATGAAGGCAACATCTGTGAAGGGGAAAGGGCTGTGAGCAGACAAACCACCCAGGGATAGCTTGAAACCAAAGCTAGTTCCTCTTCCTTTCTAGCTGAGGGATTGCTTCACCTCCTTTGTGATGGACCCGGCAGGATGCCATGGATACCAATGAGTCAATGGGGCTTTTGTCCTGCAGCAGGGTGTCCTGGGTGTTGGGAAGAACTGCGTACATTTCTCTAATCATTAGTGATTGTGAGCCCCTTTTTTCATGTGGCTGTTGATAGCTTCCTTTGAACACTTCTCTTCCACATCCTGTGACCACTTATCCCCCAGTCTTGGAGTGTAGGCTGTGTTCTGGAAAGACTAGTGCCTCTGGGGTGATGGCTGCTTTCCACTTTTGGTGTCCACCTAACTCTCACTTGTGGCTCCAAGAAGCTGTAGCATGCACAGTGGCCACGCCCTGGTAAACTGTTTTGACACATGGGCTAAACCAGGTTGAGGGTAACTTGGTTTACACCCATCAGTGAGTTGGGGGGTATCTACACCAAGCGTGTGAAGACTTCCCCAGTGGAATGGGTGGATGAGAACAATTTGTTCCAACAGCCATGAAGGCGGCTGAAGCAGGCACTGTGGAGTAGTTAGAACTTGGTTAGACATTGAAGATGCCAAGGTCATCCACTACATCTCAAGCCATCACCAGTCATCTTGTTTCTGTCCTGCCACTGGACTTTAATGACACTGGAAGAGAGAAGCCAACAATGTTGTGCAACTCTGCCTCACTTAAATCTAATTTACACATGAATCAAAAGATATCACCCATACCATTTCACCATTTTCTTAAACCTACCTCAAAGTCCTGTGGCAACAGGCAAGTGATGAAGCAGCTGGTGTGGATACACTGGGAGCTGTAAGTCACACTCCTGCACATAGGTGGCCCGGGCAAGCAGCAGTGGGATTTGGCAGCCCCCTGGGTGTCCGAGTGGCCTTTTAAGGACCACATTTCTCACTTCCTGGTGTGAGGAAGGGTCTAAAAAAGGTGCCTTAAAAATTGCTTACCCAACCCTGGCCTGATTACTGTAGAACACAAAAAAGTCTAGAACATCTGCAAAGACAATTCCACTCATCATTAGGACATAGAATGAGCACACACTTATAGACAACACAAAATCAATAGACCTGAAAGATGAACAGCTCTTATTGTGAGAGAACTTGGCCGGTATTGCATCCAAACAGCAGCCCTGAGTGAAACAAGGCTGGCAAATGAAGGCCAGCTTACCGAAGTTAGAACTGGTTACATGTTTTTCTGGAGTGGCTGCAGTGAAGGGGAGCACCATGATAGGTTTTGCAATTAAAACTAATCTAGTCAACAAGCTTGTATGCCTGCCAAAAGGAGTGAACAATGGACTCATGACAATGCAATTGCCACTTGCAGGATAACACTATGCCACCATCATCAGTGCCTATGCTCTCACCATGACAAACCCTGATAAGGTAAAAGAAAAATTTCATGAAGACCTGGAGACCCTCATCATCAATGTGCCAAAAGAGGACAAGCTTATAATTCTGAGTGACTTTAAAGCTAGAGTAGGCTCAGACCACCAGACTTGACACGGAGTCTTAGGTAGGAATGGAGTTGGAAACAGTAACAGCAATGGTCACTTACTACTGAAAACTTCTGCATCTCATGACCTTCTCATCACCAACACTGTCTTCTATTTACCTAAATGTACTAAGACTTTGTGGATGCACCCTTGCAGCAAACATTGGCATTTAATGGACTATGTGATTGAAAGGAGAAGAGACAGACAGGATGTGAGAATGACAAAGGCAATGTGTGGTACAGAGTGCTGGACTGATCACAGACTGATCCTCTCCAAGCTAAATATTCACATTCAACAAAAGTGATGGCCCCAAGGCAAAATGGCTATCAGAAGAATTAATGTTAACAGATTAGAGTGCTTCTCTGAGCCAGAATAGTTTGTTGCTAGCTTGGAGGGAAAGTTGAGCCAATACACAGTTGACAACAGTGAAGCAGAAAAAGAGTGGGTGACTTTCAGAGATTTGGTGTATAACACTGCATTTGCTCATCTGCGTCAGAACACTTGGAAATACCAAGACTGGTTTGATGAATATGATGGGGAAATTCAGAAGCTGCTAAATGAAAAACAGGAACTCCACAGGATATACCCGCGGGATAGTTCATCCATTTCTAAGAAGGCAGCATTTAATTCTATCAAAAGTAAAGTACAAGTGAAGCTTAGAGAGATGCAGGATTCTTGGGCTCAGTAAGAAGTCAGCTGAAATTCAGTTTTATCCTCATAGTAATAATCCAAAGTGCTTTTATGATGCCGTGAAAGCTATTTATAGGCCAAAGACCTATGGGGCATCTCAACTACTCAGTGCAGATGGAGCCACATTGATTAGTGATAAGGACATGATCCTAGAAAGATGGGCTGAACACTTCCATTAGTGTTCTCAATGGACCATCATCAATCAATGCTGAAATCATTGACCATTTACCTCAGGTTGAAGTCAATTTCTCCCTAGCTGAAGTTCCAACTGAAGACATTTTCAATGCCATCAGGCATCTTTTATGTGGCAAAGCACCTGATGCTGATTCTATTCCAGCTGAGATTTACAAGGCAGGTGTTCCATTGCTCATACAGAAGCTGACTGAAATTTTCTGGGTTATATGACAAGAGGAGGTTATCCCCCAGGAGTTTAAGGATGTCTCCATCACCCATCTCTATAAAGGTAAAGGAAATAGATGGGGGGCGAAGAGAGGGTATGTCTCAACCATTGCTGACAAGATTCTTGTGAGTCCTCCTTGATAGGCTAATCCTTCACCTGGAAGATGGTCATCTACCTGAGAGCCAGTGTGGCTTCGGAAAGAGCTGAGGGACAGCTGATATGGTGTTTATTGCCTGACAATTCCAGGAGAAATGCCAAGAGCAGAACAGAGGTCTGTATACAACATTTGTAGTTCTGACCAAGGCCTTTGACAGTCAGACATGAGGGCTTATGGAAAATTATGTCAAAATTTGGCTGCCAGGAGAAGTCTATCAGCATTGTACATCAATTTTATGACAGCAGGCTTGTCCAGGTTCTGATTAATGGACAATGTTTTCACACTTCCCAGTCACCAATAGAGTAAAACAAGGCTGCGTGCTTGCTCCCATGATGCTTTCAACCATGTTGTCAGATGCCTTCTATGAGGACAAACACAGCATCAAGGTCAGCTACCACACCGGTGGTAAATTCGTCAACTTGAAAAGGCTACAAGCCAAGACCAAAGTGGAGGAAGAATTGGCACGTGGTTTTTTTGTTTGCAGATGATTGTGCACTCAGCGCAGTCTCCAAAGCTGAGATTCAACAAAGTATGGATCAATTCTCTGCTGCTTGTGCTAATTCTGGCCTAACAATTAACACCGAGAAAACACAGGTGCTCTGCCCATCCATACATAACCATCAGTTGCAGCAAATGGAGATATTGAATGCTGTAGATAAATCCACCTGCCTTGGCAGTGTACTTTCCAAGGATGAGCACACTGCTAACGAAGTTGGCACATGCACTGCCAGAGCTAGTTCAGTGTTTGGGAGGCCCCGAAGGAAAGAGTGAGAGACCAAACTGAAGGTCTACAGAGCTGTGGTGCCAACCTCATTGTTGTATGCCTGTGAAACTCGACAGTCTATCAGCACCATGCCAGGAAATAATCGCTTCCATCTGAATTGTCTTAGGAAGATTCTGAAGATCGCCTGGCAGGATAAGATGCCAGACACTGAGTTCCTTCCTTTAAATCACCAAGCATTCAAACTCTGCTGCAGAGAACACAACTCCAATGGGCAGGCCATGTAGTTTAAATGCCAAATGTATGCTTGCCAAAAAAAACAAAAAACAACTATTTTATGAAGAACGCATACAAGGCAAGTACACACATGAAGGTCAGAAGAAGCAATACGAGGACACTCTCAAGGTCTCTCTTAATAACTCTGGAATTGACCATGTGACACGAGAGACACTGGTAAAGGACTGCCCGGCATGGCATGCCCTCATCAGAGGAAACTGTGGTCTATGAGCAAAGAGCTGTAGTAGCTCAAAAGAAACATAAGATGTGCAAATTTAGAGAATCCACCCCCATTGTTCACATGGACTATTTGTACCTGACCTGTAGAGCATTCCAAGTTCATATTAGTTTCATCAGTCACAGTTGGACGCATTGTAAAGCTCTAACATACTGATATCATTTTGGTCTTCTTCAAGAAGAAAGAGCACCAACCAATCAACCCCCTGGTCAGTTCGACAAATGCAAATCACTTACTTACATACTTTGAATATGACACCTTGTTCAAAGAGACACTGCAAAGAATCTTTTCTCCATTTGTCCATTCCCTTATTTTAAGTATGTTAGATGTTTGTGCAAAAATTTTATGGAATCAACTGTCCATTTTACCTTGTGACCCTGTCACCCAGTCACAAACTCTACTAGTCACAGACCTGAAAAATAACTTTTCTTGCTCTTCTAATTTTTTCAATGTGACCTTTTCTATTTTGGTAATGTAGCCACTTAAAGGGTCTCTTTATCATGTGGTGTGAAGTGTTGGTCTAAAGCTAATTTCTGCTGTATTACCATCCAGTCCTCCATTTTTGTCAAATAATGAGAGCGAGTCCTTCCAGTATCTGGGATCTTTGGATTCACGAATACTCAGTTGTGGAGCTGATCTGTCCTACTCATCACCAAACTGACTGAAACATGACTGGTTTGTAGTGGCTGGACATCTGGCACTGACAGATCAGTTAGGTGGTACAGTAGATAGGCATCCAATCTGGAGTAAGACTTACATTCAAATCCAGCCTCAGACATTATTAGCTGTGTGACCCTGGGCAAATTGCTTAGCTTCTGTGTGCCTCAATTTCTTCATCTGTAAAACGGAGATAATAAAAGCACCTTCCTTCCAGGGCTGTTGTGAGGTTCAAATGAGGTCGTTCATGAAATACTTAGCATAGTATCTGGAACACTGCAAATGTTATATAAATGTTACCTATTATTGACTTTTATCACTACTCATAAGTCTTGCTCCCTTGTTCCTCCCATGCGAATTTCTATTTTTCTTGATAAAATATTCATTTAGTAGTTTGACCTGCATAGCACTGAACAATTGATTTAAGTAGCACTGTCACTATACAGACTTGGTCTACCATGTTTATCTGGTATGTACATAGTTGTCTCTGTAGCTTCTCTTGTTATTTGCAGGGGCTGTCTTTGGACTTTTTTCTTGTGTCCTCAGCACTTTGCCCATCCACTGGCCCCTCCTCCAAAAGGTAATCAGACACCTCTCCTCCTACGCCTCCCACAGGCACCCCTTTCCCCACTGTCTTGGTCGAGCATCTTGTCTCAAACGTCATAGAAAACAAGGAGCCCCTTTTCCTTCCCACCTCCCATCACTCAGACATCTCCCCCACCACTCTCCTTTGCACTGGGCTCAGATAAAAGTTAGACTTACTCCTTGCCAAGCAAGGCGAACCCTTGAGTCCTTCCTCCCCGTTTTCCAGCAAATCCTCTCCACTACCATTTCCACAGTCCTCTTCAATGTTTCCTTGCCTTCTGGTTCCTTCTTAGCTGCCTGGTAACATGGCCATCTCTGATTTTTGAAAACAAGCCTAAATAGTATCTGCTGACCAGGTTAAGTCAGTCTTTCTCACCTCTTGTCACAAGCTCATCCTAATGGCTGCAGAAAAGGCTGGGCTGAAATCATGTTCATTATGTAGACAAATGACCAAGAAAACAAGCTGACTAGAAAGACGCCAGAGGCAAGATTTTCTAATCCACTCATTTAGCACACAATAAAAAACAGTCCAGAGAACACAGAATGGGGCCATTTATTTTCAAGTTTATTTAAAAAGCATAGAAACCCTGACAAATGCACTCATGCTATAAGGCAAAAGAGACCATCTCTCCCCATTCAGGGGATAGGCTGCATGGTCACCAATCCCACTCATGGCAGCCTCCACTTCGTGACCAACAAAACCACTTGGCCCCTTATCCCAATGGCTTTGCCATGGTGCTGTCAGAGACATGGAGTCCGGGGGGCTTATTGCTGAACTCTCCGGGAGGACACGTCTCTGAGCAAAGCTTATATGATCACACATACACACACACACACACAGAAATTTTGTTATTTAAATCTTGACACAGGGACAGACACTTCCTTTGCAAAAAGACACTGCGTGCTTCATCTTGCCACGAAAGTTTAAAGGGAGGCCCGCTGCTTCTGGCGCTTCTGGGCAGCCACTGACCGTCTGAGGCAGAAAACAAGCAGAGCCAAAAGTCCTAGTGAACAGCAATGCCCTGGGACTGGTGGGTCTCACCGGGGCTTCTACTGTGTACACAAAGACTTTGTACTGTGACTCCTCAAAAACAAGAGACACGACCCTGTGCAGGGAAAAGAAGTGGGGATCAACTTCCCTGGAGGGGTCTGAGGGCGGGAATGCAGCCCGCTTGGTCAGTGTGGCCGAGCAGCCTCAAGGCTCTGCTAAGGAGTCCTGTATCTTCAACTCTCTTATCCTGCAGCCAGCAAAGACAGGAGAGGAGAAAGGACAAAAGTGGCCAGAGAAGCTCTCTATGAGGTCTGATTAAGCACACAGAGGGGCACCATTAACATAGCAGGAAAAGAAACACATTTGCAAAATGTTCAGAAAACATTTATTATATAGTTAAACTAAAATGTGCACATCCCACTCTTTAAAACAGCAATTTGCTGGTGTGATCATTTAATTCTAGGTGCCTGGGGTAAACTGATGAACAATTTTCCTCTGTAAAATCTGAGGTTTGATAGATTCAAGTGGGCAATTTCCCTGTTTCTCAAACTGTGGGGTCAATTTTGAAACCGTGCAAAGGGTTCGTGTCAGTGGTTGCTCTCTATGTAGTGAAGTCTGAATGGTGACCCCCAAGGGACACCAACAGGCGAACAAGCCCTCAGACACTGAACTGGACCTGCAGGCTTCCCCCTCCCCCACCTTATTACTAGGGAATGAAATATTTGGTCATGAAAAGGCTTCTCTCGGGGTCCCCAGGGCATCTCAAGAAGTTTCAAAGGGGAAAAATGAAATTCTGCCATTAGCACGGATCACTTCTCCCTAGTGTCTCCACAAAAGCACTACAGATTTTTAAAACTAGGACCCTGTCCCAGTGAAGAAAGAAGATACAGACCTAGCCTTCTCTACCAGAAACCCAGGAATACACACATGGGCACAAACATGCATACATGCATGCACCAAGTTTAAAACAATAATGGGACAAAAGCCAAAATGTGTATCCGCAGCATGTAATATACCACACTAGGCAAAGGAGCTCCAAAATGATCCCAGATTTCACTTTTGTGAACAGTTTGGCCCAAAAGGTAGAATGAAAATGGCAAAGGGGGAGAATACCCAAAAATGGCTGCTTTTAGCTGATGGGGAAAGCCAGGGGGCACATGACCAAGGCCCACACCTTGTCCTAACACCCCAGGGACAAAGGGCCAAGGGCTGCCGAGTCAGGGCTCACCCTGACCCAAGAGGAGGGGGCAGAAAGCGACATGGAGTGCCAAGCTCTTACTGCCAGAAAGACATTTCTGCTTTCTGCTGTTACTTCTCTTTGATGTCTAGGCCAAGAGTTCAAGGTTTTGTTTTTTTCTTTAAAAAGAAGAGAAAAAAGAGACAAACGGGAAAAAAGCTGACATGAGCAGAGCTTCCCCCAAAAAAGGAAATGAGAGTGCTGGGAAAGGGAGCACCTCCAAGGGTTCTACATTCGACAAGCTCTGATGACTGCGTGGCCTGGGGACGCATTTGGGCACAGCTGGCTTCCTAGTCACACTCCCTATATCCACCCACGCCTCACACACCCCACACACACTCAGACACAGAAGGGGCCTGACCCACAAGCTGGTGGCGTTTCCAGCCTCACTCGTCCCTGCAGATTTCCAGGCATCCTGCTCCCCTGCCCCCAGGCCTCCCCAAGTCACCGGAGGGTACAAGCAGGGACAAATAAACTGGCACAGGAAGGGCTACATTCATTTCCAAACTGGACACAGTGTCACGGAGAATGAGGTGGCTCCCAGGCCCGGCCGAGGGCAGGCAGCCCCATGGTGGTCCACGTCCATCTCCAAGCCCCCCAGGAGAATTTGTGGTGAGGGCAGTGATGAGAAGCTAGTCCGCCTCTCGGGCAGTGCATCACAAAGGTCACCTCGCGTTTTCAATATGAAACATTTGTAAGCGGTGAAGTCCAATCCCAGAGCCCCTCAGGTCCAGTCTCCATACATAGAAAGTGAAGTGAGGCTTCAATCTGTACTGAGGCAAGGCCAGCACGTGCCTGGTTTCATTTCAAAATGATATGGAACCCTTCACCATTTTCCGCTGGAGGACAGAAAAGCAGAGTTAATCCAGATGGCAACCTGCGGCTGGAGCACGACGTGCGAGGGGAGGATGTACCAAGCCCCTCTCTGACCCCTCCCTCTTTCAGTCCCATAGCGAGGACCCTGACTTGCCAGCCCTTGCCCCCTCCCCACCGGATCCAGGAGCTCTGACAGGCTTCTGTAGAGAAGCCTCAGGGCTGTGGCTATGAGATGCTGGGAGGAAAGTCCCAAGACACTTAGCAGCATTGCTGGGAACGTCCCCAATGGGGCAAGTCAGTTTTCTCTCTCAACATCAGGGCCGTCTTAAAAAAAAACTAAAGTGCTCTCTGTTTACCTGGCCCCCTCTCCTCACGAATTAGATCAAGCCGCTCATCGAATATGCTAAAAATCCTCAGTCTGCAGTACCTGCTGTTCACAGGTCTGAGGTCTGGACCCCAAAGGCCCAGGAAGGAGCCGCCAAGGCTTCCCTCTGTGACAGCGTCAGGAAAGTGCAGAGCGCCAACCACACTCACTGACAGCCGCACCCCAACACCCACACTGACTGGCCTCATGCACTCTCCCAGGCACACAAGATACCTTTTACAGTGGCGAATAAGAAACAACTCTCGTCCTGAAAGTTCTGAACCACCTAGAAAGATGAAGCGAGTGTGAGACAGCACAATGAGCCCCAACCACAAGAAAGAAGGAGGGCCTCAAGACAAGAAAAGGTCACATTTCATCATCTAGGCTGCTCCTATAAAGAACTGCTCAGAAACTTGGCAGGGAACCTCCTGAAGGGAGGATGTGGACAGACAACCACTGGGCTGATTCCTCTGACCCGAGGACACAGAGAGAGTGGCCCGAGACAGAAGCCACATGGACCCAGCCCCACTGAGGGGTCCTGGGCATCCAAATGCTTTCTCGTCCTTCCCTCTCCACCGCAGAGCTCTAGGTCAGAGGAAGGTGGACATAGCGTACAGTTCAGACTAAAGGGGTGACGACCAGTCCCCCTGTAGTGTAGGACCCGGCCTTGCTCAAGGAGACTCCGAAAAAAAGGGGGAGCCACATCAGTTCTGCAGTCGATGGATGGCAACCAGCACTGCCAGGCCAGCTCCCTTACCTGGTCACTAAGGAGAATGTGAATCCCGGTGGGACCCTGTCTGTAAACCTGGTTAATCTGGTGCAAAGGAACATTGAACGCGGAAGCCAATTTCCGTGTGACTTCCGCGGCTGCCATCTCTTCCAGGTAGATCGCGTGATAAACTGAAAGAATGAGAAACACCTAGATGTGGTTGTGGTGAGAACTGAAGACCGTCAGGGCTGTGAGAGCCGGGGCGGGGGGCAGATGCTGAGCAGCAGCAAGTGGTCCTTTGGGTGGGGGGCCAAGAAGCTATGCCCCACCCCTCAGGGCTGCTGGTCCTCCTTCCCCTGCTCCTGTTCCTTCTGATACAGGTTCCTTGTCCAGGGCCCTTCAGGGGGCCACCTTTACCCACTGTACCTTGGGGACTCCTCACACAGAACAAGAGGGGTGGGGGAGTCTAAGCTCTGACTTTTGCATAAGGGGAAGACACCTGTGTTCAAATACACATAATGTAGCTGTATAGCTGGCAGGAGAAAAGTGGTGGTAAAAATGGTCCCCAGACACTGACCACCGAGGCTCACCCTCCAACCTGACAGGAGGCCAGCTTCTCAAGTCACGGAGTCAGTTCAACAGGAATTCTCTGTACAAAGGCACAGACTCAACAGCCATGGCTCTCAAAGGGCCAGAGAAACCCCTACCGGCTAAGTGGAGGAGGGAGCAGGTCAGCTGAAGTGTCCTGCGCCTGATGGAAACCGAACTGCCCCTGGAGGGAAGGGGTGGATGCCCAGAGGTACGACGACAAGGAGAAACGAATCCCAAGCAGGACAAAGTCATCGGCTTGGGGAGGGGCTGGTGGGCCACCTCCAATGGGCCAGTCAAACGTGTGGATTTAAATGCCAATGAAAATGGTTTATCTTTTTACCATAAAAGCAGCAAGGAGCAAGCACCTTCAGAATATTAGCACGGCAGCTGCATGGAGGAGAAACTGGAAGCAGGGGAACTGAGCAGGAGGTTATTTTAAAGGAACTGGAGAAAGGTGAAGAGTCTGCACTAGGCAGAGACCCCTGTGAGCAGGAAGAACACCGTGGCATTGTATTGAGAAGAATGATGTGCAAAGATCCCAGGCTGTAGAGGCAAGGGGACTTGGGTTCAAATGCCACATTGCATAACTAATAGCTGCCTAACCCTGGGCAAGCTGCTTAAGCTCCCTTGGCCTGTTTCCTCATCTGTAAAATGATGCTGACAGCACCAACCTCACAGGTTTGTTGTGAGGATGAAATGAGTGAGAACTGGGCTGATCAGAGCAGGTTCCTATTCCCACCCCACCCCAATGAAGGGTTCAGGGAAGAGATCCCTGAATGGACTCATTCTCTAAGAGGGCTGAGGGAGGCTCACCTTCCCCACACACTCAGATGAGAATCCTGGCCTCTTCTCCCTGCCTCCTCCTCCTCCACTTCTGCCTGGCCTTGCCCATTCCCCAACCCTACCCTGGCCTGCCATCTGCAAGCACACCTCATCTCCACTCTCTCTGCTCCCCTCCCTTTCTCCCTCCCTCCCTCCAGGCTTCCATCTCTTCTAAACCCTCCCACCTCAAATTGCTCTCTCCAAAGTTACCAGTGATTTTTTAACTGTCACATCTGATGGCCTCGCCACAATCCTCAGCATTCTTGACCTCTCTGCAGCCTTGGACACTCAACCACCCTCTCCTCCAAGATCCTCTCTGGACAGAAGCCCCCAAAGCCATCATGGTAGAGAAAAATCATGGCTAAGAGGGAACCCATGATCACCAGCAACAACTGCGGCCCCACCACGGTTAGACAGGCACAGAAGCATCCTGAAGGCCACTGGTCCCTACTTCCAGCTTCACCCTGAGAGCCACCTTCCAGGGAAACAATCCTGTGAAGAAGGAGCCAGTCAAGCCCGCCAAATGCCACACCTAGAACAAACAAGCTGGGCTTTCCTGCTGAGGGAAAGATGGAAGGCAGCCCATGCCAGTAAGTCAAACCACTCCCACCACCTGGACAACTGCTGCCTCCCCTCAGATCCTGAGCCCGAGAGTATGGAGAAGAGCCAGGCTGGAAGCCTGGTGCCCTCTGCCATCATCCTGAAGAGCTGCAGCCTGGCCCTGCTCCCGCAAGAGGTTGCAGCCCCAGCAGCTGAGTCCTCTGAACTTCCTTTTTTTTGGGGACATGACTAATGCAGGACCTATGTATACACACATAATCGCATGACTATTACACACATTTTTAGTAAGTTTTGTTCTTATCTTGTTGTTGTGGGGGTGGGGGAGCAATTTGGAACTTAACTAAAACTGTATTTTTAAAAAAACTGACAGTCATTGGCACTATCAAACAGCTCAGTACCAGAAAACAACCTCATCTGGTCAGTGGGAATAATACTAAAGGGGCAGCTACTCCCCCTCCCTCTGTCTCCCCCATCAGAGAGCAAGCAGGACCTGCCTCCCTTTTCTATTAGGATCCCCAGCCTGCGCTCATTTGATTCAAGGAATCAACAGAATCTGTTTGGGTCATTTGTAAAAGCCACATATGCCATCAAAGCACGAGGCCAACAGAGAGCCGTGTGATATTTCCAGTTCAGACTCCAATTTCACTTTGAATGGACTGTGGTGGATGGCAAAAGGCTGCGGCGCAGACCTGGGCTCATGTCCTTGGCAGTGCTAGTCCAATCCAGAGTTCAGTTTAAAATATGTAAGTGGCTAATCTTCCTTCTATCCTGACTTTTTTAAAAGTAAATTCTCACTGTGGAGTTTTAGTTACTCCAAATTTCTTGTTACTATTTTCTCTCTTTAGCTCTGCAATGTGTCCGTTTTGCAGACTCAGATAGCATTAACAGTCACAATTGCCTTTGGCAGCACCGTCATTTTTACTGACTCTGGCACATCCTTCTTCCTCTTTGCCTGTCATTATACCCACCTTTCTCTTGTTTTGCTATTGCTAGCATTTCTAGAACTAGAGCAAATTATATAAGCTACTAAGTTGCTAAGGCCTGTTGATTTCACCTCTGCAACATCTTTGGTCATTTTACCTCTGTAGCATCTGTTCATTCCACATCTGCAGTTATCATCTCTCCAATTCACCTCCTCCTCTCCTCTGACTCTCCCCCCACTCTGGTGCAGACCTTCATCACTTGATGTCTGGACTATTGCTATAACCTGCTGGGGCATCTGCCTGCCTCCAGTCTCTCTCTACTCCTGTCCATCCTTCATTCAGCCTCCAAAGGGATTGTACTGAGTAAACACCAATGCCTATAGCCACCAAATATAAAATTCTGTTTGTATTTTAAGGCTCTTTACAGTCTGACCCCTCCTACCTTTCCATAACTTAATGCTTTCTCTGTACTCTGGTCAGTGGCACCAGCCTCCTGTGGTTCCTCCCACATGACACTTCCCTCAACTCCAGGCATTTTCTCTGGTTGTCTCCTAAGCCTAGAATTCTCTCCTTCCTCTTCTGTCTCCTGGCTTCCTTTAGGTCTCGGTTAAAATTCCAGTTTTAGGGGATTAAGCATTTTTTAAATAAAGAAGCATTTCCCAAGCTCCCATAACGATAACGCCTTTCCTCTCAACTCCAAGTGATATCCATATATGTCTTGTTTGTAGTTATTTGCATATTGTATCTAACCCCCGTTAGACTGAGCTTCTTGAGAAGCAGGGGCAGTTTTTTGTCTTTCTTTGCATCTCTAGCACTTAACTTGAGAAATAGTAGAAAATAAATGTCTGTGACTTCATTTACTTATACTTTGTATTTTAAAAAAAATAATGAACATAGTACCTCATCATGGGTCTTTTCTGTCTCCACTGAAACAAGAGTGGTTTTGAATGTTATTTTTAATATGATTATGTTGACCGCTTTCCTAATGCTGAACTATCCTCATATCCCTGATGTAAATCCAATCTGGTCATAATGACTTCTTGAACAAACTGCTGTAGTCAGTCTGACAGAATTACATTTAAAATTTTTGAATAAATCTTCTTTCATGATATTGATCTATAGGTTCTCTTTATCCTTTCCTGGTTTAAGTATCAAAACTGTATTTGGTTGATAAGAGAAGTCTGGCAGGGTGCTTTCTTAATTTTTGGACATAATTGTTTTCCTGAAAAATTTGATAGTATTCTCCTATAGATCCACTGAGACAGAGTTGGGGTTTTTTGGCTAACTCCTTAGCATCTGATTCTACTTTGTTTTCTGAGGTTACACAACATTTAACATCCCTACATAGCATCCTTTTTTTAATTGTGGGCTTTTTGTAATTTTGAATGTACTCCTTTAAGTCTTTTGTGTATTCGGTTTTGTTAGGCAAGTAGATTCTGTAAATTCTTTTATTTCTTCTGGTTGTATTATGATTCAACTCGTTTATTTTTTAGTTTCTTGATGTGATTTTCTGCTCTCTGACAAATATGACTATAGAGAAGCATGGAAAGCCTTAGATGAACTGACACAGAGTGAGGTAAGCAGAGTCAAGAAAACACACACAATGACAACAATGTAAATGGAAAGAACTACAAAACAATGCAAAAAAGCTTTAAAATGACAGTGAACAGGCTAAGCCCCCCAAAAAGACTGAAGAGACAATCCTCTCCAGAGATACAAGACTGGAGGCATCTATATAGACGGGACCTTGCATATAGGGTCAATAAATTTATTATCATCATTACTATTGGAGTATTCATTGGTTTTGCTTCATTTTTTTTCTTTTAAAAATTCTGTTAAGAGAAGTAAATCCCTGGCAGGGTGAGGGGGAAGGACACAGGGGGATTTACACGCAACAGAAAAATAAACTATATCAAGAGAAATCTTTTTAAAACAGCAGCAATGAACTATTCTCTTGGCCCAACTTTTTTGGTGGCAATGTTCGTGTTTTCTAAGTAATCCTTATGTAAAGAAATGTGACTGCAATACTTGCGCTTGCCTCAAGATCCTACCCCGAATCACTCAACAAGCATTTATCAGGAATGACAGTGTGTGAGGCACTGTGGTTACAAATACCAAAGGGAAACAACTCCTGCCCTTGAGGAGTTTCCATTCAAAGAGAAACAGACTAGCCTGGTAATTTCATGCAGAGGGAGAGAAAGTGGGCCCAGGCCTGCTCTCTGTGCACTCTTAACTTGCTCATGGTATTCCAAGCCCCATCTCCTCATATCCCACTACTGGATGCCTAAAAGAGCATCCCCAACATCAGCAACTCAGCAGCAGCTCTCCTCATCTTCCTGGGCCCTGATCTAGTCCCCTCCTAAGCCCCAAACACTCCAGAACGCATACCGTAGACTGCACCGTCGCTGTGATCTCCGTGGCCTGCGTCGGGTTGCCTTTCCAGCTGCGGACCCCCGGGCTGCTCCTGGCAGACGTAGATGGTAAGACGGGGTCTTATTGTCCTACAGGTACAAGATGCCATAGGTGAAGCTAGCTCGTGATGAGAAAGCTGCAGCTACCTCCTTGTCACATTTCCTCACACAGGGGTCACTCAGAAAACACCAATGGAGTTACCAACAAGCTAATGATAGATATCATTTGTAGAACGCTTCAAGTTTGGAGAGTACGTAACTTCCATCTCATCTGGACAACCTTATAAGATAAATTCTAGTATTATCCCCATTTAGAGATGAAAATGAGTCTCAGAGAGGGAGAGTGTGACTAGCTATATAACCCGAGATCCTTCTGACTTAGTCCACCACTCTCCACTCTCCTGACGGCCTCCTTGTTGATGGTCCCAGGTCCCTGAAACTGACGATCTGGATTCCAAACTTCAAATTTTGAGAAGACGCTGGTGCCCTGAAGGCCCAAGGCTAATCCAGTGATCGTGGAACCCCAAGGCCTGTCCCCTCCCCACAACTCTAGGGGCATCGGCAGCCAAGATGAAAAGCTCTGTTTCTCAGCCACAGTGACCAGTCCTGCCCATTCCCAGAGGGCAACCAACACACCAACTCCTATCCAAGTCAGCAGGTGCATCCCAACCTGATTCCTGAAGGTTGAGATTCTCTCCTGGAAGAAAGGCACGCTCAGGCTGCCCTGAACCCCACTCATTTACCTTGACTTCAGTGCATTGTAGAGCCGAATGCCATCAGCTGGGCCACAGATTTGTACGAGGTCCTCTCTTGTCAACTTTAATAAATCTGCACCTGAAAGAGAGAAACAACTGCCCCTGAAAGCTACAAGCAGTGGGGCCATTTTTCTGATTCTGACTGATTGTTGGTCATGCCACCTAGAGCTCCCATGGAGAGGCCATTCCTCCCAAGCCAGCTTCCTGTCTAGAAAGCACAGTCTTCAACCAGGACACTGGAAACCCAGAGAAAGGCTGCAAACAGAGGCAGATGGGGGCTTCCTTTGCTTTTGACCATATTCTTCAACAACCACAACTCACAGCTCTGAGCTCATTTTCTTTAAAATAGATTAGATAAATTCTAACTATAACCACCTGAGTACCTTTGAGATTTCCAACTTTACCAAACTAACGACTAAGGTAGCTCATTGAAACTGGGATTCCAGCAAGACTGCCAATCATCCCTCAGAGAAATGAGGAACAGATCTGCCTTTCCATCTCCAAAGATTCACGCCCAATAAGGAGCGCAGGCCTCCTGGGAGTCCATTGAATGCTTTCTGCTACCATCATGACCTCAGACAGGTACTCAAAGACGCCAGCAGGCTGGGGGGCAGGTGTATTCTCTGTACAGGTACCACTGAAGATTATGGACTTTCTAATTCTTCAAGTTCTTTCTTACACACAAGCTTTCTTTGGCTCTAGCACAATAAAGAGGCAAATTATCTGCATCCAAATTAGCACTGCAAATGGGACTTTAGTTTTTGGGAGGTATATATAGAGAAAACTCCACTGATCACGCTGCCATATCTAAACTCTCTCGGGGTGGGGGGGGGGACAACACACATGGATTATCAATGCTTCATGGAAATACAATTGTCTCTAGCATCCTGTACCCTACGCCAGGACCCTTTGTCCCCTGTATACATGTATATGCACAGTGCCTCACCAAAGCAGGCACCTAGTGTCTCACTCAAGACCTCCTGCTTTGATCCCATCTGTGACAAAGGGGGACATACCTGAGAAATTGGCGAAGAGTCTCGAGTAGGTGGCGAACCTGTGCCTGAGCAGCCATTGCTGGGCTTCCTGGATGGTGGCTGATGGGTGAAGTTGCTGGGGGAGGGGAGAGCAGCGTGTAGAGCCCACATTTACCTGCCCCCCCACAACCCAGCCTGCCTCCCCCTGTTGGCACCACCAATACCCACTGAAGAGTGGCAGAGGCTGACTCTGCCTTCCCAACAAAGCACGACCATTGCCTGTGGCAAAGAGAGATACTCACTTCACTGGAGCCTTGGGAAATTCCTTCTCCTTGATGGTTTGGGGAGGAGGAATCGCTAGGGAGAAGGAAGGAAGGAAGGGAGAGGGGGGCTTTTATACCGAGTCTGGCTAAGGAAGATGAGATCGAGTCTCCCAGAAACCGAAGGACCAAATCAACACTGCCGATGACAGAAATTGAGGTTAGGAATCCAGGGAAAGGAAAGAGGCCTGAACAAATCTAACCAACAAAATCTTGACCCTAAAAAAGTTGGAACCCGTTCCACTAAGAAGAGAAGATTCTGTAGCCCATTACCCATGGCCAGATGGGAAAGTGACCATCCCAGAAGGAGCGAACACTGACCACTATAAGCTCCACCCGAGGCAGCAGTGGGAGACACCAGTTGAGCAAGGTAACCTAACCTTGGGGCGCACTGAGAGAGGTGGAGCTCCCACTAAGGAGGACAGTCCCCCTCCATCATCCGGAGGTGTGTTCAGTTCTGAGCACCATGGTCTCGGAACACCCAGAAGTGGGAAATGGCAGCAAGTTCAGGCCACGTGAGACTAGACTGAAGGAATTGAGGATGTTTCACTTGGACAAGAGAATACTCTGGGAGACACAAGAGGCATCTTCAAATATTAGAAGGGCTCATTTATGGAAGAGGGATCAGATTTGTTCACTTAGCCCCTGCCAAAGAGCCAAACCAGTGACTATGGGATGGAGGCACAAAAGGGCAAATTTAAATTTAATATCAATCAATAAGTAGGGGATGGACTGCTCTGGGAGATGGAGTGCCATCCCTCTTGGGTGGAGGTGGGGGGGTCTTCAAGCAAAAGTCTACATGACCACTTGTTAGGGATGTCAGAGGCAAGGGTTCTTAATCAGGAGCCCCCAAGTGCTTTCAAGTACTCACTTCCTTAAACATATACCCTGACCCAGCAAAAAGGGACAACTCCCAAGAAAAGAAGGACTAGAATCAGTTTGCTTAGCTACGCTGCCAGAGACCCCCCAAGTCCAGCCCTACCTGTATCTCTTCCCTCCAAATATTTCTACCCACCAAACTAACCCATGCTCAGAAGAGGCCACAAACGCACCTTCTCAGCTTCCCACAGGAGGCTGCTTTGAATACTGGGTTTTCATTGGCAGGCTAGATAAGGACTTGTAGTTATAGAAAGCAGGAAATCTCCCCTCTGGGAATGTTGGCCAAGAGTAAATGAAGATATATCTACATCTTACTGCTGGAATCATTTTTTCAGCTCCCGAGGTGTCAGGAGTTTGGGGGGGCCTGGACTCTGCCCCAAAACTAAGTGGCTGCCAAGTGGTTTTTTACTGGCGAGCCAGCCTGATTCTCTCAGGGTCAGGGACTTGGTGGTGGCTTGATTCGTACCAGCTTTCACCATCTACAGACCACCTGCAGAGCGGGAACTTTGGGTCTGAGCCATGTGAATTGGCTTCCCTGGGAGCCAATCTGATCTCAGTCTTTCTGCCTCACTCTTCACATGGTGGTGACAAAGCTAAAGAGGGTGGCAGAGCCACCAGTCAGAGCACTTGGCTCAAAGCTGATCCCAAATCACAGACAGTGAAAGGAGGAAAAGGGGAGAGTGAGTGGGAGGGGAAAGACGGTGAGAGAGACGGAGAGAGAGAGAGAGAGAGAGAGAGAGAGAGAGAGAGAGAGAGAGAGAGAGAGAGAGAGGAGTGGAGATGGAACAAGAGATACAGAGACAGAGGGACCCAATTTTTGCCCACCACCACAGCACACCATTATGGCTGCTTTGGCCACACCAGATGAGAAACTGCTTGGTCTGTGACCTTGGGAAAAGCTCCTGAGGGAAGGCTCGCAATTCAGCATGGATGATGGTCCTAGCCCCCATTAACATTTGGAAAAGAAAACTCTGACCTCCCCACTGAAGGGTTTTCAATGGAGCGCTGCCTCAAGCAGCCTGCCACATAGCCACATACCTCTCGGGGACTGGGACGCTGCAGGCGCTGTGCTGAGCAGAGGTGAGAGTGAGAGTGGGCGCAGGGCTGTCACTGACATAGGATGCACTTGTGGCAGGCCATGGAGAGCACTGAGGAGGAAGAAGACCCATGCACGTCAATCACTAGGGTGCTTGTAAAAGAAAAGGAAGTCATTTCTTAATCTTTTGGTCCTTTACTGCCAAATTAATTCTTGACTTGAATCCAGCCAAAGGAAATTAGGTTTCTAAATGTCACCTAACACTGACTAAGGTTCTTTTCCCAACTTGGGGGTGAGGAGCAAGGATGGCCACATCAATGGAAGGTCATTAGAGTCTGAAAGAGGAACTATTCCAGCCATCACTTCTGTCTCAGTCTCCACTTCCCCAAGGAACCTGGACAGAAAGTAGTAGGACAGTGGCTCCAAAGCTGAATTCTTGGAGAGGCCCTGGAGACTCAGCCTTCCTACCATGGTGGGTGGGGCTGGGTAGGGTGGGGCTGGGCTGAGCTGCTCTGTTCATCTTGGGTTCACATTTCCCACGCTTCTTTATGATGTGCCATAAGCAAGGCATAAGGAGTCCAAGGGAGAGAGGGAGAGGGCCTCACCCCCTACCGAGGGAGTTAAAAGGCTTACATCATGGGACAGAGGAGGGAGAATTTTCAGCCACATTTGACAATTCTGGCCAAATTCCAACAGAGGAGTGTGGGAGATCATGGCCTAGCAAGGACACAGTCAGTGGGCTGTGTGCCCATTGAGGGCAACACTGAACCAACAGAGACCAGAGCAACTGCTGAGAGGGGCTTTTTACTCTTTTAAAGCAACAAGGACACAGAAAATGACCTCAAGTAGAATGGAAGGCCTCCTGTACAGTGGTGGGGTTCTGTGGACTCCTCATGCTGCCCCAGGCAAGGAACAGAAAAACACTTCCTATTTCTACTGAAATTAAACACCAGTGTCATGACCCAATTATACTCCTCTAGCAAGGACAGCAAAATTTGGGAGGTGCTAACATCTCAGGAGTCAGACAGGAAGCAAGACAATGGAGATTAGGGCTTCGACGCAGGCATCTCCCCCGGGCCATGGCATCTGGCTCAACCACCCTATTGAGGGACTTCTACATGCCTGTCCACAGCCCAAACTGGGGAACATTCCCTAGGCACACTTGGGTCACAGAGAAACTAGAAAGGAGATAGAAATCGAAACATGAGCACCCCAAATCCTCTCTGTCCTGTGCCAGGGAGGAGCCTTAAGCAAATCAGCTCTCCCCTAGGTACACAAGTATCCTTGCTATTAAGCAAATGCCCCTTCATAGCCTCTCTCTGGATGTTGGAAAAAATTCAAAAGCATTCTTTTGGGAAAGAATAATTTAGCTCTGATCCAGGCTGACAAAATAAATCTCGAAGAGGCTTGAGGGCCCTAGCCCACAGCCTCAACTACAGGTGGCCAGTAAGACACTGCAACAAGCAGTGGGCCTAGGAGCTCAATTGGGAGCCCTATGGGGAGCTCAAGTCTGACACAGTGGTAACCTGACCAATATTTACTGTTCAACAAATTAACATCATCATAGAGTTAACAAGAATTATCCTTAGCACTTACCCCAGAATTGAGACTCTCAACTCTGCAACTGGGTAATTAGTGACCCCCGGAGAAATAAAAGAGGCTCCAAGAAGGCTTCCACTTTGGGGCATTAGCACTCAAATCCTTAAATGTTTAGGAGGCCAGAGTCACAACCGATGCTTGCTTGGTTTTCAAAAGAGCTCCCAGCAGCCTTGGGAACTAGGCAAAGAGGCCCACCAAAAAGAAGGTGCCAACTAAAAGATATTCCTGGAAAAACTATGCTAGATACACATATAAACACAGACACACACAGACACACACGAATTTAAAGAAGCATCTCTCACGTAAGGTTACTGCTGATAAATATAATGTAGGAAGAATTCAGTTCAGCAGAACTTGGAATGTCTACTCTGTGCAGGGCACCAGGCCAGGGAAAAGAGAAAAGGGGCCAGTGTCTGCATTCACATCATGGCACTTGCCCACAGAAGCATGTCAAAAGCCTGAGGTCTCCTGGACAAGATGAACCCTTTCTGTTTTCTCTTAGGTAGGATCCCTGGCCAGGGGTCTGTACAACTGCAGGCAGATTAGGAGGGTACTGCTCAGCTTTGCTGGCTAGGTTTAAGCACAGGAGCTCTAGACCTCAATCCCTCAGGGACCAATGAATGGAGAGATCCATGAAAAGATGCTAACAGGTGTTTGTACATTGGCTCTTAGCTTTCGAGAAGAAGGCAATCTTTTTACTAGAGAACGAAGGGAGGTCCAGAAGTGGAGAGGTAGTCTCTGGGAGGTAGGAGAGTTGGGATCAGAAGCCAGGCCTTTTCCTTGAACCAAAATGCCTCTCTAGGCTGCAGAGACAGGCCCCTTCCTGAAGTGTGGGTCCTAGAGATGGTGGGGAGCTTTCCTGTGGCTCTCCCCACTCAGGCCCATGCCCCACTTCACACAACCTCTCAGGGTTTTATCACCCACTACTCACAACCTCTTTTCAGAAGTCTGATCGTTCCTAAATTGGGAATTACAGTGGATAAGTGTCTTCTTCTGCCAAGGCTAAAAGACAAAATTAATGTTGCCATGATCTTAAAATTTTAGATGGAGAAAAAGAGGTTCACAAGGGCCACCAAGGTTCTAGCATCATCTCCTTCCACAGCCAGGAGCAGCTGGGCTTTCAAATCCATGAAGAGCAACTTCACCATCCCAAAGGTGATTAGGGCTCTCCTCAGGTTACAACCCTTTGTTTTATGTTTCTAATGACCAAGATCCATTCCCTGAGATACCCAAATTGGTGGGAGATGGTAGCAACGAGAGCACTGTCCAGCAACTCCATATAGTGACCAAGGGGGTCAAAGGTCAAACAAGGCAACAATACCAAAGGAAGTAGAGAAAGTAACCAGTCTGGGAAAAATGATGTTGTTTTGAGAGATAGAGCTCTTGATTTAAAAAAAAAAAGCCACGTTTTAAGGAAAGGGATCAGAAACAGGCTTGTTATACCAAATGTAAGGTGTCTGCCTGATAACCACAGAACCAAACCTCTTTGGTCTGAGAAAGCATGAGTACTTTCCTGGTGGCCAACAACAGCTGCCACTAATCTGGGGTGAGCCCTAGTGTTCTGCCGCCTGTCTAGACTAGGGTTCACAGAGTTGTGCACATGGCAGGCAAGAGAATGCCTCGATTCAAAAAGGAAGAACCTAGCAAGGCCTTGGCGTACCAACATGTATTTCATTCTCAAGACCCTGTCCAGGGCTGTGCTCCCATGGAGCAAGGTTGGAAAAAAAAGGGCCTCTGGGTTAGGTTCCATATCTGGGAGACATTCTGCTCTCCTGCACGAGTAACACCAGGGAGACGCCATCCTTTACTCCTTCCCTAGAACATTCTACAGCTTTAAGGGCCGCCAGGTGTCTTAAGGAACTGACAAGCTTTATTTTCACACAAGGTAATTCAATGCCAGGAGGCTAGAGCTCAATAAATTCTCAGAAATCTCCAGGGTCAGAAGCCTCTTGAATGTCACTGAGTACTCTTTTTCTCATGATCAGATGAACCAAAAAACTCTTACAGAGCAATGAAAAATATACGTTTCACAAACACAAACACACACACAGACACACACAGAATGCAACAGATTTATATGGGCTCTGTAACCACTAACAAAATCCTGCTCCCTACCAAGTTCTAGGACCTTTTAAGAACTAAGGCCTCTGGTGCTGATGAGTAGAGAGGACCTGGGTTTCCTTTGCTTCTCTGGGGTAAAGTCTCCCAAGCTCTTTGCTCCAGTCCATTCTCTCCCTCCCCCATCCTGCTAAGAGAAGGGTGTCAGGGGAGTCTCATGAGACCAGTATCCAAAGGCCCACCCTTTGCATTGGTCACATCAATCTGCTTCAGACACATGCCACACAGGGAAGCAACAAAAAGCCTGCCTTTTCCCCTGTTCAGAGATGAGTGTGTTTTCCTCCTGGGATGCCTCCTCTTGACCTTCACAATTTCAGTCAATGGGTCACCAGCCCAGCCAAGTTCTAAAGTTTACCACCAGGCTGGCCAAAGGGTGGTGTCTTGAATTGGTAGAGAGCAATCCCATCAGAGAATCATAGAAGGCTTGACAAGTTATAGGTAACTACTTGTTCCAGAGAAATGGGGTAGGATGTGTAAAGTATTTCTCAAAAAGCATCTTGAATCCAGGAGTGAAGTTACAATGGAGGATACATGGGTCACTGCAGAAGCCTGAGGAGCATGCACTCTGGGGAGCCCAGAGCATCAGAGCTGACTCATGGCTCTGGCTCCACTGAGCCACAGACATGCACAGGCAGAGAGGAGGCAAAAACTGGGGCGTTTTACACTTGCTACCATCATGTCTTTAAACATTAATACTATACAGCCACTACCAGAAATGTACAGGGAGAGCAACAGACCTTTTTCAACAGTAGGCAGAAACGAAAGCCATGGTTACCACTGACATGAAGGGAATGGTGGAGCTCATTTCCAAATGGGAAAGATGGTGAGTGGGGGTATGGCTGGGGCTCCCCCTCCCGCACTCCCCAGTTAGGGTCACACTGCACACTGTTTGCTCAGGCTTCAAGTGTTAGATTTAGGAAGCTTTCCCCTGAGGCACAGGCACAAAGCATATTCAGTTCAGCCAAGGCCGTCCTTCAGAATTTGGGCTCCCTTCATCACCACGGAAGTCGGTCCTAGATCTAACACTGCCCAGGGCATCCTGCACAATGAAAAGTAAGCCGAAGTCCCTTACACTGCCTCGCTTTGCCAGAGAATCGCCGCAGTCTGCTGGCAAAGTCCGCTTGCTGGACCTTTTCTGCTCATGTTCAACTGCAGCTTCCATTATAGGCTCAAGCCTCATCTGGACAAACACCAAAGAGGGGGGTCAATTGCTTTTCATTAGACAACGAGGAAAGATCCACTCCCCTAGTTCATGCCTAGTCAGGGCAAACACAGCTCAAGGACTCACTGGCTGGCATTCAAGGGTCTCGAGGCGTCTGTGGGGGGAGGCCTGGCCGGTGCGAGTGGTCATGGGGCCCCTGGGAAGCCTCTGTGCTCAGTGCCCGCCCCAAGGGTTGGCTCCTTCCCCCTGCGCTGCCCACGTCCCTCCCACAACACTCAGCCAGTACGGCTGGTGCCAGGCAGCTAGCCTACTCTTTCTCCAGAAGGAGCGTGAGACACCACATTACCTCGCTGAGGATGGTGGTGTCGTAAGAGGGCTGGTACTTTTCTTTCTCGTGGGCCGTCCTCTTCTCCATCTTTTCTCGGTCCGTTTTCTGTTTTCTGTCTGCTCCTTTAGGCTAAAGGAAAAAAAAATCATTGACTCAACAGGGTAGGTGACAAAAGGCAGCCTTTGGATCAATGCCAGGGTCCAAGCGCCCTTCCCAAGTTCCTGTGAGGAGAGTCGAGGGGTGTGTGTGTACATGCATGTGCATACCTGATGTGTCCCCTGCCCACCCACCCCCACCCGACGAACAGGTCTCATCTCAAGGCTGTGTCCCTGCCCCCCTCCCCGCCCCAGCACAGAGCAGGATGCAAGCAATGGCAATCACAGGCCAGTCCAGAAGACAATGACCTCATGCCAAAGCCTGGTTTCTGCCTCTCACCTTAAAAACTTTGATTTGGCAGCTGGCTGAGTGCAGGTGATCTGTGTAGTCACCGTTTTCATTCTGTTTAAAAGTGTCAACTTGGACTCTGAAAGCAACTCCCTTTTCTCCACCATGCTTCCGCGGGGTGAACTCCGTGCTAATGCAGTGGACCTGTAAAACACAGCAAGAGACCAAGTCAAGGCCCTTCTTGGCTCCGGGTCTCCCTTCCCTCCACCCACACTAGCCAGTCAAGCAACAGAACCCATACCATCACCCCTCTGAGTCTCTTTTGGATTGGTCTAGGTGTCACATGGCACCATCCTGACAGCTGCAGGAGCAGTCCCCAACCCCACCCCCACTGAATGGACCCTGCCCGGTCTATCCGTCTGGCCCAACATCCTCCCTGACCTTCTCTGGCTCATGCCATGTGGCTGGGCCTCTGCCCCATCACCTGCCCATTCCTGCCTCCCAAACAAGTTCACTGTGCTCTCAATTGCTAGCAACCCTTGAAGGCTCATCTCCTTCCCATCCCCAGGGCTCTTCCAGGCTGCCTCCTCCCTGAGACCCATGGCTATGCTCACCCTCCCCCCCGTGACTCTGCCTGCCCCCACACACTCCTGGTTCTCTGGCAGCAGGACCCAAAGCATGTCCAGATCTTGGGGATCGACTACACCTCACACTGAGCCCCTTGACTTCTAAGGCTCCAGCTGGCCTCCTGTACTCTTCTACTGGTGGGTCGTAAACCCAGAAAGGTGCCTTTCTTACCACTGAAAATTCTAGAAATGGCAACCTTTGTCCTAGCCTATAACAAAGCTCAAATTAACCAGAAACTTTGATTTGTATCACTTAATAAGAAAAGTTAACAAGATTTTAAAATGAACAGCTTTGGAAAAACAGAAGTCACTAAGCAAATGAACCAAATTTATGTGTATGAGGAAAAACACTATTTAAAAAAAAAAGAGGATGAGTCTAAGGAAATTAAATTACATACCACAAATATATCATGACATTTCAAATGACTAAATTAGTGTGCTTCCAATAATGCAAAATCCAAACCTGAATAAATACAGATGTGCGTTTGGCAGGGTCCCAGAGAAACTCGACTGCATTTAACTGGCCTGGATTTGTCCTTATGTCAATGACTCCAACAGACATTGGAATATCTGTGGGGTTTTTTTTAAAGAAAGTTACATGAAATTACTATCTTGAATTTTAAAAACAAAAAATCACATCTCATATTTCTGGGTTTTAAAATTTAAATATACTGTTTTCCCATAAACCCTACACACTATAGAGCCTTATGGCTAACCTCTTCTCTGGCCCATCCAAATGTCCAAGTGTCTAAACATCAGAGTGAGTCTCTTCTTTGTATTCCTTAATTATCAATATGGAGATGCTGCCAGGGGCAACAGCAATGGTTCAGAAGAAAGTTCAGTTCCATCCAGCAGGCTCGAACCCAAGCCTAACGAGCCAGCCCCGGCCAAGGAGCAGGGCAGCTTTGGCAAACACCAAGCTGCTGCTGCTGCTGCTGCTGCTGCTGCTGCTGCCAGATTACCAGTGGGTGAGTTTCTTTGAACTAGCTTCTCCAACCTGGGGGGCTTTGGAGGGGAAAAGGGAGGGTGTGTCACACTCACCGAGATCAAGCAGCCGGTCCCCAGGGCGGTTCCACTTCCAGCCTTCCAGCTGCTGGTGCTCTGTATATTGGAGGCGTCTGTCGTGGAACACAACTCTGATGATGCTCTACAGGGACAGGGAAAGACACACTTATGTTCAACAGCCAGGCTGGGGGAATGGAATGGGCTAAGAGAGCCTCCTTCCCAGAAGCACTCTTTTTCCTCATTTACTATTAACAGACACCTAAAATCTAAAAACAGAAACCAAGAAACACAAGGGAACAAAACCTTTCTGGCACTGCAAGAGCCTAGCTTTAGGTATCATAGTTAACAGTCACACCTACTATGCACCAGGCATCATGCTCAGTGCAGAGTGCAATGACATTTCCAAGACTCCAGAACTCCCTCCTAGAGGGTGACTTAAGAGGACAGCCAGGTAAGTACTACTGATGACCCCAGTGATTAAGAAAACCATTCCGTTATGTTTCCACCAAAAGTACTTAACAATAAATCTACAAGAACAATTTCATGTGGAGCACAGCCCCAGCAGAAGGGTGGCACTGAAGCTTGGGTGGCTAAATGAAGGACAAAAGGCAGGACCCTCTCTTTTTTGATCGCAAGGCCTTATTCCTGGGTCGGGGCATCATTCAGCTAACTAGCTTGATTTAGCAGGAAATCCCAGTCAGTAAGTAGGTCTCTTTTCAGGCCCACACAGAAGAAAGTGACTGCATCACACTGATCCCAGAGTTAAGGCTAAAAGGGCCCTTAGAGACCAAGTCCAAATGACCCACTTCACAGATGAGAAACTCAGGCCCAGAGAAGAGAAGGCGTAGGATTTTACCTAAGGTGACCCTGGGAGTCAGAAGCAGATGCAGAGAATTTCCTTCCCCATTACTTAACCTGCTGCAGGATAAAGCCATTCCAGGGTGATATGCAAAGTGCTGTGCCTACCGCCGTCTCCCTAAGGCCCTGTCACCATATGGTCTTATGAGACGCCCAAGGGCCTAGAAAAGTGCACCCAAGAGGGGCCCCAAAAGTGTCTGAGGAAACTGAGTCCAGACACATTTGGCAGAATGCTCCAAAAAGCAGAAGATGATTCTAATGAGTCAGCCCAACACCCCAGCGCCTGCCTCCATCTCCTGTGGGCCCAAGGAAGGAAACCAACAGGGCCTGATCCACGTTCTGCCACAGCAGTGCCCCTGGGCTCTGGCCCTGGACTGCAGCTGTCTCCTGCAGGGGCTCAGAATGACTCTAACCTCTCTAGCCTATTCACTTGAGGGAAAAGGTTCTTTACCAAATATCTTATAAAACAATGGTAGTGCTTACATTTTACCTCGCAAGGACCGTAACACGAGATTTTTTTAATGGAGGGGGGAGGGGAAGGGAGAAGGGGGAGAAGACCCACTGACCCAAGACTAGATTAAATCACGGGAAAAATGCAACCAGTTTGGTTCTGAAGAGGACTAACATGGGAAAAACGTGTGAGCTAGCTGGACATTAAGCCAGCCAACTAGAGAACGAATGAACAAACGAGTGAATGTTGTGTCCTAGACCAGCACATGCAGATGGTTAGGTTAAGCCAGTCAACCAGAGAATGAATGAATAGCGAGTCCCAGCCTAGGGCCTGCAGGTGGTCACTTAAGAGGCCCAGAACACGTGGCAGGCAGGTGCTAACCACAGCCATGAAGTACCTTACATACAAAGGTTTGGGGCTTTTAATGAAAACATGAGACCTAAGCTTATGCTGAGGTGTTGTTAATCAAAAGTCAGGAACCCCAGGGGACGTCCCTCACCTTCACCAACTTTCCACTGCTGTCAGGCGCATCTCCCACTTTCCGGTTGTCCAGCATCCGGATCTCATAGGACTGACCTGTTTCAAAGAAACGTCAGAGTTTTGTGGCATTACAAACTCCACGTGGAAAAGCAAACATTTCCAAAACAACGGTTTCTCAGTCCTTGGTCCTAATAAAGGGGCCGCCTCTTCCCACGTGGCTCATTCGGCACATTAGCCAAATCAAGGTTGTTTTTATAATGCACCAGCCGCTCAATTAGGGATGGAAAATAGGCCTTAAAGCCCCAGTAAGAGAGGAGACCAAAGATAAAGTGTCCCCAGAAGCCAGGAATGCCTCAGAAGCCCAACATTCGGACCCTCCGCCTTCCGGGAGAGCTGCTGCTCTGACTTTCCTTCCTCCCTGGCTGCCCACACCCTGCGGCAGGCCACCCCTCCTGGTCACAACAGCGCCCATCCCACCCAGAGGACCCGAGCCCAGGGTCTTTGGAGGCAGCGTCATGTCAGAGAGGCCTAGCCAGCTCTACCCGGACAGGGCGGACCACAAAAAGGAGACTGAGCTCAGCAAAATATCGCTATGTGTAAGAAGACAGTCAGATCACTAAGAACTTTCTTAGAGGAGAACTGGCCAGGACGGCCAAGTCCCTCATGCTCAGAGCCCTCCTCTAAGGAAAAGGCAAGCCCGACTCCCGAGTCCAGCATAGTCAACAACCATTTTACTGCCTTTGCTGGCGGATGAGGCCCATGACAATTGAACTTAACCTGCTGCACAACGAGCTTGAAAAATTCTGTCTTAATCTTTTCCAAAAGCCAAATTTTAAACCTGTCATGTCTTTCTTCTCTTTAAAATTCTGAATAAAAGGTTTTCTGCATTTTCTGGAAATTAAAGTAAGGGTGGGCCTGCCCTGACAGCTATGCAGATTCAAAAGCCCCCATGACTTCAAACCAAGGTTTCTGATTGTCCTCAGAGCTGAAAACAAGGCAACCCTGGGGAAGGGGACATGGCCCTCTCCAAGAAAGGCTTGTTGAGGGGAGTGTGGCCCACTCCTCAGCCTCCTCTACAGCTCTCACACACCCTGTCACGTAGTGCCAAACACCAAACCTGCCGTTTTGAGGCCAAGGCAGGGCCCTCCCAGCATGGAGAGGCTCAGGATGCTGCTGCCTCCATTCCCAGATGTGGCCATCTGCCGGCCGGGCCCCAGCGAAGTGGCTGGGAGGTACTATGCTTCCCTTCAGAGAACAGCAGAAGTATGAAGCCTTAGCAGATACCAAACTGACTCTGGCTACTAAAAGGACAGATACTCAAGATAAATCAAAACAACCTCAATGATGGAGGCTTAAAGTTTTTCCCTCATTCCTACTTCTTCAAACATCTGGCTCACCAGGGATCTGGTGAGCACACATTGTCGCCTCCAGGCCACAAACAGGTGGCGATCCAAGTACAATGGCACTTTGCCCATGGACAGAAACAGAGACCGATGCCCACAATGGTCCAACTACACAGCCACCAAGCACTAGGGCACCTAGACACCCCAGACCATTTCAGACCTGGGGGGACCTCCAGAAGTCCTACCGCCCACACAGCCACCTTCCCGAGTGACAGGTGAATCCCCCCCCACTCCCATCCCCTCCCCCACAGGCTTCTTGGGAACCCTCTGTCTTAGCAGGCTCCTGCTGTCCTCCCAAGTGTGTTCTTTATGGACCAGACCGAGCCTGCTGAATCTCAGTGCTGTGCAGGATTTCAAGGCCACCATGTCCCTCTCCCACAGCAGATAGCCAACGAGATCCACCAGCCATCTCCCTCTGTGATACTGTTCCTGGTCAGAAAGCTTTTCCTTATCATGGGCTCTACAAGGACAACTTCTCTCCACTGCTCTTGGGACCGACCTAGCATTGGTCTTTCTCTGCCCTAGGAGAGGGTGCCCTCTTCAGGATACTCATCAGCTGATCACAATCCTTCCAACACCAGCCTCTCACCAACGTGTGAGCCACCCAACTGTCATACCCAATCCTTGTTCTCGGCTGCCTAAAAGTACACCAGTGTTCTGTTGTGGAGTCACACCGTCTCTTTGCAAATAAGACTGATCCACCAGAACAAAACAGCCCAGTCCTTTGTTTCCTGGTTATCAACACCAAGCCTTCCTCCACCAGAAGTGAACGCTAATGAAGCAACCCCAAATCTGCGCTCAGATGACACCCCTTGCCCAGTGTGGGCACCTGGAGGGTCTAGCTATTCCTACACCAAGCAGCAAAGGGCTGGAGCACAGGCCACTGCTCGACTCTACTACCAAACTTAAGTCCCAAAGCGTTAACCAGCAGAGTGGGGATCACAGCACCTCACAAAGGTCACCTAAGTTAGGGGCGGAGCAGATGCAGAGACAGTCTCTCTTTCTTAATATGCCAAGGAAAAGCATTGTCCCTGACCGTGAAAACTTCATGTAAACCATAGGCTATGGGAAAATGCAAAACTTACCTGATGAGGAGCCCAGAGCAAGCCCACAAGCTCTAAGCCCTACTAAGTGCCAGGCCCTGTGCTAAGCACTAGATACAGTCCTGTGACGTGCTTCAGCAACAAAGGAAAAGGAAGCCAAGGCAGTCAACAGATGGTGGGAATCCTTCAAGGCCAGAGACTCAGCCAGAAGAAGGCAGCATAAAGGACTGAAGTGAAGGGCAGTGCAGAGATGAGTTGGGCACCAAGAGGGGCCAGAGTTATTAGCGAGAAGGGTTAAGGTTTGTCTGTTGCCAATTTGTTATCTAGGAGCCCAGTGGAAGGGTTGGGGTGGTCTGGGGAGATGCCAGGGAGCAGGATTTGGACAATGATCATCAGGGGGCTATGGCAGGGTAGGAGTCTGTTAAATCACTGACAAACGAGTCCAGTAGGTCATCATCGTTATCATCCCTGGGTGTTTCTGGCACGGGATGGAAATGAGGGCATGAGGCTGTCAGACAGGAAAAGAGGGTGGGGTCCTGGCTAAGGCCACAAGCAGAATGGAAACTCAGGCTTAGGGACACCTGGGTACTCCCATGCCCCCAGGCACAAGGCAACTTGGGGGAGAGTAACATTCAAGAAAAGAATTAAAAATAATCCATAAAAATGTGATCTGATGGACCAGCAAACTTGGGAATCAGGGCATGAAGATTAACACACCAGGAGCCCCAGCTTCCTGTAAAGGCCCCATTGTGCACAGCTCAGTTTCCTGCCCTAGAAAATGCAGGAGAGTTGACTATATCCTGAGTCCACACGAAACTCATGGAAAGACTAAGCTCCTCAGTCTTTGCCTCTCTCTCACTGATCTGACCAGGAGGTCCTCCCAGACCTCCACAGACCTGCAGTTCTTGTAACCCCAAGCAAGAGCTTGGTACACCCTCTGCATCATGTGTCAACCAAGGATGGACTAAGCAGCAGGTACACATCCCCTACGTGGACAAGATGAAAAAAGAACTGAGATGACAGACATCAGAAGTGAGGCAGACCACCTTAGCATTTCATCATTAATGGATTCTACCAAGTCAGGATCTGCAGCCTTTTCCATTCTCAAATTAAGGGTTTCTTCCAACATGGCTCCAAAGTCAGAGGCCTATATGTTAAAGACAGGCTAAAATACAAGCTCCAGTATTCTTTCTTGCCCCTTGCTATCCTGCTCTTCACTGACGTAGTCACAAGCCTAAGGGAAGCCCATATGGCCTCTCACGTGGACAACTGGAATAACCTCCTAAGCGTACCCCATACCTACCCATCACAACAGGTTTGCACCTCAATCTTCAAGGAAAAAAAGCCTGGCACCGAACCCCCCCTTTCATCTTTAGGCCTATTCCACTCCACCATACCTTCTGACTTGCGGCCCACAGATCTCTCCTCTGCCTCTGGCCCATGACCCTGAGCTCCCTATCTACCTCTTCTTTGCTGAATCATCCTCAGGACTCTCCATCTACAGCCCTCCCCTCCCCTTCTCTGAGGATAACGGCTAATGCTCCAGGACAAACGAAGGTCAATGAGAACAGCAATTGCTTTACGTGTCACTCTGTCTCTTGGCATGGCCAGCACGATGGCTGGATGGTGCCCCGGGTGTACCTAATCCAGGTTTCTGGAGTTCAGTTTAAGATTGTGCCAATCCCAAGACATGCTATGACTCTGGCACAAATCCAACAGGAGCCTCTGGTCAGGCCGAGATGCTTCTGCCTCATCACAAACCATGTGGGAACTCCTCTGAAGTGGGCAAGGCAGAAGCAAAAATCGCCTCCAAATATCATGGCAAGAGTCTGGAGAAGAGCCCCCAATGCTGCGAGATCACCTGGTCGATGCCCTCCACAGCCTGTCTCCTAGAAAGCTCTTCCTGCATCAGGCGGCTGCCCCCTACCGCACATCCCTTCTCACATCTACCGCTGCGGTCAATCTCTTTTTGGGTTTCCAGTGACTCCTCAGAGGATGAAACACTTCCAATCTCACCCAATTTCCAGGCGTGCATGCCTAGGCTGAGAGCGCGACCACTCATCATGCCAAACGAGGCCAAGAGCACTGAGGCCTCGTCTGAGAGCCCTTCCCCAAGACAGAAGGTGCCAAATGACAGGAACACGAGGACACAAACGCACGCTACTGATGACCCCAAACCACTCCTGAGGCATCCTTCACCTCACACCCCGCAAACCAGCCCAGGTGACAAAAGGTGGGATGAGTCAATGGTGGAGGGTTGTGAGGAGTCAGGCATGCTTGTGTATTGTTGGTGGAGCTGCAGATCTGTATGACCACTGTAGAAAGCTGTTTGGGAATGTGCAAATAAACTAACACATCCGTACCTTCACAACCAGAGATTCTACTGCCAGACACATACCCAAAGGAGGCCACAGAAAAGAAAGTCCTCAAAGACACCAAAATATTCAGAGTAGCCCTTTTTATGCAAAAGTAGACAAGTACTGGAAGCACCATAGAGGCCCACCAATCAGGACATGATTAAATAAACCGTGGTGGGCTGTAAGAAACAACCACTATGACGAAGACAGAGAAGCTTGAAGGGGCTCCATGAAGGGATGCAGAGTGAAGGAAACAACAGACAGTAACTACAGCAAGGCCAATGAGAAGCACCACACCAAGAACAGAATGCACCAAGAAAAAAATGCATGGGATGAAGAACAAAGAGCTGGTGAGGCAGAAGTCCATGAGGGCTGCCCTTATCTGCAGTCTTTTAGGACTGACAAGTCAGTTATGCTCATTTGTTTTGTTCTTTAAAGAATTCTATTTTTTACATAAAGCAGTTAACAGAGAACTTACAGTGACATTAAAAAAAAGACATCAACAAAAACTTGTTTAAAAGCCAAGAAAAGCTTTTCTCAAGGCCCATATAGGATAATTTCTACAAAACAAGCATTGATGCCAATCAAACCAAACAAAGGTACTCTCCTCCTCCCCAAGGAACACCCAGCTGATCCACACCACCCCCCTCCTTTCCCCAAGGCTCATCCAGCTGCCTCAACCCACACCCACCCCGCCAAGGGGTGCCAAGCTGGGCTGCCCCATCCCACCTCCTCCCCACAGGCCTCTCTCACCTTGGTTCAGGTAAGTGAGGCTTTCATCGTGCAGTCTGACTGCAGGGGATGTCGCAGCACACAGGATGTACTGAAAGGGTGGTTGTTTGGGATCACCATCCAAGGGAAGGACAGCGTCTTCCTCCTTGAAAATGGGTAGGGCCAGCACATCACTGAAAACAAAAGAATTTTACTTCTCAACAACATTAAATTGTGTCTTGGAATTCTGAACATACAGTGAGCTCAGAAATGATGAGCAAAGGGAGACTTAGAGCAGAAATGGTTATTACCAAGGGCCCACGTGAAACAAATGCACAACTATTGATCCAACTTGAGAGATGAGGAAGGGACACATGCAGGAGTCACAAAGACCCCCACCAGGAATCCCCAAGCCTTACAAACACCAATGGGGTTTTCCTCAGCGCTGCTGCCAGGAGACATGGCTTTCAGAAGACAAAGGCGCCAAATTTGTCAGAAAGCAAGAGAAGGATTTGAGATGCGGGAATGATTAACTAGCTCTTGGCCAGGGATGAAGGGCATCCAGGTCGAAGTCTTAATGCAGACAGAATGACAGGCAAGGTCTCTCTGGAACATTTCCCCCCTTTATTTCTGTTAAGTAATGAGCCTGTAAAGAATCATGGCAGCCTAAGTGCACAGAAATCTTATAAATGGCTGCACGTGTGCAGAAGGTTATGGGACCACAGACTAAAAGCTGTAGGGGACAATAACGTCCAACCACCTCATTTTAAAGTGAAGGGAATCAAGGCTCAATACTACTTACTCCCGCAGATAATAACAGGGCAGCCAGGGGGCACCACAGAAGATATGAGTTCAGATCCAGCGTCAGATACCTATGGCTATGTGACGCTGGACACGTCAGTTAACTCCTGTTTGCCTCAGTTCCCTCATCTGTAAAATGGGGATCAAAACAGCATCTGCCTCCCAGGGCTAGCAAATGAGGACAAAAAGAGATAATTGTGAAGTGCTTAGCACAGCACTTGGCACATAGTAAAGGCTAGGTAAATGTTGGTTTTGTTGTTTAGTTGTGTCTGACTCTTCCTGACCCCCTGTCTATGGGGTTTCTTGGCAAAGATACTGGAGTGGTTTGCCATTTCTTTCTTCAGTGGACTAAGGCAAACAGAGTTAAGTGGCTTATCCAGGGTCACATAGCTATTAAGTATTTGAGACTGGATTTGAAGTCAGGTCTTCCTGACTCCAGGCCCAATGCTCTAACCACTGAAACATTTAGCTGCCCCCTATGTGTTAGCTATTATCATGAATAAGTAGCCCTGAGAGTATTCAAACCCAGGTCCTTCAATTCCAAATCCAGGGTTTTCCCCACTGTCCTGCTAATAGTTATGACCTGCCTTGAGTGCCTTTCATTGGTAGTGCTATTTCTGCTGGGCTCCTTACCCATCACGCCTGACTCCCCTCCGCTGGACTCTCGACTAGAAGCTCACACCACCTCTGACCTACTCACTCTGGAAGTTCCCTCCTTGCCTGTGGCCTCTACCTCCAATAGGCTGGATCTTCCCAGAACCTCCATTTGAAGAAAGCAGCCCCGGCCAACCTTGTCTTCTTGTCAACTGCTGCTGTATGCGACTGGCTTTATGTAAAAAGCCACTTTCATGTGACAGCCACCAGCCTCCCTGTCACCTCCCCTACCCCATGACCTTCCTGCTTAGTGTCCAAAACTCTCCGATGGGTGAGGACTGTGGCTATCAGACCCTTTGGGGCCATCTTCTGGAAGTTTCCAGTGTTTTGTTCCAGGTGGGTGACCCAGCCAGATATCCTTGCCCTGTGGAAATCTAGGAATCAGAATGATAGTAAAAAGCATCTGATGTAAAGAATCCATAGACACAGGAGCCAAAGCAAAGCAGGAATGGATTACATACCCCACTCCTAGGAGGAAGCAAGTAGAGGATGGGTTCTGCAACCAGAATAAAGCTGGTAAAAAGGGATGAACTTCAACCCAAGTTAACTTTTAAATTTCCTCCTCTGGGCGGTAGAGCATTGTGACTATTCAAACGCACTATTAGATATAAAGGCACCTAATAAAAAAGCATTTAACTACCAACAAGAAAAGCTATCAAAACTGGAGAAACAGCTAGTATAACTAGTAATAGTAGGAGATCTTAACATATGCCTTTCAGATCCAGAGAAACCCAACGAAGAGATGAACAAGAAAGAAGTTAAAAACCTGAACAGAACTTTAAAAAATGAGAGATGATAGATATCTGGAGATCACTGAATGAGAACAGAAAGGAATTTACATATAACCCTAAATGCATTTTTACAAAAACTAACCTTGTATTAGACCATAAAGACCTGACCAAAAAAACATAGGAAAGCAGACATATTAAGCCCATCATTTACTGACTGTATTGCAATAAAGGCATTTTAAAGAAAGGATCCAAAAGAAATTAGAGACTAAATAACAATTCTAAAGACCTGGTAAATCAAAGAATTATATAAATAACTGAAAATGACAGCAATGAGACAATTTGCCAAACCTTATGGGATATACCTAAAGCACTTCTGATGGGAAATTATATCTCTAAATACTTTCATCAGTACAAGAGATGAACAAAGTAATGAATTAACTTTACAACTTTAAAAATATTGAGCAAATAAAAAATCCTCAACTAACAGAAATCCTGAAAATTAAAGAGATTAAAAAAATTAAAAGCAAAAAGACCATTGATCAATAAAATTAGAAAAAGTTTTTCGAAAGAACCTAACTAACCAGAATCTAACTAGATTGCCTTTTCCTTCTCCGACTTATTTTACAGGTGAGGAAACCGAGGCAAACAGAGTTAAGTGGCTTGCCCAGAGGTCACATAGCCAGGAAGTGTCTGAGGTTGGATTTGAACTCAGGGAGATTAGTCTTCCTGAACCCAGGTCCTGCACTCTATGCCCTGTCCTAAGTACATCTTAAGACATTCTTAGAGAACCCTAGAGAGTCAACTAAAAATTACTATTTTAATTATAATAATTATTAACTTAAACAAAGTTGAAAGATATGAAACAAATCCATATGTCAGCATTTCTCCATATAACCAACAAAACCCAGTATGAAGAGATAGAAAGAGAAATTCCCTTCAAAACCCCTCTAAAACATATGATGAAAAATGTTATCCACCTCCAGAGAAAGGACTGATAGAATCTAAATGCAGATTGGGCATATTTTCTAAACTTTACTATTCTTGATTTTGGAGGCGGGGTCTATGTTTTCTTTTGCAACATGGTTAATATGAAAATGTTTTATATGATGCCTAGTCATAATAATCTGTATCAAACTTTGGAATTTAGACCTTAAAACTTAAAAAAATGTAAAAAAATTTTTGTTCATAGGTAACTGGGCAAAAAATTTAAATATTTTAAAAAAATTCCAAAAGGTAGAAAATACTTGGGAGTATCTTCAAAGATCCTAGACTAGGATTCAAAGACTAGGAATTTGAATTTAACTATAAGACAATACATACAGAAACAGACCTAAATAATCTGAGAAACAATAAATGCTCTAGGCTGTAATAGAGCAAGGCACTACAGAATGTCCCAAAAGTTTCAGTGAAGTATTAAACCATCAGATTTAAGAGCTAAAAACTGCAGACTTTTTAGACATTCATATAATAAAATGATAGGACAACCCGAACAATTGCTCTACCAATCAAACTCCCAAAAGAATATTTTAGAGCTAGAAACCAATCAAAACAAAATTCATATGGAGGAACAAAGGTCAAGAATTTTAAAGGGTAATTACGGAAAAAAGTCAGAAGGATCTATCCAAATCATACCTCAAACTGTACTACTAAACTGTAATCATTAAAATGATTTATTATTGGCCTAAAAGGAAGCCAATCAGTCAATAAACATTTAAGCACTTCCTATGTGCCAGACACTCCCTTGTCTTCAGGGAGTTCACAAGGGGAGAGGGGGGTCTTGTGTTTGGGACAGCCAGGAGGCCAGGTCACTGGATGAAGGGTTGTGGTGGCCTTTGAATTCAAGCAGAGGGCTTTACATTTGATCCTGGAAGTGGTAGGGTGTCACTGGAGTTTAATGATTGAGAAGAAAGGGGTGGCATGGTCAGACAGGAACTTTACCCAGCAGGTAGGCAAGCCATTGCCACAGTTCAGGCTGACATAATGAGGGCCTGCATGAAAGGGGCATGCCTGTGTGAGAGAGAGGAGAGAAGAGATGGGGGCTACTTTGAGAGATGATGTCAAAGAGCGTGAATATTGGAGAAGGGAGTAAGGTGTCCAGGAGGATTCCTAAGCTGGGCACCTGGGGGATCAGGATGAAGGTGATGTGCTCCATAGTAACAGGAAAGGTGGAGGTGGGGGATTGAGGAAAGGAGGATACTGAGAAACCAAGGCATGGGCAAAACAGATCACTCTGGAATCACCAGCACAGAGATGGTAATTAATTACACGGGAGCTGCTGACATCACCCAAGGGAGGGAGGGCAGTCAGCACAGGACCTGAGGGGCCAAGGGAAGGGGCCTGCAAAGAAGACGACAGAAGGGCCATCAGAGGAGTAGGAGAACTGGGGTGTCCAGAAAACCTAGAGACAAAAAAGCAACAAGGAAGAAGGCTGCAGAGGCCGAGCAGAAGCCATTGGATCTGACCACTACGACCTCCCTGGGCACTTTGGGGAGCGCAATTCTGGTGGAAGCTGGATTATAAAGGGTTAAGGAGAGAGAGAGTGGGGGGATCTACTGTAAATGGCCCCTTAGAGGCATTTGGGCGGAAAAGCATAGGGGGTGGGGATGGAGGGTCAAGCCAGAATTTCTGGGCTTCTCTGGAGGCAGAAGGGAAGGCGCTGCCAACAGGGGCCGAGGGAGGGGCGATCAATGCAAAGGTGTGATAGAGACAAAGCTATGCGGATCCCTATCACTGGGGGCTGGTCTTTCCGTTTGGCTTCATTTTAAACGTGATCAATGTTGGGGTGAGACACATTTAGTTTCCAAGATGGCCATTTGCCGCAGCACAACAATAAAGCAGGAGGCCGGGAGGGTCTTTTCTCTCTTCTCGCCTTCATTCCTGGTCCGCATTCCAGGCCCGCGGCCCGGCGTCCGCACATCCTAGTCTCTGCATCCATCTGCATCCGCTTTGCTGCGCAGCGCCCCCAGCCCAGAATGGGCCCCCCCCCGGGTCTGGGCGTCTTCCGGTCCATCCGACACCAGCCACGGTTGGGGGGCCATCAGTGGGGGAAGGGGCGCTAGCGGGGGGGGGGGAGGGGAGGATCGGACAGAGAAGGCGGTAACGCAGCGCGGCGGAGGCAGCGGCGGCGGCAGAAAAAAGGTTCCCCCCACCCTACCCCACCCCCCACAAAGCCAACTCTGAGACCCGACGCGCAGCGGCTGGTCCCGGGAAAGGACCACTTCGAGGGTCCGCGGCGGCGGCGGTCAAAAAACTCGTTTGTTAAGGGGAAGGGTCTTGTCTCCGTCAAGAGTGCCGGGCATGACGAACATCCGCCCCCGTGGGGACAAGGCAGCGACCCCGGGCTCTGCCGCCCCAGGCCCGGCCTGGCAGGAAGCCGCAGGGTCCGCGATCCGCAATAAGCAAGATAATACAACTGGGCTGAGGCCAGGGGAGTTTCGGGCCCGAAACGCCCGCCGAGACGTAGCGCTGCGGCCTCGCAGGATCCAGCTCCCGCCTTCCCTTAACCTCCAGCCCATCCAGCAGCCGAGGGGCCCAAGAGCGGGCGGATGCTGGGGTCCCCGATCACTGCCCCGACTGGCCAGGCACCCCCGGCCGGCCTCAGTTTCCACACCTGTAGGCGCGGGTGTTACCCTTCCCAGCCAGGCCTGGCCTGGCCCCGCCCCCAAGGCCCCACCCCGCCCCGCGGCCCAGGCCGCACCTCATGCTGTAGGCGCCGGCGCCCAGCTCTTGCCCGATGCCCGAGAGGCTGGCGTCGAAGTCGTGCACCAGACCCGCCTCCAGGGCCTCATCCATCTTTAGCACCCAGGCCATGGCGGCGGCGGCGGCGGCGGCGACAGGGGCGGGGGCGGGGGGTGGTCAGCAGGGCGGGGCGGGGCCCGGGCCTGAGCCGAGGCCGAGGCTCGAGCGAGGCGGCAGAGACGCCCCCAGCCCGCAAGCCGAAGCCTCGCTCATGCCGCCCGCCCGGCCCCGGCCCGCCCGCCCCCGGCCCAGCCGCCGGCCCTGGGCCAGGCTCGGCCCGCCGCGCGCATCGCGGGGCCCCTGTGCGGGGCGCCGGCCGCCTCAGCCCTCAGCCCCGCGCCCCCTGGCTCCCGCAGCCGCCACAGCCACCACAGCCACACACAGACACCGCTGCCACCACCGCTTCCGCTTCCGCCTGTGTGCGCCCTTGGCTTGCCCCGCCCACCTCCCCTAATGCGCGCAAGCGCAGAGGACTCAGCGCTGGCTGGGGGGTGGGGCGGCGCCCCACGGGGCTCCCCCTCCACATGCAGATAGATCATTCCCAGACTCGGCCAGTGACCCAGGCGAAGACAAACCGGAAACAGAGTCCGACCAACCCCCCCCCCGCCCCCTCCCATGGATTGGCAGAAAAATGGACCAATAAGAATCGGGCGGAAGGAGGGGGGTGAGTCCTGAAGTTTCCTCTTATGGGCGGGAAGGCGGAAATGGGGGCACGTGCCTCCCTAGGTGGTGGTGGTCCCCCCCTCCCCCTCCCCCTTGTGGCTAATGAGGCTTTGCCTCGAGGCCTGGGCGCGGGCCATTGGATGGTGTTGGGCCAGGGAGTGGGAAGAGTAGGGCTTCCTCCACCCCCTTCCCCCAGCTGGTGCTGCCAGTGAATACCTGGCTGGGTCCCCACCCTGCCCAGGCCTCAATTTCCCCCTCTGTCACCTGAGTGGGCTTGGACTTGATGGATGCCCTGGGAGCTGGAATGCAGCAATAAGCATTTATTAAGCCCCTACTGTGTGCCTGCCCTATATTAAGTGCTCAGGATACGCAAAAAGGCCAAAGACCATTCTTGCCCTGGAGGGGGGAGATGCTGTGCAAACAGCAACCAAGACCCTCAAACAGGCTAAAGAGAAGGGGAGGAGGCCAGCAGTAGACAGAGGTCACCTGACCAACTCATGTTAATTAACCCTGCGTCCTGGAGTGAGAGCCAGGCGAGGCCGGTCCAGAGGAAGAAAGCAACTGGGCCAAGGACTTGGAGACTGGACCTTGGGTCCTCGTGCACGGGAAGCTTCCAGGATCTTCTCTGAGGAGAATCCTTCTAGCAAGATGATGGCGCTGCTCAGGAGGCCTGCTGGCACAGGCGCCCTCTGGATCTGCTCAGACAGCTTGGACTGGCTTAATGATCTTACTTTATTCCATTCCAGTCTTCTGGGTTTGGGGGGCGGGGCTGGCAATGAGCACCAGCTACTGCAGCCTCCCCTAATCACCCTCCCCAATCACCCTTCTAAAACGGGCAACTCCCCCCATGTCTCTGGAGTCCATGGAGGCAGGCATAGCTCATACACTCCCCTGAGACCCCTCAAGCCTTCACAGAGGCCTTCAAGGCACACACAGAATCTCAGCTTGTGTATTCTACCCCAAGGCTTCCTCATTCACTGACTGACAGGTGCTCACCTGCTTTATAGGGCACCAGACAAAGAAGGTATATTGCCAGCATAGCCTCACAGGCTTACATCACCTCAACCCTGTATCTCACTGTGCAGTATCCATGGATGTTTACAGTTTCAGCGCACATCTTTATATTATTTATCATTATATAAGGCTGTTTTAAACCATGAGTCTGGGAAATTGTGTTGTTAAGCAAAATTGTCTCATTAGCATGGCTTTTGTTTCTTTTGAGTGGAAGTACTTTCAGCTGTTAAGTGCTAAGCCCCAGGGCCCTGTCAGGTGTGAAACCTGTGTGGGTGTGGATTGGTGACTTAGGAG
>CM053624.1:377878764-377920996 GCA_028646595.1 Phalanger gymnotis | reverse complement strand
TTCAAGTGTGAGGGAATGAGGGTCTGCACCAGGATCAGGGCAGTGATAGAGGAGAGAAGGGGTGGATTGGAGATACGCCTATTGGAGATCCAGAAGAGAAATTGACTAGAGATGCTCCCATGGTGAAACCAACAAGCTTTGGCACCATCTTGGATGGGGAGGTGAGAATGAGCCTCAGGGAACTTGGGAGGTTGGGGGTGTACTCAATGGTGACAGGGAAGACAGGAAGGGGAGGTTTAAGGGGAAGGAGAATGAGTCCTAGCATACAAGAGTGGGACAATCAGAAAGGGTCACAAGTCTGGAGGAATGAAATCCTAGGGGTTGTTCTGACTAGGAAGCACTCATCAATACTCAGAATCAATACTGCAAACGGGCACAGAGGAGAAAGACAGCCTCAGGACCAGGAAGATGGGCTCAAAGGTGGTCTCTGATCTCCTGTCGGCATGCCCTGGGGCCTCACTGGGAAGAGCAGGTGCTGACAGGCCCCAGTGGGGGTCTGATGACTGCCAGCATAGTCACAGGTACAGAACGTAAGGTGTGAGCTACTCAAAGCCTGATGAAGCAAAGCGGTTTTAGAGACTTGCTTCCCATTTCTGTGACGAGATACTCTGACCCCTCACTAACGGCCAAGAGATTTATCTTCCCGCCCAACCTAAGAGCCTCACGCAATCACAAAGAGGGAAAACTCCCAGGGACCAGAGTCAGGCTTGCTTTTTTGTCTCTAGCACCAATGCACAGGACAACAAACCCTAAGATCTTATCCCTAGCTCTGTCTGTATTGACAGTCCCTGGGGAGATGCAGTCCGGCTGTGGATGCTGAGGGCCTGGGAAGAAAGTTCTTGGCCCTGTCCAGTGAGTTTTATCTGGGATTGCTTTGCAGCTATGCCCAGAGACCCAGGGGCCTTTGCCTCTGGCCTGCAGCAGAGACTACCCCTACACGCCCAGTCTCCCCTTTCTATCTGTATCCCCAGTGCTGGGGCCAGTGCCTGGCACACAGCAGGCACTTAATAAAGGCTCACAATGACTACAAAGAACATGAATGGAAGGAGCAAAAACAACACACACAACTCCCCCAAATGCAGGGCCAGGATGCCATGGGGTGGGCGACTGGGACTGCAGACACTGAACATGATCTCATGCTGAGCCTGTTGGGGTGGGGGGGAGGGGCAGGAGGGAGGAGTCTTTCCTCTGGGAGGGGAATGCTGGAAAATGGAGAGGATTATATGACCAGGAGGCAGGCTCTGAAGTTAGAGGCTTGGGAGATATTGCCCAGTGACTGGGGGGGTCTCTGCTGCTCCTCATAGATGGCCTCTGAGGGAGCACAAGAGCCATGGCCAACCCTCAGCACCAGCCCCTCAGGCTGACCCTCTACAAGGTTGACAACAGGGCTCGAGTTACGCAAACTGAGAAAGCCCAAAAAAGGCAAGGAACCCAACCCAGAGATGGCTCTCCCTGGGCAGCCGGCAGCTGGCACCTGCCTCCCGCCTCCACTCCATCACCGTGCACTGGCTGATCCTCCAAGGACAACAGTGGACACAATCCAAGCCACAGACCTCATCCTGGAAGGGCTTCTGGGTGACCAAGAGGTCAAGAGAACAACACCTGCTATTGGGAGAAAGGGGCAGAGAGTGGACTCCAGGAGACTGGGAAGATAGAGAGGAGGGATGGCCCTTCAGAGCAGCGAGGAGAGAAAGAGGAGCAGAAGGGAAGAGAGACCAGGAGGACACGTGGGGGGATGGCAAGGGGAATGTGGCAGCTGTCTCAGCACAAGCACCAAGGCAGAAGGGGGAATCAAATGGGCTGCAGGGAGGAGGCCAGGTCACCCAAGCAGGGGGAGAAAATGGCCCAGAGAAGGCCCGCACACACCTGCCCCAAGGCTGCTCCCTGAGCAGCCCTCACTGAAGCCAGAAGCCCTGGCTTCTGTGGCCAACTCCAGCACTGGCAGGACCTTCACTGACACAGGGGTCCCTCTCCCCACTGCCCCCATCCCTAGTGCAAGAGGAAAACAGTTCACAAGAGTGCACTCCAGAAACCACCAGGACGAGCTACAGGGAAACCAAACGGACAAAAGCTGGCCATCAGCTCCTCCGCGATGCCCACTCTGCAACGGGAACGGGCTGGGGTGCTGAGCAAAGGCAAGCCAGGAGCTGGCGCCTACATCTGCCAACTACATCCTCTGGAGAGACAGGCCCCACCCTTCCCCTAGGGTTCCTCCCAGAACCCCCCTCCTCCCCACCATGACCCCTGGACAGCCTCTGGCCCCTCAGAAGGGACACTCCTGGAGGGCAGGGACTCTACCTGCAATGATAATCCCAGTATCTAGCACAGCATCAGGCACAGAGTAGGCATTTAATAAATGCTCCCTGACAGGAGCTGGAAACCTGGCCACTGTGGAAGGCACACGGCAACCCTCCCCCACCCCCACCCCAGGCTGGCAGTAGGCCCACAATCTCCGTGAGTGAGGGCTGCTCAGGGTGATGGCCGGGTGGGATTTGTGCGGAAAGGAGGAGGTGAGGAAGGGGCAAGGCCAAAGCCGTGTCGAGGTCACGGGAGACAGGCCCCAACACCCAGGATTCTAGCCAAGGATGAGGGAGGGAGGACGGAATGACTGACTAGGAGCAGGCGCCGTGCTAAGCACTTCACAAATATCATCTCGCCTGATGCTCACGACAACTCTGAAAGGAGGTATGGTTGTGATCCCCCTCCATTTTAAAGATAAGGAAACTCAGGGAGACAGAGATTAAGTGACTTGCCCAAGGTCAGCTGTGAGGTGACTGGCTACCAAGTGTCTGAGGCAGGAGTGGAACTCAGGGTGCTACCCACTGAGCCACTCAGCCCCCAAGTGCGGCAGGAGGAGTGCCAGGCAGCAGAGGGCCCGGCCAGGGAGGTGAGACAGGCAGAGTGTGGCCCTCCGCAAATCGGAGCATGGAGGAGAGAGGCGGGGGAGTGCCCACAAGAAATCATCAGACAGAGACAAGACAGGGGATGGGCTGAGAAGATCCACCAGAGAGAATGGGCCCAAGGACAACAGAGAGTGGAAGGAAAAAGTGGAAGGAGAAGAATTAGCTTCAAACAGAGGATTGAAAACCTTACCAAGGAGGGCCTCTCTGGAAACAGAATTCAAGGACTTCATGACCTAAGAAATATGATACTACCGCAGAGTGATTAGGCAAAATCAAAGGCTCTGCTATAAAAACGGAACTGGACTAGAGGTCAAGGAGAGATCACTTCATAGTCACTGGACTTCTGAAAACAGTGGCCAAACCCGAAGGCTCTGGGCACCACAACTCAAGAAATCATGAAAACCCCACAGAGGGATTAGAGACAAGTGACAAAAGAAAGTGTCTATCCATCACCTCCTGAGAGAAATCCTGCATTGAAAACCCCGAGGAAGGGCACGGGCAAAGCCTGGAGCTTCTAAGTCAAAGGAAAGAGGGCTCAAGGGTCCGACAAGAGTGAGGGAGGAAAGCCAGAGGAGTGGATTCACCCTCAGGCCACTCCAGGTAAAAAAACCCTGATGGAGGGCAACCCCAATGGTGGTGCCACCCCACAGAGAAGGGGAGCAGAAAGGACCCAAGAGCACAAACCAGAGGTTCACAGAGAGTTCAAAGGACAGCCTGGAGGGGCATTTATTATGCTTCAAGTGAATCTGAAAAAAATGGGGAGGGAGCAATCAGAACCTGAGATGAGGACTCCAACCAGCCACGGTTAAAAGACACAAGAGAAACGCCATTTGAGTTAAAGGTGATATAGATAATGAAATCTTATCAAGCCTGCCAAGAGAACAGCACCAGGGAAACGCTATTGCCAAGAGCCATGGTGACGCAGGATGCAAAGAGCCATCTCGGCCCCAGGACAAGGCCAGAAGAGACGGTTCTCTCTGAGCCCTGGCAGGAGCCATGATTCCAAGGCACAGAATGGCCTGGAAGGCCAGGGGTCTTCTACTCGCTCCACAGTTTGTGAGGTCTTTCACTCTCATCCTTCCTTGTTGAAGGCATGACTGGCAGTAGAGAAGGGAAGAGAAACGGGTGAAAGCTAGACGAAGCAAAAGCAAAGGATACCAATGAAAATCTACTATGAAAAATGACAGGACCGGAAGAGTAGAGCGCCCAGGTACCGGGAGGAAAACACCTGACCATAGGAAGAAGCAGACACTGAAGCTCCAAGGAGCCCTGTCAGTGACAGATGGTCTGGCCAGGTAAGCAAGAAAGAGACTGAGGGTGTGAACAGAGGTGTAGTGAAGTTAATAAACTGGTGGCGATTACTAATTGGGAACAGAAAAGGGTATACACATTCTCACTCGCACACTGCAATTTGGGGCAAAAACCTCTTTAACAAATGCACGATAGCAGAAACACAAAACGATTCTTTACTGGCCACAATAGCAGACAAATGGCAATTATCAATAAAAAGAGCTTTTGAAAAAAGAAGTGAAACAAATGTAGGCAACACTTTATTCATATAGAATTTGTGAGTAAAAGAACAAGTTGTAGAAATAACAAATAGTTAATTTTTTTTTATCAAAAATGACAAAAGAGACAATCTATTAAAACTCTGGGATACAAGCAAAGCGTTCCAAATGCTTTGGGAAAATGTGTATCTAAAACGTTTCATGATCCCTGCCAAGACCTACCACTGTGCCAGCCCTCCTGGGCCTGCTACAACTCCAGATCAGTTGCCTTGAGCCTCACCCCCGCCCCAGCTCCTCTCCCACCCTCTACCTGACTGCAGAGGCCACACTTCTGCTCTCCAGCCTGGTCTCAATCTTACCCTATGGCACTCCATTTCAGTGATCCTGAACCCCACGCTGTCAGAGCATGCAAGCCACTGGCCACCCTTGCCCTTGTTCCCATAGCCCCCAAAGCTCTCCACACCTCCCATGGCACTCCGTGCAGTGCATGACAACACAGACCTTCCTCTCTGACTCTCAGCCCCACCGGCCTCCTGTTGCCCCTCCCTAGCTGCACTGAACTCACAGGCCACACTGGCTCCCCCTGCCACTTGCCCCTCTCCTCCTTGGAGGGTCACTCAATTCATGTCTACCTCCCACTCAAGACTGCTCAATGAATTCAGCACATGGTTCTCAATTTCCCCTTCCTGCATAGCTCCTAGCCTCACACTGGGTGACTCCAATATATCCCTTCTGATTCCTTGGTCTGTTCCCATCCCACTGACAAGTCTGCAAGCACTGATGAAGGTCAGCTCTGATCTTCCAAGCTGGCTTCCCTGAGTGTAGGACCCCTCCACCAGTGAGCTCCAGAGGCTCCCTGCTGCCCAATGACCAAGACAAAACCCTCTGTCTCCCAATGCCACACCTCATCCTGGCTCTCAGTCTCCTGGCTTCTCCACCTTCCATGGGAAGCCTTGCTTGGGGTCTTCCTTCTGAAAGTACCTCCCACTTACCTTTCACAGATAATCTTGTCTTATCCTCACACAATTCTGGGGGCAGGGGCCGTCCTCACTCCTGAGGCCAGCAGAAGTGCAGTCACCATTCAGCTGCAAGGCCTGGTTAAGGGCCCAAGTCGAATCCTGGAGCCACAGGGAGTCAGAAGAGTCACCAAGGGCTACCCAAATCCCCCACCACTGGGCCTGAGAGGCCAGACGAGTGGTCCTCTGAAGCCATCTAACGTACGCATGCAGGCATCAGAATAGAAAAGGAGATAAGGCTTTTCCCTCTTCCGGTGACGGATCTGACAGAAATTAAAAATGGTTCAGCGTCTGACATATCGCCGTAGGCTGTCCTACAATACAGCTTCCAACAAAACTCGGCTGTCACCAACCCCGGGTAACAGAATTGTTTACCTTTATACCAAGAAAGTTGGAAAAGCACCAAAATCAGCCTGTGGTATATGCCCAGGAAGACTTCGAGGTGTTCGTGCAGTGAGACCTAAAGTTCTTATGAGGCTATCGAAGACAAAAAAGCATGTCAGCCGGGCTTATGGTGGCTCCATGTGTGCTAAGTGTGTCCGTGACAGGATCAAGCGTGCTTTCCTGATTGAGGAGCAGAAAATTGTTGTGAAGGTGTTGAAGGCACCAGAGTCAAAAAAGTAAATAAAAAGGATATGTTTTTTGAATAATAAAGAAAAGGAAAATTAAAAAAAAAAAAAGAAAAGGAGATAAGGCTAGCCTGGCCTGCTCTGGGAGGGGCCTAAAGTCTCTCTCAAGAGGTTCATGGGCCCTCTCTCAAAGGAGCCTCTGCATCATTTTCACAAGATCCAAGGGGGAGGCCTTCTGGGCTCCATTTCCCAGAGTCAGCTCCCTGCTGCTCTGCAGGTCAGTCGTGTGGCCCCTTTACTCTTGGCACTGTGGAAACGAATTTGGAGTGATGCAGAGAACCCAACCGTGCCATCATCCAGACCAGCCCTCCATGAGCCAGCACCCCTGGCCTCCTTGCCATTCCAGAAAGCCAACTCTGTGCATCTTCACTGGCTGATCAATACAGGAGCAAAGCAAGGAGACCCACTTCCTTTTTCACTGTTTGTTATAAGGCTGGTAATGTTAGGAACAGCAGTGAGTCAAGAGAAAGACATTAAAACATCAAGTCAAGGCAAGGAAGAGACCAAAGAAGCAGGTTTGCTCAGAAATCCTGGGCAATCACCAAAGAAATGAAGATATTTCATACCTTCAGCAAAGTGGCAGAGAATGACAACAAACTGAACTAGCTCTGAAAACAACTACACAAAAAACCTGAAGCTTAAGACAGTGTTCCCTCCACCAGGGAACAGAGTCCAACTTTAAGATGAAGTTAAAAGTAAATGAATAGGCTGGAAAAACGAGCAAACAACAACAACAAAAAGATGCTGATTATAGAAACTACTATCGTGACAGGGAAGATCAAAACAAACTCAGAAGAAGACAATTTAGTCAAAACTGCAATAGCAAAAGCCTCAAAGAAGAATGTGAATGGGTGTCAAGCTCAAAAAGAACTCCTGGAAGAGTTCAGAAAGGATTTTTAAATTCAAGAGGTAGAGAAAAATTGGGAAAAGAAATTACAGTGATGCAAGAAAATAATGGGGAAAAAAAAGAGTCAACACCTAGATAAAGAAGGCACAAAAAATGCTGAAGAAAATAATAACTTAAAAAAGAGAACAGGCCAACTGGTAGAGACACAAAGAAGAATGCCTAAAAATGAAGAATTGGCCAAATGAAAAAAGACATACAAAATTTCACTGAAAACAAGAACTTAAAAAGCAGAATTGGACAAATGGGAAAAGAGGGACAAAAGCTCAACAAAGAAGATCATTCTTTAGAAATTAAAACTGAGCAAGTGTAAGTGAATGACTCCAGAAGACCTCAAGAAGCAATGAAACAAAACCAAAAGAAGGAAAAAATAGAAGAAAATGTGAAATATCTCACTGCAAAAATAACTGACCTGGGAAACAAATCCAGGAGAGACAATGTAAGAATTATTGGACTACCTGAAAACCAAGATAAAAAAAATAGCCTAGACATCCTGTTTCAAGAAATTATCTAAGAAAACTACCCTGATATCCTAGAACCAGAAGGTAAAATGGAAACTGAAATAATCCACTGATCATCTCGTAAAAGTGATCCCCAAATTAAAACTCCCAGGGATGTTATGGCCAAATTCCAGAGCTCCCAAGTCAGGGTGAAAATACTGCAAGCAGCCAGAAAGAAACAATTCAAATACTGGGGAGCCACAGTCAGGATTACCCAGGATTTAGCAGCTTCTATATTAAAGGATCAGAAGACTTCAAATATGATATTCCAGAGGGCAAAGGAGCTGGGATTACAACCAAGAATCACCCACCAGCAAAAGTGAGTATAATCCTTCAGGGGATAAAATGGTCATCAATAAAATAGAGGACTTTCAAACAGTCCTGATGAAAAGACCAGAGTTGAACAGAAAATCTGACTTTCAAATACAAGACTCCAGAGGAGCATAAAAAAGTAAACAGGAAAGAAAAGGTTAAACTGTTTAAATTTCTGCATGGGAAGATGATACTTGTAAGTCCTAAGAACTTCCTCATTATTAGGGCAGTTTGGAGTATACAGACAGAGGGCATGGGCATAGGTTGAATATGACAGGATGATATCTAAAAAAATAAGGGGTGAGAAAGAGGAATGCATTGGGAAAGGAAGAAGGGAAAGGGAGAATGGGGCAAACTGTCTCACATCAAAGAGCTTTCGCATTGCAGAGAAGATGAGAGAGGCAGGCAGGAGCATTTGAACCTTACTCTCATCAGAACTGGCTCAATGAGGAATAACATATACACTCAGTTCGGAACAGAAATCTATCTTAACCTGCAGAAAAGTAGGAGGGGAAATGGATAAGAGAAGGGGGGCGGGGAATGATAGAAGGAAGGGTAGATTGGAGGAGGCAGTAGTCAGAAGCAAAATACTTTTGAGGATAGACAGGGTGAAAGGAGAGAGAGAGCAGGATAAACAGTGGAAAAATAGGTTCTAGGGAAATACACAGTAATCATAACTGTGAAAAAATTCATAGCAAGTATTTGATAAAGGCCTCATTTCTCTAATATAGAGAGAACTGAGTCAAATTTACAAGAATACAAGTCATTCCCCAATTGGTAAATGGTCAAAGAATATGAACAGGCACTTTTCAGACAAAGTAATCAAACCTGTCTATAGTCACACAAAAAATGCTCCAAATCACTACAGATTAGATAAAGGTAAATTAAAACAACTCTGAAGTATCACCTCCCACCTATTAGATTAGCTAATATGACAGAAAAGGAAAATAACAAACGTTGGAGGGAAAGCAGGAAATCTGGGACACTAATGCATGGCTGGTGAAGTTGTATTCTGATTTAACCATTCTGGAGAGCAATTTGGAGCTATGCCCAAAGGGCTATAAGACCAAGCATACCCTTTGACCCAGCAATGCCACCACTAGGTCTCTATCCCAAAAATAAAAAACAAAAGGGAAAAGGATCTATGTGTACAAAAATATCTGTAGCAGCTCTTTTAGTGGTGGCAAAGAATTGGGAACTGAGGGGGTACCCATCAGTTGGGGAATGGCTGAACAAGTTGTGGTATAGGAATGTAATGGAATACTATTGTGCTATAAGAAATGAAGAGCAGGATGCTCTCAAAAAGACCTGAACTTACATCAACTGATGCAAAGAGAAGTGAACAGAAGCAGGAGAACATTATATATAGTAACAGTGCTATTGTACAATGATCAGATGCAAATGACCTAGCTATTCGCAGCAATACAACGATCCAAAACAGTTCCTAAGGACTTAGGATGGAAAATGCTATCTATCTCCAGAAAAAGAATGGATGGTGTCTGAATGCAGATCAAAGCAGACCTTCAAAAACTCTATTTTTCTTTCCTTGTTGTGTCTGTGTTTTCTTTCATAACATGTCTAATATGGAAACGTTTTGTGTGATGGCACATGGATAATCTATGTCAAATTGCTTGCCTTCTCAATGATGGGAGAGGGGAAGGAGGGAATTTGGAACAAAAAGTTTTAAAAAATGAATATTAAAAATGATTTTACATGTAATTGGGGGAAAAATAAAATATTACAATTTTAAAAAAGAAAGAAAGGACAGCTTTAGTAGTTAGAGGCATATTCAGCGTTCATGGTTGGCTCATTTCAACAGAATAAAAATGGCAATACCACCAAAGTTAGTTTGCAATTTTAATGCTATATCATTTGAAACACTACAAAATTTGTCAAAACTACAAATTTGATAAAAGAATAACAAAATTCACTTGAAAAACCAAAAGATCTAGAATATCAAGAGAAATAATGAAAACAGGAAGGGACGAAGGGAGAGTAATTATATATAGTTATCTAAAACATGTGGGACTCAACTCAGTGTTCAACAAAACAGAAAACAGAAATTACTTAAGGAAAAAACCTCTCTTATTTGATGAAAACTACAGGGAAAAACTGAAAGCAATCTGGCAGAACTTAAGTTTAGACGAATGTATTGTGTTATATGCCAAAATAAATTCAAAAGGAATATTAAAGATCATACCATGGAAACAAATAAAAGAGAAATCAAATCAAACACCTTTCATAACTTTGGGCAGAAGTTGTATTCTTAACCAAAAACAGGATAGAGGAAATGACAAAGATGAAATAATGTTGTTACTGTTGCTCCGTCATTCATCTATATCCAACATTTTGGGATCCCGTGGACCACAGTACACCAGATCCTTCTGTCCTCCACTCTCCCCCAAAGTCTGTCCAAGTTCATTACCTCCATGACACCATCTACTCATCTTGTCCTCTGCCATCCCCCTTTCCTTTGGCCCTCAATCTTTCCCAATGTCAGGACAAGTTCTGTCCTTCCCATCACGTGGCCAGAGTATTTCAGCCTCAACTCCAGTATTTGGCCATCCAGTGAACACTGCTGTTCAGTCATTTTTCAGTCAAGTTTGACTCTTGGTGACCCCATTTGTGGTTTTCTTGGCAGAGACATTGTTCTCCAGCTCATTTTACAGATGAAGAAACTGAGGCAAACAGGGTGGAGTGACTTGCCCAGGGTCACATAGGTAGGAAGTATCTCAGGCCAGATTTGAACTCAGGAAGGTGAGTTTTCCTTGCACTCTATCCACTGTGCCACTTAGCTGCCCTTCCAGTGAATGGCCTGAATTAATTTCTTGTAAGTACTGACTGATTTGATCTCCCTGGAGTCCAAAGGACTCTCAAAAGTCTCATCGGGCACCACAATTCCAAAGCATTGATTCTGCGGCTTTTAGACTTCCTTAGGGTCCACCTTTCCCAGCCATACGTTTCTACTGGAAAAATCATAGGGGATTAGAACGCTCAAGCAGGAAATCCAAAGATAACTGGAATAACAGGCAAGTCTGGCCTTGGAGTACAAAATGAAGCAGGGCGGAGACTAAAAGAATTTGGTCAAGGCAAACGCAATAACGCAAAGGGCAGCTCTACACAAGGACATCACCAGATGGTCAACATGGAAATCAGATGGATTACGATCCATCTATATGATGGATCATATAGACTCTGCAGTCAAAGTGAAGAAGCTCTATATGGTCAATCAAAACAAAGTCCTGGAGCTGACTGTGGCTGAGATCATGAGCTTCTTATCATAAAATTCAGACTTAAACTGAAGAAAGTATGAAAAACCATGAGACTGTACAGGTATGATGGAAATAACACCCCTAATGCATGTGAACTGCAGGTGATGACTAGAATCAGGGATTAAAGACAGAGAGCCTAAAGAACTATGGACAGAAGCTGGCAATATTGTATGTGAAACAGTAAGGCAATAATAACAACGTAGATGATAATTGTCAAAATGCCTATGTAGTTCTGTACCACAAAGTATACGAGACTCTGCATGTAGAAGGTAGAAGAAGTAAACCATTTATTCAGATACCAGAGAACCATATCCCATAACCCAATGCTCAGCTCCCACAGCCAGTCAGTCCACTTCATCATAACAGCAAGGAACCTAAAACATTCAATACAGAATATGACAACATGAAGCCTCTCTGACCCCCTGCTGGGGTCCTCCCCAAAACAAACTCAGAGTACAGCTAAGTCAGCCTGTTCAGTTCTAACAATTACAAGGGCAGCTATTAGCAGCCACCAGCAGCCATGTTGTGTGTGTGTGTTTGTGTGTGTGTCTCTTTCTCTCAGCATTTCCTGTGACATAACTTCCTTTTCCTGTCAGGAAGCTCCTCCCACCACGTAATTTAGGCTTCCTGTGATGTGAGCGGGTCACATGGTCTAGTAACGGGTAGGAAAGATCTTCAAATCAAAACTTCTAATATAGGGAGGCAGCCACAAAAAACAACCCAAAGAAAAAGAAGATCAAGGAAGCAAAATGGCAGCCTGATGAGGCTTTAAAACAGCTTTGGAAAGAAGGAAAGGGAAAAATAAAGCAGAAAGGGAAAGACAGCCAACTGAATACAGAATTCCAGAGAACTGCAAGGAGAGAGAAGGTTTTCTTAAATGAGCAATGCAGAGAAATTGAAAAAAAAAAACAATGGGAAAGATGAGATCTCTTCAAGAAAATTAGAGATTATTAAGGGAACATTAGTTGCAAAAATGGGCATGATAAAAAGATAAAATAAATAATTTGTTACATGAACCTGAAAAGCTTCTGTAAAACCAAAATCAATACGTATAAGAAATATGGTCCACTAGGGGAAAAATTCTTTGGGTCAGATTTCTAGATAAGGATTGATAATCTAAGGTACAAAATTTCCCAAAACTCTTAGTGCAAATTTCGAGCTATTAGATCTTAAGACTTTTAGATCAGCCTGTAGCAAAAACCAAAAGTAGTTTCCCAATCAATAAATGGTCACAAGATGGGTACAATTCTCAGAAGAATCACAAGCTATTTACGACCATGTGAAAAAAATCCTTCCAATTCCTAGTAAAAGATATGTAAAACAAAACAACCCTGAGGATTCAGGTCATTTCCTGTAAAGGTCACAAAAGATGGAGCAGTCAGTGTGGAAGGTGGGTGGGTACATCATTGGTGCAGCTGTTAATCAGTCTGATCACTGTAGGAAGCGCTTTGGAATTATGTAAATAACGGCACTAAAAGATCACAACTGGGTTAAGCTGGGCCACATGAACACAATGGAATATTACACTGGAAGAAGAGACGAATATGATGAATACAGAGATGCCTGGAAAAGTAGAAAGGCTCTAATGCAGCTTGGCCAAAAACACATACACGACGATTCAGCAGAGTAAAGGCAAACAACAATACTGGACATGCTGGGAACTTACAGTTTCATCATCTGCCAAACGAGCCAGAGAAGGAGATGGCAAACTATTGCAGTATCTCTGCCAAAAAACTCCCAAATGGAGTCCCCAAAAAGAGTGGGCTGACAACCACAAAAAGAAATTGCAAATTTGGCCAAGCCACCTGCCCTGTCCTGCTCTGGCCTGGCCATAGGCCCACCCCTTTCCCATGGATTGTTTAGTTTTGCTGGCTGGCTTCTCTCCCCTTGGGTTTCTTTTTTCCCTCAGATAAATAAATAGTCTGTTGTCTGGCACAGTACTGTAGGAGAAATTCTGCTAGGTTAAGGGGCCTTATTGATAAGAATTGACTTTTTAGAACAGTGGGCCACACAGTCAAGAACGATGAATTCCAAACATAGGACTATCTATCTGACCCGAGACCTGATGGGTCTTCAATGTGGTCACCCCTTTCCCCTCATCCTAGTGACTCTCTGCAGGCCCAGCCGGTTCTTCATGTCCCCTCCCTCTACCTCTCCTCCCTCCCCTCCCAGGTGACTGAGTGGTTCTCCCCTCAGGTCTTTTCCTTTCCTGCCCCCAAGCTCTTCCTTCTTTGAGGCTCCCCCCTCCCCTCTAGACCACCTGAAGTCAGCGCCTGGTTCACAGATTCCTTCCAACTCCTTGGCTCATTAGTCATTTTCCTCTAGCCCACCTCAGGCACACCAAGGGATGTGTAGTAATCGCACTGGTTCTGATCCACTTAGGAGACTGCTGAAGAAGAGGTTCAGAGGAGTCTGCGGGGGGACAGGTGGGGGAGGGGGGGAAATGAGTGGTGAGAGACTAGAGTCCTGGGATGGGGGTGGCTAGACTGGAGGTCAAGGTGAAGACCAAGAACAAGGACCAAAGGAATGACAGGTGGGGGAAAGTTAGGGTCGATATTCCAAGTCATGAGAACCGAACCCCAGGTGGATGAATGGGTGAGAACAAGATGCAGGATGTAGTAGATGGTTATTCTTGTGTGCCGAAAGGCATGAAGAAAGAGGAGGCTGCGATGGCTGAGGGGACCCCATAATCATGAGGGTAAGACAGTGATTCCCTGAGAGGGGACAAAGACCGGGCAGCTGAGAGACCCCCACAGCCCACCGGAATCTGAAATTGGCCATCGATGAGACATAAGGGAACCTCAGAGGGGCAGAGGCTGGAGGGGAGGGGGAGCTGGACAGCCAAAGGAAGGATGGAGAGGGCAAACCTCTCACAAGGTGCTTTTCCCAGGAGAGACAGCAGAGAGTAGGCAGACTGTGGGCTGCAGTGCTGAGGTCCCTCCAACAGGGAATGTGCACAACAGGGGTCACCTGAACAACACTGAGCATGCAGACCCTCAGAATCCTGGCCGATGCTTCCGGGCTCTCGGCTTCTCCTCCCTGAGCCTCCAGTGCTGGTGTCCTCCCAGCCACGAGCACGCAGGCCACCCCTGGTTGTCTGTCCTTGGCCCTCAGCTCCTCCTGCTCCATACACTCTCACATGGGGTCACTTATCACCTCCACACGGGGCTCAAAGACCGATCTACACAGCCTCCATCTCTCTCAGGATCAAACTCACATCAGTGACCGCCACTGGCCGTTAAACAGAACTAACTCATTCTCTGCCTCTTCCCCCACCTCCTGGGCCCTGGGGTCTGGAGCCTGGAGTCAACAGTAGCTAGCATTTGCACAGGGCTTTGAGGTTTGCAGAATACTTTATAAATGTTATGTCATTTGATCCTCAAGACCTGCTGGGAGGGAAGTGCCATCATTCTCCCATTTGACAGTTGAGTAAACTGACACAGGTAGCCATACGGTGACCTGTCCAGGGCCTCCCAGCTAGCACGTGGGGTCATGCTGTTCCCCTGAATCCAACGTAAGAAAGACCCTGGAGGAAAGGGGACAGCACGTGTCTGTCCTCCTCTGCCCACCCAGCACAATGCCCATCTCCACAGAGGGCACTGAGGGTGGCCTGAAATGCCAAGGCAGAAAGAAAAAGGTCACAAAATAAATTACAACAATGAAGAGGAGACAGGTCAGTTGGAGCTTCACAAGCTTTAAGAGGAGAAAAATGCCCCTGACCTTGACAGCCCTGGTTGGTGCTCCTGAATGACCTCAGGCTGGGCAAGGGAAGGGGAGAGAGAGGCACCTGAGGAAGGCCTCCCACACACAGGGACAAAAGGCCCCAGCCTGGCAGGTGACCAAAGGCAGACTCTGAGGCAGTTAGTGCCACATTATTGTGATGACAGACCCGAGGACCAGAGGTTCTCTGAATCTGGGATCTGACTGACCCCTGAACAACATGGTCTTTGCCAGGCCAGGACCCACAAGAAATTTACTGTAATTATTCCTACTTAAAACTAGATTATTTTCTCCACTCAAAAAGTCCTTAATGAAATAAAAATGATCATAAAATCTCAACAAATTAGAACATCCCATATGTCACAAATTGTCTTAAGAATTTTTCTTGATCCTGACATTTTAATAAAGAAATGTGATCTCGTCAATGCCAAGACTAAAGCTGGCTATTTGATATAAAAATGAACAAATCTTGAGATTCACATGGGCGACTAACTGTACATCAGGGTCAGAGTCAGACAGGTCATATGACAGCGTCCAGAACTAGCAAAAGGATTATATACATCACCTTTCAGCACAAGACAAAACCAGAAAGGACGAGAAACAGCTATTTACATGAATGGTGCAAAGCAATTCAGAAATTTCATTACTACCAATAAAAATTGCCAAGTAAGGGAGGATAAGGGTTTTCTATTTTAAAATGAATTATCAATATTGAAAAGTCCTCATGGCATCTGTCTGAAATGCCAGCAGTTCAGAAGAATAAAATTTGTTCAAATCAAAAGGTGTCCCTGAAAACAAGCAAAGAGATCCAGAGAGTCCGAACATCACGGGGTGCGGGGGATAGAGGGGTGCCAAGGCCTGAGCCCAAACAGTGGGAGGTGGGAGGGTGGAGGGGACCCAAGGCCTGAGCCCAAATGGCGGGCAGTCGGGGGTGGGGGGTACCAAGACTTGAGCCCAAATGGTGGGGGATACGGTCAATGTAGAAGTGGGAGTGGGGGGAGCTACAAGGCCTTTGCCCCAAGCCCTGCTGAACTGAGAGGGACTGAGCCAAAGTACCCCCTACCCCCCTCACTCACAGGAGGGTGACCAGAAAGGGGCATCTGATGGCCACTATCCCCTACCCCTCAACACTCTTGAACTCCTCTGAGGGAACCTAGTCTGACAACCACAGAGCCAGCTGCACTGGGGACCCCCACAACACAGGGGCAGGAAAAGCAGGAACCAGATACCTCTTCTCCCTGTAGGTGGCTTCATACTATGAGACCTTCCACCTAAGTGGAGGTAGGAGGATGGCCACCCCCCAAAATTTACCCTCTGCTGCGCATCTGGCCTTGGGTGGAGAGGAGGTGAGGCCTCAGCTGGCCATCACCTTGCTCTTCTATGCCTCAAGCCTAGGGAGGCAGGACCCAAGGCCCTGATGCCAGCAGCATCTCAATGCCATGGGACAGTGCCTAACATCGCCATCAGCTTCCTTCCCTTTCCTCCAGGTGACCAAAGGACCTGCTCTTTACTTTCTGCCACCCCCTTCTCCTCTCCCCATACAGAATGGCCTGTATCTCCCAGAACGAGGCAACCTCCCCCTGGGCAGGAGCATAAAGCCCAGAGCAGAGCCACATGCGCTGGGGTGTGCCCACCAAAGCAGAAGGGGATCAGGGCAGGGAGAGGAGAACATGGAGGTAGTGCTAAGACACCAGCCCACTTCCCACCACAGGGCCCGGGCCAGCCTCCTCAAACCTCCCTACTATTTGGTGAGTAGGATGAGGAAGGTGGCAGAACTGAAAAAGGCCCAGCCAGGCTCCTGGGGGACAGCTGACCCTGGGGCTAGTTCCTCTCCCCACCTGGCCCGCCCATGGCCCTGGATCTAGGGACTCTCTGTCTCTGCGCTGCGGGTGCAGACAGAAAGCAGACTCTCAAAAATGAATACTTACAGGCAAGCCGAGTGAGCTCAAAACCCAAAACATTTACACTCACCCTAAAAAAACCATGGCCAAGTGGGTTCCTGGTCACACCCCAACCCCCTTCTCCACACAAGAGCCCTAAAGGTGTGTCACTGCTGGAGCAGGACAGAGACTTCGTGACAATCCTCCCCCTCCTCAGCCCCCCCGAAATGACTCAGGTGGGGGCTGCTCCTATATCGTTTCACCAAGGGATACGCATCAAGCACACGGCGTCCCCGCCCAGCCTAGCTGCTCTCCACTGGGGCAGATTCTCCAGTGCCCAGGGCATCTGACCATTTTTGAGAAAGCAGGTGCATCTGAAATGACACCCTGTTTGATATTAACTGTGTCCAATGAAGTATCTCATAGCAAATCCCGAAGCTGCCGGTAAGTGGCTGCTCAGGCCCCCTGCCCTGATGCCCTGCATGCCCTTCTCCAACACACGGGTCCTCTGAGCACAGCATCTGTGACTCTGGCTGGCAGAGCCAGGACCAGGAGCGGGGCTGGACGCCCCTTACCTCCAGCCTTTGGTCCCCCAGAGGAACCAGGCTTCCGGCCACTGTTGACAGGGTTTCCAGAGGTCTTTGGGGCAGGAACCTTGAAGGCTGAGGCAGCTGTCGACGGCCTGTTTCCATCCACCGACTCCTCATCATCAAAGCTTTTATCTAGAGAGGACATGAGAAAGACGGATGAGAACTGAGCTTTCCGTGGTTTTCTCAAAATGCTCCGGGAGAAATGCTACACAAACGATTCTCGCACGGATATCAGGGTCCTTCATACTCTGATTTAGGCTGCCAAACTGGAAAAGAATCACCCTAAAATCCAGCAGTCCAAGAGTGCATTGCCCAGCCTTCTGTGCACGGCTGGGCTGGGCAGGGCCTCATCGCCGGTATCCCTCCCCGAGCCTGGCTGCTCCCTGCGTCCCCCCAGATGCTCCCACTTACAATCACAGATCCGCTTGCAAATCAGACGCCTCATGCCTCCAGCAGCTGGCTGTCGGGGCCCTCACTGGAGGCTGCTCCCAGGCGTTCCCATGGCCCCACCCTGGCCACTCAGCGTCCAGAGCTGCTGCAAGCCAGCCGCCAGCCAGCACCGCGGAGGCAGCCTGGTGCCGGCATCTTCCTTTCTCTTCCCTGCCTGCACTAGGTACCCCAACAGCCAATCAGCTGGGAGGTGACATCATCTTCTGGTAGCCCAGCCTGATGAAAGGTGAAAATTCTCCCTGCATGTAAAAGACAGCCCCAATGGCTGCCCTTTCCCAGGAATGCAATGGGGGACTTCCAGCAAGCCAGGCTCCCACTTGTGGGGACACACACATACAAACACACACATGCCAGAGAGGCCCAAAGGGCACACACCAAGATGAGACAAAAGATGGGCCTTCTCACACCCCGGAGGAAAACCTGAGGGAACCTTTCTTCTCTCAGGGTCTCCAGGGAGGGCCAAGGACCTAGTGAAGCTCAAACATGCACCATCACTCGCTTTTATTTTGGCAGAAACAAAAAGCACCTTTTCATTCTCAGAGGAACACGTGGGTCTTTTTTTAAAATCCACTTTAAAACACTCTCCACTCCTGACACCACCATGATTGCTCCTGGAAGACCAGACAGAATGTGAGGCCCTCACCCGGAGAAGCAGTCCCCCTTCCCCATTCCCCACCCCCGCCCCAGGGATCTGGCTTCTAGGACCCTGCAGAAGTCACCCTGGCTTTGGCCTCACAAACAAGAGAGGTGATAGGGATGCAAATTCCAGGACCGAATTCTCTCTCTCTTTAAAACATTTCCCTTTCCAGGGACGGTTTTCAAACAATGCAGCTGACAAGCGGGTCCTGTTCAAAGCAACATTAAACCCCAACCTGGGGGGAGGGAGCCATGTGTAGCAGTCTGGCCAAATCTCTCCTTGAGAGGGCTCAGCCCTGGGCAGAGGCAGGCGGGAGAGCTTCGGCAAAGCTCAGCTGGGGGGGGGGTGCCAAGAGCAAAGGGAAGGGAGGTGGGGAGAGGAGCTCCCTGAGGCCTAACACCGCCTGCATCCAGAGTTCCCATGGAAACGGCACCAGTGAAGATGGAAGTCTGAGTCCAAGTTTTAAAAAGAATTAACTCTTAAGATACCCCACAATGGGAGGAGCAGATTCACCTACATCGAGTATAGCAATGCCCTGGCCTCAGATAAAATTTGGGAATGCTCCCCCCAACTCTCAGCTTTCCACATTCCTTTTATTTCTTTGTAAAGGCCAAAAAGCACCGGAATGAGAGGTCACCAGGATGTAGAAAGAGGCCTGGCCTTTCTTCATTCACTGAAAATGAAAATCATTTCCATTGGAATTCAAGTGTTTTAATTCTACCCCTAGTTCTGATGAAAGATGCCTCTCCTTTCTATATGGATGAGCTCTCTTGGGTTTCTGAAGCGAAAGCAGCCCATCTCATCAAGGAAGCTGGCCACATCTTGCTAGGGGAAGGGCCTGGTCATCACTGAACCTTCACTCTCCCTCCCACTCCCATGGACACAACCACAGGCCTGGTCCCTCCGCCTGACTGCCAAGTGACATGGTGGAAGTCTGGAGGAACCTGACCCCACCCCTCTCCTGCTCTCAGCCAGCTGCCTTCCCAGGAGGTTCCCTTTCTTTCTTTCCCCAGGCAAACACACTGGGGGGGAGGGGGGGGGAGGCCGGCTCCTTCCTCTTTCCTGGATACAAGGTGTGGCTCAGGTGGCCTCTCTCACTGCCTCACCTTCATCTACCCAAGTGGTACCAGGTTTGAGCTTGTTCCCCACCACACCCCACAATGACCTTAGGTTTGCCTGGCTGGGTGAGCATGGGAGAAACCCCTGTAGACCAGGAGACCCAGGGAAGAGGGGAGGTTCTCTACCCCTGGGACCAAGCGGTGGAGGCCTAAGCCAAGCTCACTACTGCAGACCAGCTCCAGAGGGTGGCGGTCACTGCTTTCTAACACTGTCCCCAATGACATGATCCTTCTTCCCGAGTCCCTGGAGAGCTAGTCCAGACTACCAGTTCCCACCCAATGCAGATACAGCCTAGAGAGTTGTATTCCGTCTTGTCTTCTGAAGCTCCTCTCCAAGAAGGAGAGGACGGGGGAAACCCTAATACAAGCAAGAGGGCAAAGTTTCTTTTCCTAAATTCAATCGTGTTGCACAATTTGAAAATACCAATGCCCCTCAGGAGCACTCCCTAAAGATCTAACCTGACATCCGCTGTGGAACAAAAGCCAGAGAACACAACACGGTCAGCTTCCCGACAGGCCTAGTAAAGGATGGACGCTAGGGTCCGTGTTCAAGGGACCGGTGGCAGCCCCCTGGGGAATCTCTCCTCTGAATCCCAACTCTGGGAAGGAATCAGAGAAGGCATTGCTTCTTCTCACACTCCACCCATCTCCTCGCCACCCTTCCCAATGGCAGATGGACCTGATTCCTCTAGAGGAGGTCTTGGGGAGCCCTTCTAGGCCCCTCCATCAAGAATGGTGATCGTGGAGCGATCAGCAAGTGCTTGCCAATGTCCCACTATGTGCATGGCACTATATGAAGCGCTAAGGACGCAGAGGTGCAATGCTCTCTGGCCTCCGACACCGACCGCTGACGACAATCCCATATCTAGGTAGGGAGCACCTGTCATCACTCCCTCCTCGTCTTCATCCCTCCCGAGCTCAGAGTGAGCGAGCTTAAAAGTTCCCAAAGCACTTTACATGTTGATCTCTGATCCTCACAACCACACTATGGCACTGACACTATGCTCATTCTCATTTTACAGATGAAGAAACTGAGGCTGGGAGCCATTAAGTGAACTGCCCACGGTCCCCCAGCTAGTGACTGTCTAAGGCAAACTTAGAATTCAGGCGTCCTGAGGTGGTCTTGAGCCTTAACTCATCAGACAGTCCTTGGCCTCCACTGGGGTTCATTGTCCCCAATCCACTGTCTCCTGATCCTAAAGGCAGAGAAGGAACTAGAGCATGAGCAGGACAGGAGGCCCAAATCCAGGGCACTCCAGGAACCAGCACATGTGGCTGTGGTCCTGTCAGAGTCACAGGGCAGTTTTCAGAGAGGGGCAGAGGGCCGGTAAGTCTGACTAGCCTCTGGCTCATTTCTATAGGGCATCTTAGCAGTCAGCTCAGGGAGGAAGCAGGAGCTACCCCCAGTCAGGCTAGAAACACCAGGGGAAATTTGTCTTTAATAAATAAATGCCAGTTGGAAAGCACTAGGGAGAAGTAAACTATTGTGGGACAGGGTAGAATCCTGAAGAAGATGCCCTCAGGCCTCCAAGGTAAGCTATTCCCGGGCCTAGGGCATACCCGGCCCCCGGGAAAGTGGCTTCATTCCCTCCTGCGGGCCTCCCACCTGTGGCTGGCCCAGCCTTGGACAGACACAGCTCCTTGTCCTCACTTGATGCTTGGGGACAGCTGCTCCAGAACCAGGACAGGCCCAGGAGAACTGGCGGCCTCTGACCCCAGCTTCCTCTTGCTTCTTCTCCTCAGAGCACAACAATATTGCAATATAAGAGACCTGACTCAGGGCCGAGGGAGGACAGCCTCTGAACAAACTGAATTCTGATATAGACGATGGGGGGACTGTTTAAGGAGAGGTAGTGAGCATACCAGCCCAGAGACATTAGCAGGGGTCAGCTGGAGATGCCAGAGGGCACACTCATTCACCAAGTGCTCCACTCCTACAGTGAGGTCAACCCTACCTCAAGGACCTTACATTCTATAGGAGAACATACATATCCACAAACATAGCATGTATTGAGCACTTACGGAGTACAAAGCCTAGGAGACACAAACAGAAAGCGCTCTAACGACAGATAATTCTCAGGGAAGGTTTCAGCTGCCCATCAGAGGGAAAGGTGCCTGAGGGAGGGGGTGGAACAGACAGCCAGAGCCTTCATACCAAAGTATTTTCATTCCACAGCTCTTGGGTAGTTGTGGCCAAAGCTCCTACAGGAGCAAGTGGACAGTGGGCTGGGAGCAAAGCTCCTCCACTCCCAAGGCTGTCTCCATCAAGGTCTGGCTGAGCTGGAAGCAGGACAAGGTCCTGATGGCCCTGAAGGAAGCAGGTCTCATGGCCAGGGTGGGGGGGGGGGGGGTGGGGTCACAGGGGCTCTGGATCCCAGCAGAGTCTGAGGGGCCACAGTGGTCAAGGTGGTGAAGACTCAACAGGCTGGGCACATGCTGTCTCTTGCTGCCCACCCAACAGATCTATAAATAGCCAATGAACATTTATTAAGCACCTACAATGTACCAGGCACTGCATTAACTGCTGAGGATGCCAATAAGAAAACCAGACAGCCCTTGCCCTCGAGTTGCTTACAATCTAAGGGGGGAAGACGACCCACAGAAGGCAGCTGGAAAGGATGAAGCCAGAAGAGTGTCAGACCCCAGGAAGGCTCAGGCCTCAGGAGGCACCCCACTCCACCCTCCTGACCAGTCAGACAGCGATAAATAAGATTAGACTGAAGGACAAGAGGGCATCCTGAGGGGGAGGGGCACTCCCAGAGAGAGGATGCGGAGAGGCAGGCTGGGCTCCAGCAAGGGAGCCCTGGAGAATGTGGGCAAGGGTGTGAGCATGGGTGAGGGATGACCACAGAACTGGCCCCTGGGAGAACACATGAAGTGTGACAAAACGTTAACTAATTTCAACAAGCACAGATGAAACACCTACTGTGTGTCTGGCACAAGGTGAAGTGTTGAGGAGATGAAAGTCAGAAGACAGTCCCTGCCCTCAATGGGGGCAGACAAGGCAGAGAGAAGCTAAAAGCAGGGGCATGGGGGGTGCCGCATCTAGGCTGGTTTTGTTAGGTTGCTTTTTTCAATCTTAATTATTCACTAGAAAATGTAGGTGATGGAAAACAGAAGACGTGAGTTTTAAAATGTTAAAGACATTGTACTCGCCTTCCAGCAAGACAGGGCGCTCATCACTTTCTACTAAGTGCCCCAGAAATCCCAACTGGAATGTGTGACATGGGATTGACAACCGGGGCATGTGAGCAGGGTGGGGCGCTGGCGAACGAGGGTGGGCCAGCATCCCACTAACACATCAGCAGAAGTCACTCTGCCAAAGCACAGAAAAACAAGGGAGGCCTGGGGGCCACGCCCCAGAGGGTGCCCACCAGGTCAGGAGCCTGATGTACCAGCCAGAGACTGGGTACTAGGGTGGGTAAAGAAAAGGGCCCCAAACCTCAAAGACCTGATGAGAAAAGCCCATTGCACAGACAGAACATGAGAGTCTAAAAGTCAGAAGAAAAGCAGGGCAAAACTGTCCCAAGAAGCCAAAGGAAGAAGAGATAACAGTGAGAAGAAGTAAGGAGAGTGGGCAGGCAAGGCGGAAGAGAATTCTGGGGGATCCACCCCCACCCGACTAAAAGCAAACAAGCTTTAGAAATAGAAATAAAACTTGGAAAGTTCAAGGTGAGTGAACTTAGATCATACATCAGAGCTTGAGGCAGAAAACTGAACACAACGAAGAATTTTTAAAACAATTAAGCCAATTAAAACAAACCCAACTAATAAAGGAGATTTTCTGTAAAGAAATTCAAAAACAGATTAGGAGACTTGGAACCTGAAAATACTGAAGGGATGAAAATGTGGTCAGGGAGGCAGTACAGTGGTTAGAGTGAAAGCACCAGGCCTAGAATCACGAAGACTCCTCTTCTGAGTTCACTTGCTAGGTGTGTCACCTTGGGCAAGTCACTTCACCCTCTTTGCCTCAGTTCCCTCATCTGCAAAATGAGCTGAGAAGGAAACTGTGGACCTCTCCGGGATCTTTGTCAAAACACCCACAAAGGGGTTCTGAAGAGTTAGACACGACATGGTGGAAGAGAAACCAAAGGCAATGATGCGGAAATAATAGGAATTTTATAAGAGCCAAAGGGACAGCCCCTGAAGATGACTTAAGGATGACAAGCTGAGCAGAAGAATGTGACTACCCCAAACACCAGCACACGCTCATAGGAGAAACGGGCCAGAATGATCTGGAGACAGAAAACCAAAGAAGGACTGCTACCAGGAAGGCTCTTGGGATTCCAACACTGAAGCCACAAAGTCTGGGGAGGTGAGAGGAGGCCCCTAGGACACAGAAGGAAGGCAGCCTGAATACGTGGAGTTACGCAGGGGAGGGAGGGGATGCATTGGAGATATGTCCCATAATCTGGGTCTCATCGGCCTCACTGGCCTGGACCAAAAACAATCAAGGGAGGGGCGAGCGGGTGGGAGGGCCCAGACACACACCCAACAGAGCCTGCCGAAAGGTTGTCTCCTGTTTTTAGATAGGGGTGAGAGGGCAAAAGAGAAGGAAAAGACCGGCCACTCCGGACAAGAGAGTCAGGGTCTGTGTGGGAAGGGCTGAATGGGACAGAAGACACAGCTGCAGCTGCCCGGCTGGTGCGGGGGAAGCTGGAGCAGGGGAAGAGTGGGCAGCGGGCTGGCAGCAGGCAGGGACCAGCCCCAAGGGACCAGAGGCTGCTAGAGAACATTTCTTGGGGATGAAGTGGGAGATGCTGGGCCTTTCAGAGGCCTGTGCATGTCTCTGAGGCTGCTGCCCTAAGGCATCTGGCACTGGGGGGTGAGGGGGGGCAGGGGAAGGGTCTAGGCCTCACATTCTGGGGCACAGCCTCAATCTGGCCGGTCCTTCCATTGGATGTTGTTACTCCGAAGAAAGTCAGCCTTTGACAAACATTTATGAAGTGCATGCTCTGTGCCAGGCACCTGGGCTACAAGGAAAGGCAAAAGAGCCCACCACCAATAGGGAGAGACAACAGCACATTAAAAAGGGGGAAGGGGGGGAAAATAAGCATTGATATGGTGCCTATTGTGTGCCAGGCCCTGTGCTCAGCTCTTTACAAAAATGATCTCATTGGATCCTCACAAGAACCCTGAGAAGTATGATTCCCATTTCTACAACTGAGGCACAGAAAGGCCAAGTGACCTTCCCAGGGTTACCCAGCTTGTGTCTGAAGTTAGATTTGAACTTGGGTCTTGCTGACTCGAGGCCTCTACAAGCAGCAGCTGAAAAGCGGGGAGGGGGGGGCGGGGGGGCAGGTCGGAAATGAGCAGGGTCTGAGAGGGTCCTCCAACGTCCAAAGGAAAAAGGGTCCAGGTTAGGGGAGTTAGGAGAAAAAAGGAACGAGCAAGATCTACAAAAACCAGATAAAAAGAAAGTCTGGATCTCATTCCTCAGAAGGTGACAGAATGACAAACAGCCTTCTGTCCAAAGCACAAGGACTCAGGACGCTGGGGTCAGGGTGGCACCAGCACAACGGCCACAGGGGCCCAGAGACCACCCAACTGGTGCCAAGAGCAGCACGTACATCTCCCCTCACTACCAAGGTGGGACGTCAACACCCACCCTTTGCTGGATGAAAGGGGCGAAGCTGCAGCGAGTCCAGTGGAGGCTGGAACCTGGGTATCAGAAGCCCTCCGACAGTGTAGAAAACAACACCATCATGCTTCCAGAAACAGGGAATGAACATGCACAAATTCTAACCTAAGAGGCACCAACTGAGCTGACCATCACAGGAATCTTTAATATTTCACTCTCATCAACAAAAACAGGATCCGAATTGTCTGAGAATTCACTGCTGAAAGATCTGTGGCATCTTCTAAAAGGGAACATTTTAAAGAACGTATGTATTTCTCAGCAATATATGGCACCTATACAAAAATAGACAATGTGCAACAGCACAAATAAATTACAAATGAATACCAAAAAGCACAAATATTCAACCCATCCTTCATAGAACAAAAATGCAACAAAAGTTATAATACAAGAAACGAAACCAAAAGGCAGAGATGGCCCCAAACTGACCTTCTAAATGATGAGTGGGTAAAAAAGAATTAACCATAAGAAGAATATGGGAAAGATAAGAATGATGAGACAAAAAGTTTCTGGGATGCAACTAAAGCCTTCCAAGAAAAAAAAAGATCATCTCCTCAAGGAGACACATTAACGAAATAGAAGAGAGTAAGAATGAACTGAATGTGCAATTAAAAATTAGGGGAAAAAATAAACAAGAGAAAATAAGCACAAAGAAGATTATGTTGAAAATTAGGGAGAAATAGATAAAATGGGAACCAAATGATTATGAAATTGATAAATTAAATGAATTAAATGCTGGGCTCTGGGCTTTTGTTTTAGTTAAGCTAACAAAACTGTTAAGTCCTTAGCTAACCTGACTAAAAGAGAAGAAAATCAAGCAACCAAAATAAAAGATGAAAAAGAGAAATTATTAGTGATAGCTAATAAAAAGCATAATCAGGGCTTATTAAATACAATTATATTCCCACAAAATCAAGAATTTAAGAACAGAAACTAAACTCTGAACTGATGGAAGGCTTTAATCCAATTTCAGCAAAAGAATTCAGGACGCTATACCGAAGCAGGGGTTTGGTCCACATGGATTTAGAGGTAAATTCTCTCAAGTGGTAAAGAAACAATTCTGATGGATCCCACAGAAGCTAGTCACCATACACGAAAAAGGATGCTACTGCAAAAATACAGACAAGCGACAAGGCTCCAAAATAAGAGTGGTCACCAAGGAAGAAGAGAGGAGAGAATCGCAAGGGACACAAGGAAGGCAAAAATCAACAAGATGAGGGAGAGAGAAAACACAGAGTGACTCACCTAAAAGACATGTGGTGGAGGGGGCCTGGAGAAAGAGAATTCAGTCCATCAGGCAGACCTCAGGCAATATCGTGGGGCAGGCTATGGAGAGTGGGGAGGCCTCTGGGCAGGGCTGATAATTAAAGCCAGGAGAGCTGATGAGGCCCATCCTAGAGCCTCAGGGCACAGCCAAGGTGAGCAGTCAAAGGGAGACAGAGAACCAGAGAAAACTGCAGGGCAAATTTCCAGAAGGGAAGTCTGGTCAGTAGTACCAGTGCTGACAAGGTACTAAGGGATCGACCATTGACAAAAGGCTACCACAGCCACTTTGCACACGGCAGTTTCATGTCTGTGATGAGCCTGGAAGCAAAACAGCAAAATGCTGCCTTCTCCAGGAAGCCTTCCTTCTGCTGAGAACCACCAATTGTTCTGCCAGGGCTGTTTGAAGAATTCCTTCTTCCATCAGACTGGGAGTTCCTGGGAGCAGGGGCACTGTGCCCCACCAGAGGAGCTGGGACTCACTGCCAGAGCTTGGAAGGGCCCCAAAAGAAAGGTAGCAGAGATGAAAAGACACGGCTTTTTGGACAGCAGGCAGAGACAGTGGAAGCTGCCACCACTCTACCAACAAGAAGGTGGCACAGCCCAGGAGAGAAGCCTAAGATGTGAATCATAGCCTTGTCCCTCTCTCCCTGGGTGACCTCAGGAATACTTGGATAGGATGTCCTTGGCAGTCTCTTCCAGCTGGACATCGATGGTCTTGGGAAACCCAAGACACTCTCTCTGTGCGTCCTACAAGCTCTAGACAAGAATGTACGATTCTTTGATCATTTGGAAAATCTTAATTTACTCTTTAAAAATCCAATCTGACAAGTAGAGGAGTGGGAAAAGTTCCTGCAAAAAGGATCTTGTGGACTGAGTAGACACTCAACATCAATAAATCAACTCAGTGAAATAGTGGGCACAAAGCGCTCCCCCCCGCCCCAGCATTGTGTCTATCAATGAAGAACAGTCCAATGAGTGCCGAAGAGGTACAGGCTTCTCCCTGGTCAGCCCCTCCCAGAAGCCTCCTCTTCATGGGCACTGCCTCTTCCCAGCCAGGCCAGTGATGCCACTAGGAAGGAATCCTGGTGGAGGAGGTCTGCCCCCAAAGAGATAAAGACCTGGAGAGTTCCCTTCAAATATTTTAAGGGTGTAGAACCCACTTGCCCCCAGAAGCAAAAACAAGGGAGAATGAATGGTCAGGAACGAGAGGCAAATGGGTCATCCACATACGGAGAATGCCGTAACAATGACAGGAATTCCACGCTGGGATGGGGAGGCGCCACCTCCTTCCAAGGGAAGCTGCAGAGCAGATTCCAGCTCTGGCACAAGTGAGACTGGATGGATTCTGAAGTTCCTTCCAATCCAGATCTAGGTGACACCAGAGTGGACAGAACACTGGGCCTGGAGTCCAAACCCAGCCTCAGCCTCCCATTTACCCGACGTGTCTGCCTTGGTTTCCCCATCATAAAATGGGGCTCATCACAGCATTCACCTCTCAGAGCTGCTGTTGGGATAAAATCTGTCTGTAACGTGCTTAGCTCGGTACCTAGCATATGGCAGGTGCTCAACCAAAGCTTCTTCCCTTCCCCGCTTAAAGAAGACAAGCGAGGAGGCACGGCCTCTATGCACGAGATGGATGCAAACCTAGAGCAAACAACTTGGCTTCCCTTGGCAATTCCCTACTAACGACAGCATCTTCAGTCCCCCAAGACTCCAGGGAATGAGGCCCAGTCCCAGTTGAGGCCAGGTGCGTCCCTGACAACATGAGTCTGAGTCGCCGGAACATCCAAATCCCTAACATTCCCCCTCTGAAAGACAGAGAGACAGGAGTCTGAGAGAATTCTGGCTGAGCCAAAACGCAGGATCACTGACCGGCAGGCCTGGGGACCTGCACCTGGCCCACAGCCAATTCCTGGGAAAAGCGTGTTTCCCCTGGTGCAAAAGGCCTGACACACCCAAAGGCCCCAACCCTGAGGCAAACCTTGACAAGGGTCAATGGAACACCTCAGGCTTCAACTAAAAACATAGTTTCATAAGCAGGAGCTGGGAACTGTAGAAGAATCTGCTCAACACAAGTCAAAGGTGGGTCATGGTGCTTATTGCCTGATAGAAATGAGGGAGCTGCTCCTTGCTCCCCCTTATCACACACATCCAACAAAATGTCACCTTTTGCTCTTCCATCCAACCCCTTCTCTCTAGTCAGATAGCAACTACCTTAGTTCAGGTCCTGTTGACTCTGGCTGAGATGACTGAAGTGGCCTCCTAATTGGTCACCCCTGCCTCAATTGTCTCCCCACTCTCATCCATCCTCCAAACAGTGGCCAAAGAGATTTTCCTTAAATTCCAGTGATGGCATCCTAGCTACTTAATAAACTTCCATACAGGATAAAATAAAATAACAAATAAATATATTTAGATAAATGTAAATAAAAATTAATAAAATAAAAAAAAAACACAAGTCAAAGGTGGGTGATGACGGTTCCCAAAGCCATCGTGATGTTTGGCTTTATGGAGAAATCCAGCCAGGGCTTCCAAGAGCAAGGCCCTCTGTACAGCCCCTGCTCAGACACTTGGGGAGCAAAGCCATTTCTGGGTGGCCGATTCTCAGCTGGAGAGCTTCCAGGAGAAGATAACAAGGACGGGGATGACCTCAAAAGCGTGCCCAATAACAACGCCAACCTCCACCGCGCCATGCAGTCTAACTAACATATTTATAGTATAAACTAGCACTGCTGGCTACTGCCCCATCTATGCTCACGGCAAGGTTCAAAGGACCTTGGATCTAGACTTGGGAGGATCCTCTGGTGATCCAGTCTAACCCACAACCTTCTGCACATGAGGAAACTCAAGACCAAAAGTGACCCGCCAATGTCACACAGGGCTCAGGTCCAGCCACTGTATCCATGCGGGCCTTTGGGGCCCCCCAGGCAGGATCAGCAGCCCGGAGTGGACATGCACCAGCCCACCAGCCACTTTTCCCATTTCTCATTTCTTGGGCACCAGAAGCTCATCTAAAACCACTCCGGTTCTTCCCACGGCTTCCTCCTCTGCTTATTCTCCTGCCCAATACTGATCTCGGTTCTAGGTCGCAGGCAGTCGGACTGCACAAAGAGGGTGTGTTCTGATGACTCTCCGCTAGGACAGGAGGATAAATTTTGGCGGTATTTCTGACACAGGACGCATGTGTTCACATGTGGCCTCAGCCACTTCCTAGCTGGCTGCCCTACAGCGGGTTGTGGGGAAGCACTCGGCCCAGCCCAGGGTCTAAATGCACTCTGTGGCTACAGTTGACCTCAATATCAATATCACAACATCTCCAACCTTTCGGGTCCCTCCGCTGAATTTTCCAGCGCACTTTTCTCTTTGCCCCCATTCACACAGTCATGGCATTGGCTGACTTGGTTCATCCACCTTGTCCACTTCTGCGGCAGAAGCTGGTGCCCGAGCCACCCCTCGCTTCACTGTGGCCCTCCCTGATACCTCTCCAAGGAAATCCTGGGTACCACCCTGACATTTGCTTGCAGAATCCTTTACCTTTCTGCTTTAGGAAGGTGAGTCTCATTCCCTGACTGCCTTGCCCCAAACGGTCCTCTAGGTCTCACCCTGACCCCACTCCTTGGCAAAGTCCCTCACAAATGATTTTCTTCCAGTACCCCACTGGCATTTGGGCTTTCCTGCCAACTCCCCTAAATGGGCACAATGAACTGCCTCCTCCCTGCCACTGTTTCACCTCTTCCTGCTGACCTTAGTGTCCAGCCCATCCCTGGCTGACTCCTCCTCATTTCACTGTCTGTCTGGGGCACTAACCCTTGAGCTGGTCTTCCATGCTGGTTACCTGGGGATTATTTTAAACTCTCTGACTCTGGAATCTAATCTCTCATCATGTCCTTCCCATTCCACTAGGATAACAACGGTCACGTTCCATCCCATGGTCACGACTCTAGGTGAGGCTCTCAGGACCAATCAGCAAGTATGCGTTAAGCATTGTACCTGCCTGCAGGCACCATGCCGAGTGCCAGGAACGCAAAGACATAAACGGAACAAGCCTGTCCCCCAGGAGTGCACACTGTCTCAGGAGAGAGCACATGGCTGCATGTGGCCTCATCCACAGGCTGCGTGACCCTGCTCTCTCCTGGTTCTCCTCCTCTGTCTTCTCTGTGGTTCACCATCCAGGTGACATCTTCTTCTCTTCTCCCCCTACACTACCGGTCTTGGGGGCCTCATCAACTCCCATGCTTCCAATGATCATCTCTATGCTGATGATTCTCAGATCCAGGTGTCTAGCCCTCACCTCTCTCAGGACCTCCAGTCTTACATCTCCAACTACCTGATGGACAGAGTGAACTGGAGATCTTGGACAGATAAACCCAACTTTCTCACAGCTGAATTCATTCCCCATCACCCCTGAGCCCCCTCCCTCCCAACCCTCTCCTCTTCCTGACTTCCTACGCCTGTCTAAGGGCACAAGCTCCCAGGCCCTCAGGCTCACAACCTGGGAGTCACCTTGCCTCCTCTTTCTCTCTCACCCCCAGATCCAGAATGGTACCAAGGCCGGTCAATTTCACCAGTGCAGCATCTCTCCAATACTGCCCCTCCTCTGACCCTGCCCCAACCCTGGCACAGACCATCATCACCTCATGCCTGGACTAGGGCGAAAGCCTGACAGTGAGGCAGGGAGGCCCAAGTCCTTCCCCTCCAGTCCATCCTCTGCTCAGCCATTAACATGATTTTCTTAAAGCACAAGTCTACCCACGTCACCCCCTCCTCAGTCACCTCCAGTGGCTCTCTATCCCCTCCAGGATCCAATACCGATGCTCTGGTTGGCATTTGAAGCCCCTTTAGAATCTGGCTCCCACTCTCCTCCCTGCCATGTTCTCTGAGACCCAGGACCAGCAGCCTCCTGGCTGCTCCCCCAGCAAGAGCCCCCATCTCTTGGCTCTGGGCAGGCCTGCAGAGCTCTGCCTCCCCGGCTTCCTTCATTTCCAACCCAAATCCCTTCTCTGACGGGAAGTCTTTCCCGATCCCCTCTGCGATGCCGGGGCCCTTCCCTCTGGGGCCGATGCCTGGCGTGCTCTGTCGATAGGCTGGTGGCTCCTAGTGGTCCGCATGCCGTTTCTCTATTGGACGGTAGGCTCTTTGAGGGCCTGTCTGCTGCCTCTTCAAGGATCCCCAGCCCATAGATCATTGCCCAGCACACAGTATGCTACCCTAAAATATGGGATAATTTGAGGAGAGTGTACACTTGGTGGTAGCTTGGGGGTGGGTGGGAATCAGGACAGGTTCCTGCAGGCAGTGTAGTATAATCCTGAAAGAAATAAGGGACTCTGTGAAGCAAAGGGGAAGACAGACAGGTAGCAATGGGAGATGGATGGACCACAGCACATAGGGAGGAGCGACGCAGATGAAACCAGGAAAGGAGGTGGACTGGGGCCAAGGGAGGAGGCCATTAGGTCTTAGAGGCTGCAGGGCACCCCTGGAGTTACTGGGCAGAGCAGTGACTGCGCGTGTGTACACGTGTGTGTGTGCACACGCAAGAACAGGAAAGAAGATGGGAGCCCTACCTCCCTCCTCCTGTGCCCTCTGGCCAGCATGCCAAACCTCCCCCCAAACTGGTACCACCAGCCTCTTTCTCTCCTCCTCCTCCACCATGACTTCTAGGCCCCATCTCAGCAAATTGAGGCTGGTCCCTCTCCCTCCCCCCTCCTTGTGCCCCGGCTCACGGCCAGTGCCCGCCACCCCATCTCCTGCCTGCTGGATGCCCATCAAGACCAAGGAGAAGGAACATGCTTTCCTAAAGCATCTCGTCATGTCCCTAGGGTCGCCCACCAGCCCAACTCAAATGGAGACATTGTGTCATCTTGAGTTTGTGTCCCTATCCCCATCCCCATCCCCATCTCAGGGGCTGGGGTCCTCACAGCCAGAGTTTTACATCTCCTTCAGCACCCACTGGGGTTGTGTACACAGTAGGCATATAATAAATGCTGGTCTGTATTCAGAGGCAGCTACATGGTACAGTGGGATATGGGAGTCAAGGAGACCCAAGTTCAAATTCAGACCCAGACACTGTGTGACTGTGGGCAAGTCACTTTCGTTTGCCTCAGTCTCCTCCACGATAAAGTAAGGATCAGAATAGCCCCAACCTCCCAAGGTGGTTGTGACAATCGACTGAGGTAATAATCATAACCATTTGGCACGGCGCCAGGCACACAGTTGGTGCTGCATAAAGGCTGGCTGTCGCCGTCACTGCACTCATGCCATCTCATCAAAATGCTCTTTAAAAGCGCACACAAGATGCCACGCGGAACCCTTGTAAATGCCGGACACACGGCTAGGCCTGCTACGCCAAGTGCTCTGTCACTCACCTCCGGGCCACCTCTCCTATGGCTGGGCAGCCTTTCCCAGGCCTGCCTCCCGCCCCCAAAAGGAGCAGGGGGCCCTGGCCGTTCCCCTGCCCCGGGCCTGTCTATGGTGGGCAGAAGTGGCGCATCGGCGGTGAGCAGACGCCCGCCCCCAAACAAAAGAAAGAGCATCCCACTCACCATCACCGACAGCCATACCGCCACTCTCCGCAAGCTGCGGGGAGCCCTGGGGACCCCGAGGAGGTCAGGCGGGCCCGCGGGAGCCTGTGACACACCCGTGTGCGCCACCCCACGCCAGGCTCCTGCTCCAGTGCAGCATGAGAGAGCCGTGTGTGGCCCAGGCGGCTCCGCAGCTCGCTACTGCAAGAGCCGACAGCTGCTGGGCCATTTCAAAATACAAGTCCTAAACGCACGCCGGGTCTGGTGATGAGCGGCCGGGCTGAGGCTTTGACAGCATCCAGCGCGTTAGAGCCGGAGGGTCAGGCTGGCCCGGCCGGCCCTGAAGGTCACCTGGGAAGGGTCCTGGGCCCTGGAGAGCCCAGAGAGCGCCCCACTATCTGCGGCCGGCCCAGGACCCAACTGCCTGCCAAGTGGTTTTCAAGGTGATCCACACCCTTTGTAATTCTCTTCCCACTCTCGTGAATAGGAGAATTCAGAGGCAGACCCCCTCTCCCACATCGGCTGCTCTCATTATGCACGAGGCATTTCTGGCAAAGCCACGGCGGTGTAGGCAGAAAGCCCCATCCCAGGAACAAAGGCTGCTCTAGGGGAGCAAAACATGCAGCTGCACAGCCCACATCCACTGGGGATTGTTCTCTCCCCCCAGTGCCCGGCACTTGCGACTCCAAACACACTGCCAGGACCCCACCATCTGCCTGTGCCCCCCATCCTCAGCACGGGGCCCCCAACAGGGAAAGAGCCTCCTCCAGGCCCCAAAAACATCAGAGGCCAACAAAGCATCTCTGTCCTGGGTCCCCCTGGACCAGCAGGGGCATGGGGAAAGCCCCCAGGCGTGGGACCTGGCTCAGCATGCCACAGGGCGCCGCTGTTACTGCTGATGTCAGTGACTCCCAGGGTGGCTCAGCAGGGGCTCTGAGTACCCCCCAGTGTGTGGCACAGAAAAGACATTCAGAACACACCCCAGGAACTTAATGGAACAAGCAAGTCACGAACTTGCTGCACAAGACGCTGACCCTCGAGACTTTCTCTGAGAAGAACCTAACCCAAAGCAGGGGCACAGAGCTGATCAAGTCAATTACCCAGCTGTGGATGACAAAGCCCTCAAGGCACCATTTCATACAAGGAAAGCAACTGGGCCCACTGACACAGCCTGTGGTGGCCCTCCCTCCCCCGGCGTTCCACAGCGGAACCCCTACTGACCCCCCTCCCCCAAGCATGCAGCCACTAACACGAACCACAGGCCTCACAAAAGCCAGAGGACCTGAGCAGGATGGCTGCTGTCCGGCCTGGCCAGAAAACCTCCTTCTCTCCACGAAAACCGATGAGTCAGGCCGCCAATCGCGTCACCCAAGATGGGCTCACAGAAGCAGAACCCCAGCCACCAAGACAGAGGTGGCCTCCAATGACAGAACCAGAAAAGATGATGCAGTGCCCCCACCCCACCAGGAGAGCCAAATGCCCTGGCCCCAGTGCCAGCGGACCCCACATGTGCCCACCACACTGGGAGGGCTGTCCAATATGCATGAGAGGGCAGCCACATTCAGCTTCCTCATCAGTCAAATGGGCCACCTCCCAGGGTGGTGGCAAACACACTGAGCCCTCTGCCAGCCTTCACTGGCGACCATCAAGATGAGCGCCAGTGGTTGCTGAAAAAGGGGTGAGGAACGGAATCATTAAGAGAGAAAACAGGGGCACAGAACCAAAGAAAAATCGCCAGGAATATTCCCCAGAACAACCCCCGTGAGGTATTACTCTGTCACACTCAGAATCCTAACTCTGCTTTCCTTCAGAGCAGAGGGGGCTGGGCTGGAAGGAGAGGGAATCGGGTCCCACCCCTCAGGTCAGGTGGCAAGATCAGACCAGAAGAAAGATGCTGCAGGACCAGAAGTGCCCTGAGCAAAAGGACCCAGAGGCACACAAGAAGGGGGCTAAGAGCTAAGGCAGGTGGCTGCCTGGCCCTTGTGAAGACTTCCAAACCTCTGCAGGCTCTGACTCTGCTGACCTCAGGATGCCGGCACAGGTCCACTTCTCCCCGTGGCCACGAGGGTGCACAGCCTTGGGCCACTCGCTAGCTCTGAGGCTGGGCCGAGCACCACCCCCACCTTCCAGGGCTGTGGGAAGGGCCCAGGGCGCCTCTTTTTTCTGTGGGGTGCACAGAGTGTAAATGACATTTCAATAAAGCTGGAGAAACATTCCCTAGGATGGAGGGATGAAATAGCAACAGAGCTGGATGTCGCTCTTGTACTAATTAAACTGATCACGCATAACACCAGGCTTGTTCCCATCCTGAGAAATGGCAGCTGGTGAGAGGCTACACCAACAGGAAAGGGGCTAGTAGCGGCAGCATGGTCATTGTGGAGAGAAGCCGCTGGGGAACAGCCTGCCTCATAAGGCTCCAGACCTCCTTGTGGTGGCGACTACTGAGAGAGAGGGAGAAAGAGAAGGGGTGGGGAAGAGGGGGGCAAGGGAGGGGTGGGGGAAAGAGAGATGGAGAGGGGGAGAGGGGAAAAGGGAGAGGGAGAGGGGGAGAGAGAGAGAAAGAGCGAGAGAGAGAGCGCGAGCGCACACTCGGGACCGTTCTGTGTAGGTCTATCCTGGGTCGCTTTTTCCAAGCACATGTTTTCTACTACCTCTAATACTTCTGCTGTCTTTCGAAGTGACTGCAGCCTCCATAGCAGGGTTTCCAACCTGGGGGGGGGGGGTCAGGCCTGTTCTGCTGGGTATTTTCTTGTTGTTTTGTGTTTTTTATTGCTGCAATTTTTAGTTATTTTTTTAAAATAGCTTTTATTTTATTAAATATTTCTTAATCATATGTAAAATGTTTTTTAACAATCATTTAAAAAATTCTTGAGTTCCAAATTCCTTCCCTCCCTCTCCCCTTCTTAAGAAGGAAAACAATTTAATATTGATTATACATGCTAAATCATGTCAAACATTTCCATATTAGCCATGTTATGAAAGAAAAGAGAACAACATCTTACAATGTATACCAAGATAAAGTCCAAATGGGTACATAATTTGGCGATGAAGGCTGATACTATAAGCAAATTAGGAGAGCAAGGAATAGTTTGTCTGCCAGATTTATGGTAAAGGGAAGCATTTAGGACCAAACAAGAGACAGAGAACATTATGAAATGCAAAATGGATAATTTTTATTACATTAAATTGAAAAGTTTTTGCACAAACAAAGCCAATGCAAAGGAAAGCACAAATCTGAGAAACAATTTTTACAACAATTTTACAACTTTAGCAGTGTCTCTGATAAAGATCTAATTTCTAAAATACATAGAAAACTGAGTCAAATTTCTAAATCATTCCCCAGCGGACAAGAAGTCAAAGGAATAGGCAGTTTTCAGATGAAAGAATTAAAGCTATCTATAGTGAGGAAAAAATGCTCTAAATTACTAGCGACCAGAGAAATCCAAGTAAAAACAACTCTGAAGTACCACCTCGCACCTATCACATTGGCTAACGTGACAAAACAGGAAAATGATAAATACTAGAGAAGATGTGGGAAACTGGAACACTGATGCGTCGTTGGTGGAGGTGTGAACCGATCCAATCGTTCTGGAGAGTAATTTGGAACGGTACCCAAAGTGGGAAAAGGACCCACATGAACAAAAATGCTCATGGCAGCTCTTTTTGTGGTGGCCGAGAATTGGAAACTGAGGGGATGCCCATCTCTTGGGGAATGGCTGAACAAGCTGTGATACAGGAATGTGATGAAACACTGCTGTTCCCTAAGAAAGGATGAGCAGGTGGACTACAGAAAAGCCTAGAAAGGCTTCCGTGAACTGCTGCTGAGCGAGGGAGCGCAACCAGGAAAACACCCTACACGGTAACAGCCAGTGTGCAAAAACTGACTTTGACAGACTTGGCTCTTCTCAGCAACGCAAGGATCTAAGACAACTCCGAAGGCTCATGATGGAAAATACCACCCACACCCAGAGAAAGAGCTTTGGAGTCTGAAAGTAGGACCTGCTCTCTCTTTTTCTTCTTTCATGTGGTCTCTTCCATCGGTTCTAACTTTGGGGGGGGGGGGTTGGAGGGGAGAAGGCAGGGCAATTGGGGTTAAGTGACTTGCCCAAGGTCACACAGCTAGTGTGTCAAGTGTCTGAGGCCAGATTTGAACTCAGGTCCTCCTGACTCCAGGGCCACCTAGCTGCCCCATCAATTCTAATTCTTTACAACATGACTAATGTGAAAATATGTGTTATCTGCCCAGGTATTTTGGAGGGCACTGTCAATACTGAGGGTTACCACAAATGCCAGGTTTTAAAATGGCTTCTTTTGCCCATTCTCAGTCTCACCCTCACAAAGCGCTTCTGGAATTCCTGCCCCATTGCTGATTGTTTCTAGCCTTGTGAGGAAGGCCGCCTACAGTGGAGGCGAGTGAAGACGCTGGGGGGGCTTAAGACTCTACGGGTTTAAATGACTCTGCTTGGCACGTCGACTGGTTTCAGCGATTTCTTACCACTGCCCTGAAGTCACGGGCAGTGGCCGATGGGGTAATGTGTAGCCAAGGCCACCAGCTGCCGAAGCCCATGGCACACAAGAAGAGCCTTTGCTTCCCGGGGATGTCGATCCACGGCGACCTCTCCGGGGCCACAGCATGTCCAAAAGGTGGCCCACTGGGGCCCTTGCTTCCTTCTGGAGGGGCCTCATCTGGAGAGCCTCCCCCACGACTGTTTTCAGGGACAGCAAGATGGGCCAAATGTTAACCGCCCAGCGAGGAGACAGCACCAGGCAGTCAAGGGGCTGGGCATTCCTGACAACCATACCGAACGTTAACAAGTCTTCGTAACCGACGGTGTCGTCTGCCAGGGGAAGGAAGAGAAGAGAGGGTGGGCTAAAAGGCCTGAGGAATGAGTGGAGAAGAGGAGGGCAGCATCCATGAGAGAAGTACCCACAGAACACATAGGAGGCAAGGGGGAAGGGAACAAGCACCTGCTGTACACCAGGCACAGCGTGCTAAGCACTTTACACCAAGCCGGCCAGGCAGGTGCTAGGATGATGCCAATTTTACAGCTGACAGAGGACACTCACTTGTCCAGGTTCACAGGGTCTCACAGAGGCCCTTCTTTCTCCTGATCTCTTCTGTAGGCCTAGTCGCAGTGCAGCTGTCTGCTCGCAGTGTGTGGGGTCTAGCTGCACGCTGCCCTCCAGAACGGTCACGCCAGTCCACAGTTCCACCAACAATGCATGAGTGTGCCTGTCTTCCTGGCTGCCCTCCAGCCTTGGTCATTTTCCTTCCTAGCAGGGAGACGGTAGGAGCAGCTTTAATTGGCTTTCTACCTATGGTCAGGGGCAACCTATTTGGGACCTCTGACAAGAACAAGCTGGGGAAGAGCTGGCCAGTATTTGTGATGCCGGTCAACGATTCATGACTGGTCCTGGAGGAGACCGCGAGGGTGGGTGACGCAGGCTAATCGGTGCTGGACGTGTCCTTCTAGGGAGTGGCCGCCATCCTGGCTTGGTCTGAGCCTCCTCAGGGAGGTGGGCTCTGTGCAGAAGGTCAGGACCTCAGCTGGTTTGCACGACTTCTTTTCTGCTTCATTTCAAAATTCTTGATTAGAAAGAGGAGCCCTTGGGGCGGCTGGGTGGCACAGTGAGTAGAGCGCCAGCCCTAGAGTCAGGAGGACCTGAGTTCAAATCCAGCCTCGGACACACTTGACACGCTTACTAGCTGTGACCTTGGGCAAGTCACTTAATCCCAACTGCCCTGCAAAAATCCCCCTCCAAAAACCAAACAAAAAAAAGAAAGAGGAGCTCTCTGGGAGTTGGAGAGAGGTGAGGGGAGCCAGGGACAAACAAACTGAGCCAATGAGAAGATAAACAGTTGTGCAGAGGGGAGGGCCCGATGGAAAGACCAGACAAGCCTAGCAGATCTGGGTCCTATGTGTGCATGATCAGTGAGCGCTCGGGAGCCAATGAGGGCAACAAGACAGAGAGAAAAGATTCCCAAGAGGGTGGGGATGAGGAAACTGAGGCAAACAGTGTGAAGTGACTTGTCCAGGGTCACATGGCCAAGAAGCGTCTGAGGCTGGATTTGAACTCAGATATTCCTGAATCCAGGCCTGACAGCGTATTAGCTGCACTACCTCACTGCCTCCTCCAATAGACAGCCCCACATCACCTTAACTACACCCAAGAGTCCTAGCCCAAGGTCAAAGACACAAGTGACCAGCAGATGACCTGAGCACCTGGGCTTGGGCCTCCACGTTTTCCTCCCTCCTCCCAAGCCCTGACCACATGGTCCTACCTTCTCGGGTAGATTAGAACCCAATCATCCCTCCCTCGGTGTCTTTCTTCCTCTCCTTCCCCTCCCTCCCTCTCTCTCTCCTCTCCCTTTCTGCTCCCGTCCCCTACCCCCACCCCCACACTCTCTCAGAGCTCTGAATATGACATCCAAGGACCAAGGTTCAAATCCTGACCTCACTGGGCCCCACCCAGCTCTAATCCTAAATCCTAAACAGGCCACAGGGTCTCTCCTTCTCTGATCCATCTCCCACCCAACTGCTGTGAGTGCAAATATGTCCAGGTCTCTATTATTACTTACATGGGCTTCCTCTTGCCTCCATGATGAACTCTCAGCCCTTTACAACCTGGTCCGGGGGTGGGGAACCTGCAGCCTCGAGGCCGCATGGGGCCCTCTGGGACCTCAAGTGTGGCCCTTCAGAGAACAAATCCACTCAACAGAAGGATCTGTTCTGTAAAACTTGGACTCAGTCCTGATGCCACACCTCAGGACCTAGAGGCCCATGTGATCTCAAGTGTCCCCACCCCTGATCCTGTTCTCTTTCCAGCCTCCCGGCCACCCAGCAACACACACCCCACCATCTCCTCTCTCCAGCCCTTTGCCCTGGCAGTCTCCCATGCTTGGAGCACCCCACTTCTGCACCTGCATCTGCTAGAATCCCTCAGAGCACCAGCAATGCCTGCCACACAAAGACAGCCCCAAACCTCCTGGATTTACCTCAGCCCACCCTACTTTACATATTTACTTTTTGGTCTCGCGCACACACAGAAGGCGCCTTGAGGTCAGAGACTTTTACATTCCTCGAATCCATCTCTCCAACACAGTGCCTCGTATACAATAGGCACTTGATAAATGAGCACTGGTTGGCTAAACAGTTTTCAGAAACACAAACCACTGATCTGCATTCCAAGCAACGCAATTTAGAACAAGGTCTGATCACAACAACAGGCCACACTGTCTACGAACCAGTGTGATTTCAGAGACAAATATTCTTCCAAGAAGGCAGCATGTCTTACACAGGTCTGAGAAGAAACGGCAAGACTCTTCCCAGGAAATTTTTGCTAAAAATAAGATGCACAAAGAAATCGCGCCAACTTTGTACAATTACAGAGAAGCTGGCCCAGCACATCTGCGTGGGCACAAACGTGCCTGGCCACCCACACGCGAGCAACCCAGGGGACGGCGGGGGACACCAGACTGTAAGGTTTCTGGAGGAGGGGGCTTAGCCAACAGGGCTCCCAAAGTCTCCCTCACGGCCCCAGGCAGGGCTGTTGGCTCTCACCACCCCCAGCACCAGGACCACAGAGCAGAAGAGGACAGTAACCCTGTGAACAAGGGGAGGCCCAGAGGAGGTTGGCCAAAGAGAAAACAGAGTCGGAAGCCATTGCCAACATGCGCTTCCTGTGCAGAGAGAAGGGACTCCCTTCTTAACCTTCCAGAACAACAGCCAAAAGGCATCAAAGCATGGGGGATCACATTGTAACGACATGAAATCTGCTGCCCTCCACCCCCAAAATGGGCAATCGCGGGCCTGGGGCATGCGCTGTTCTCAAGAGTTCAGAAAAGGGTCTCCCCGAGAGCAGAGAAAGGCAGCAACGTCTCTTACCATTGACCCTCAAGATGGCACTTCCTGAGTCTCTCACTTCATCAAATCTGGCAAACACCGTCTGTAACCTGGAAGTAGGAAAAGCTATTTTACTGACTCATAAACCAATGAACGGCTCTACTTCCCCAAAGACACGTATGTACATAAGTGTGTTTAGGTAACATACATACAATGCACACATATGGACCAACATATCCACCGATGGCTAGTTCAAGGCAGTCAGTGGGCTTTTTTCCCAAGCTCCACCTACTTCCCCTCTCACCCTCAGAATAAGAAATCACAGAAAACGGATCTATCTCTGGGACCACTCAGAGTTAAAGGTCAACCACAAAGCACACCTATCCTACTGCATTTTTATAGAGAAAATAAATTGGGGGTGGAGAGGGACGAGGGGAGGGGGCTGGGCCAAGTCTCCTACCTGGCCGACATGGGGATGGGTCTGGCTGTAACCACCTCCCACCATAGGTCTCAGAGCTTCGTCTGGGCCGATGAGAGGTAGAGCATCCAATGGGATCCCAGACCTACAGCTGGAAAAGACCTCTGAGGCCATCCAATATAATCCCTACCTTTCAAGAGGAGGAGACTGAGGCCCAGGATGACCACCTTCCCTAAGGCCACATGAAAGAAGGGTCTGAACCCTGGGGCAGACCCAAGGAGGTGTTGGAGACCAGGCTCGAGCTGCCGCATTCCTGATTCCAATGCCAATCGGCCCTTAGTCTCTGCCTCTGCGGACACCAGATGTCCAGGCTATCCCAAGCCTTGGCCTATCATGAAAATGAATGGACTGGGCACCTGGCTAGTGGCTAAGCCATGCCCCCACTTTGTTTCATAAGAAAATCACAGTTGAAGCTGACAAGGAATAGCAGGGAAACCAAGGCCTAAAATGAGGTGAAGCAACTCTCTCTCCCTCTTTTGGCCATAGGGGCAGGGGACTATGGGCATAGAATGGCCCAAGTATCCAGCACCTAGTGAATCATGGATGGACTGAACTGAATTCCTTCAAAAGCTGGCTACAAAGCATAATTACATCAGAAATACAGTTTTTCTACTGACCTCCTCAATAAAACTGTTACTCAACCAAAAGAAACAAGAAGGTCCCCAAGATGGAGTTAGACTGCACTGAAGTGGGAAGGTGGGGGGTTGGGGGTGGGGGGGTCGAGGGGCTGGCGGGGTAAAAGCAGAGAATCAGAAGCAGGGCCCCACGTGGACGATGGCTGGGCCCTTCCACGGGATGTCAATCACACCATCGATTCCTCAGCCGCTTTGCTGGCGAGCCAGGCTCTTCCAAACTGGCCCAAACTAGAAGCATGCCCCCCACTCTTGGGCCAAGGCCTGCTCTCCGGTCCTTGGGCCCCCCGGCCCATGTGCCCTCCCCTACCAAGGCGGGCTACAGTGACGTCCAGATCTCTCTTGGGGGGATGCTTGTCAGTGTTCTTTTGGTAAAGATAATGGGTGTCTGCAAAAGAGGTGCATGCCAGATGGAAA
>CM053624.1:377854912-377878664 GCA_028646595.1 Phalanger gymnotis | reverse complement strand
CGATGGACCACAAGGAGAAGCGGGTGGTCCTTCGAGGTGCCCGCCCCAGTGGCAGGCTGGCCATCCCAGACTGTACCATATTCTGGGTGGTCTCCGTGGACATGGTCCCTCTCCCAGGATGCTCTCCGGCGTTCAGGGGTCTTTGGCAGGCCTGTACCATCCTTGTTTTCAGTGATGCTCAGTCCCTGTGCCCCGCTGCCAGCCTCTTTCACCATCACCCTCTCTGGCATGAAGAAGGCCCAAGCTTTCTCTCCTGCAGATACGCTGTGAAACTGACCCATGCCAGGCTCACAAGCACACTGCTGCCAGTCTAAATCTCCTCTGTATACACTGGGTGCATAATCATAGCACAAGCTAGCCTGGCTTTCCTGATGCTGTTTTGTAAACACCAAGCATCAAAAAGCAACATTTCTGAGTGCCTGTGAGCTCCCACAGAACTGGCTCTGATAAGCCCCTTCGATGCCTCCCCAAAGAGCAGGCGTGAGCGGCCCTCTCCCTCAGCTGGTCCACAGAGGCTAAGACTGAGTCAACTCTTCACTGAAAGAGGCTCTCCCCTTCGGAGCGCAGACAGCCGAGTTCAGGTTCTCAGCACCCTCATTACCTGCAGAAGCCCAAGAAGCAAGAAGGAAGCCAAGGTCGCACTGTGGTGGGGGGGGGCGCTGAGGGGCTCGCCTGCTTTCGGAAAAGATGCAGACACATTCTGGGAAGGTCCCGGGCTCCAGCCAGCCCTCTTCAGCTCCCCCTAGGGAGAGGTGGGCAGAGCCTGGCCAGATCACTCTGGTGCTCGGGGCCTGTGAGCAGCTGCTGTCTCTAGGACCTGTCCATCTCTTCCATCCTGCCTCTGTGGATGGCCCCATGCTGCCCCTGGCTGCCCCAGTCTAGGCCCATAGACAAAGAAGGCAGCACAGCCCAGCAGGTACAGGGCTGGGCTTGGGTTTGAATGCCAACTCAGACACAGATGCTGACCTGCCGTGGGACTTTGCCCTCAGAGTACGACAGCTGCTCCACCTCCCGGGTCCCTGTGGTTCCCCACCTGACTTTCCGTGCATGACCCGCCTCGTGGCACCCTGACACAGTTCAGGCACACACTGTCCCCAACACTGTACGTGCACCTCCTCCATTTCTACCCAAGCTCAGCTCCCTCACCTCCTTATCAGCAGGCCCCTGCTAAGCCCCTCAGATAACTGTCCCTTGCTCTCACCCGCCTAAGTGGAAATCCATGTACACCCCCTCAGCTCCCCAGGAGAACAGGAGCTCACACAGGTCAGGGTCTCTCTTTCCCCTGACCCTCCCTACCAATGGCCCACGGGCCAGGACTCGGTTACAGGGAGCCAAGTCCCCATCACGCCTCTTCCCTTCCCACCCTCGGCTTCAGTGGACACAGCTGTGCACTTCTCTCCCTGGAGAGGTGCGCTGACACACCTGAGGCAGGGACAGGGCAGGAGCCTGAGAGACAGGGAGAATTGAAAATGTCCCTGTGGCGCTTACCGGGCAGCGGGGAGGCCTCTCTTACTGAGATCTGCTCTGACTTTCTCTCCCACGTGGCGATAGACCTCCACCATGGCCAATATCGCAGCATCCCTCACCTGCCAAAGGAAATGGGAGACGAAGCTGATGGAAATGCTTACTATCGCACACACAGTTAAGCACCTTGGGTCACCGGTCAAGATTCTTTGCCATTAAGAACTCCCATTGGGTCTTTTGTGCTTCAACCAAGACCAAACGTCCATGATGCACAAAATGCAGCCCCAGCCTCACCTTCGGAAGGCCTAGCAGGCTCCTGTCCAGGTCTCCCACATCATTTCCACCTCGGGCAAAGCTCCTGCCCAGCGTCCTGGATATACCCACTAGTGGAACACAGAGAAGACAGAAGCACCTCCCATGAAGGTCCACTCCATGTCAAATGAAGGGGCTGCTTCAGTCACTCTCCAGCACATGCTGGTCCCTGGGATCCCTGCAATCCAAGCTTCCACAAGAGAACCTTGTGTCCCAAGGGGCTCCTGAGCAGGCTCTGGAAAATGCCAGCAGAGGGAAGTCTGGGAAGCCTCAACAGGCCCAGCCATCCCCTCCTGTGCTAGTCACAAGAGGGGAGCGCTATGCCTCCACCTACAAGGGCGTGGGTGGGCGTGTAGGTTCTGGCCTGCCTCTCTCCCAGCCCCGACTGCCTACACTGCCAAGCCAGGCACTGAGCCCCAGGCTTTGGCCTTGGCCCTCCCTGCTGAGGTCCACCAGCTTCTCCCACCAGGCGCAGGTCAAGTTCTCGGGGGACCTTGGGTTCTTGCTTTTCAAAAGCAAGGAATCTGAGAGCCAAAAGGGACCACCAAGGCCACCAAACCCAAGCCCCACAGGACAAGGGCTCTGATAGAGGGAGGGCTGGAGCTGTAATCCGAGGGCCTACATTATCTTGGCCACTCGCTTATTGCTGGCAGGATCCTACAACCTCCCCAGGACGCTGACAGCAAAAGCAGTGCCAGGAAAGCTCTCCCCAAAACGAGGTCCTCACCAGAGCCCACAGGACTGCAGATGTGGCAGGGCCAAGGCCACAGGGGAAGGTGAGCAGGGAGTCGCTATGCACTTTGTTAAGGGCAAACGTGGGCTGCTATGGATACACTGGATATGTACACTTCTTTGTCCCCCAAAGGACGACTTGACACCACATCTGTTAAACTGTATCCAAAGATCCAAACGAAGGTTCTAGTTGAAGTGCCCACTGGAGCCTGGCCATGCCATCCCTCCTGTCCATCTGAAAAGTGGGCACCCACATGTGAACTGTCAGTAAAACTAGCAATGTTGCTGGGCCAAGCCCAATGCCTGCGGCCTCCAGCGCAGCCTGCCTTCCAAGCTGACCTCCAGCTACTAATGATTCCTCATGAGCCGAGTCCATCCACTGGCCTTCTGGTACGGAGTTGCCATTCCCGCTAGTCTCCCCAAAGGGGCCTGTGCTCTCTGTCAGTTAAAATTCTGGGGCCACCAAAGTCCTCCTTCTTTCTCCAGATACCGGCAGGGTACAAGTGGGACAATGGACCCTCCACCAGTTACCCATCCCTCTCGCTACAGGATCAGCCCATATCAGACTCATGATAAAGTAAACTTCTGCAAATCGGAGTCTGTAGGTCAATCAATGACCAATCATTAGCTGCCCTAAGCATTAGAGAAAAAACGGAAAGCAAAAAACCAGTGCCTGCCTTCAAGGAGCTGCCAGTCTAACATGCAAACAGCGATGTCTAAACAAGGCACAGAGCAAGTAGGAGTGATCATGAGAGAGAAGGGCAGGGACACATGCCGGGATGTGGGGGAAGACAAGGGAGACAGAAGGCAAAGATGAGGAGGGAGCACGTACAGGCCACGGGGGACCGCCAGAGGAAATGCTTGGCCACAAGGCTGGCATCCCTGGACCCTGACGTCCTGGGGAGACCAGGAAGGATGATGAAGGTCGAACAGAGGATTTGGGATTTGAACCTGGAAGTGATAAGAAGCAGCTAGAGTTATTAAGTAGGAGTCCTGAACTTTAGGAAAATCCCTTCAGAGAATGAACAGAGGACAGACTGGAGGCAGTAGGCCGGGGGGGTTCGGGCCAGGTATGGCACAAGGTGATGAGCCTGTACCAGGGCAGGGGCAGGGCAAAGGACCTAGGGTGTATTGGGGAAGATATTGGAGAGGTGATATCGACAGACCCTGGCACCATCTTGAATTTGGGGGGTGGGAGTGAGGAATCCAGAAGGTTTCCTAGGTTCTGAGCCTGAGGGATTGGGGGGATGGGGTGCTCCTGACAGTAACATGGAAGGGGGGGAGGGGTTTAGGGGCAAAGGTAATGAGTTCTGCTTTGGACATGTTGAGTGTAAGACATGTACTGCACATCTAGTCTGAGATATTCAAAAGGCAGTTAGAGATGCGAGACTAGAAGTCAGCAGAGAGGTAGATGTGAGAGTCATCAACATAGGGACAGTCATCAAACCTGTGAGAGGTGATAAAGACGTACAGAAGAGAAGAGAGCCCAGGACAGAACCCTGAGGGACATGGACGCTGAGAGGCTGAGCTGGGAGGCTGAGGACGAACGGTCAGAGAGGGCAGAAAAGCAGGAGGGCATAAAATGTGACAGGAAAACCTAGGAAAAGACAGAACTTAAGGGAGGAGAAGGCGAGCCATAGCGTCCAAGACTGAAGACTGGGAAGAGGCCAAAGGACTCAGGCATTAAGAGATCGTGGCCACTCTGAAGAGAGCCGTTTAGCTGAATGAACAGAGAAGCCAGATTACCAAGAGTTCAAAGGTGAGTCAGAGGAAAGGAAGTGTAGGCCCAAGCGTAGGCAGCCTTTCCGAGGAGCCTGACCACAGAGGAGAGATATGAGACGACAACTCACAGGCACGGAAGGATCTCAGGATGGGAAGCCCTGGGCATGACTGCAGGCAGAAGAGAGGGAGAGGCTGAGAATGAGTGACAGGAGTGGGGATGATGAAGGCTGGAGGGGAATCTGCCAGGGGAGATGGGACGGAACAGGGCTGGCCTCAGCAAAGAGAAGGCCACCTGTTCACGGAAGATGGGGAGGAGGTAGGCAAGGGAGCTCATGGCGAGTGGCCTCCATATTTTCTGTAAAATAGGAGGCAGAGACTAAGCTGAGGGGGAGGTGTGGGGAAGTGTGAGGAGGTCTAGAAGAGCTGCCAGGAGATAGGGAGAGGGCTGCTCAGTCCAACTGGACTTGATTCACTTTGATGAGGCAAGCTGACAGGAGGAAGCTCAGCACCACCCAAGCCTGACTGAGTCTCCTCATCTGTAGGGCGTGGGTCATCCCAGTCCCAGCCTGGATCAGAGGAGATGCTCTCTGTAAAGCGTGGGCCTCTCCCAGCGGAGTTCCTCCTTAGGAATGGGAGCCAAAGCACAGCCGGGCCATCGTGTGCAGCCAAAGCGCGCTGCATTCTAGCACCGAGCGCCAGACAAGCCTTACATCGCCCTTCTGGGGAGGAAGCCGGAATGGTGGGACCAGCCCCTCCCCCTCCCCAGAAGTCATGACAGGAGTGGCCACTGGGCTCATGGAGCCTAGAACAGGCCCTTCCATCTCCACATCCACGTCTAACAGAGCCCTTGGCAGGTCTGGTCATCACCAGTGGGAAATAGCACTGACTTTAACTGAAGGATCTCAAAACAGTTATGGGAACTTTCAGGGTAAAAGGAAGCCCACAATTCCAAGTGTGAACACAAATACATTCCTTACCTGACCATTGGAATCTCCAAATAAGATGCACAAATGTGGCACCAACTTGCTGAGGACTAACGAGTGTGCACCGTAGCTTTAAAACAAAAGGGGAGAAAGAGCTTAGTCTCACAACAGCGTCCCAGACTGAGCATCGTGCCCGCTCCCTCTGCCTCTGAAGGGGCTCATCATTCCATTCTTAGGGTAATGGCAGAAAGACCGAGCAAAGGACAGCAAAGACCAAGCAGAATCACAGATGCTGTGTGAAACAAAGAAGGAAGGAATCATTAAGAATTTTGAAAATGTCACTTGTTAGGAAAAGTGCACACCACGAACCTCATGGGCACAAGAAATGCTGCCAAGCCCGCTCTAGAAAGAGCCCCAGAGCTGAACCCAAGCTGGTCCCCCCGTCGAGGCAGTGCTGCCTACCGAGGTCACTAGCTTTGGGGAGGAGCCAATGGTGAGAGTATCCTAATGCCATTGCCTTTTGCTTTGACAATAAAAATGTCCTGGCATTGTCAAGACTTCTCCACTGATGTGTGCCCTCCCATCAATGATGCGGATGAGTGCCTAAGGTCAGAGGGAAGGGAGGGGCGAGGAAGCCAAGGAGGATGTGCCCAGAGCAAGGGCACCAGGAGGATGGGGGGAGGGGGAGGGCAGGGGCGGCACACACCCAGAAGAAGACAGAAGGCAGAGGACTGTAGGAGAAAGAAGAGCGAGGGGAGGTAAGCTCACCTGAGACCCCACAGCAAATCTGGAACTGGCCCAGATACCCGATCCAAGAGAACTTTTAAAATCTACCAAGACTTGAAATTAGCAAAGCAGAGATCATCACAAATGTTTTAAGTGACCACAAGGCAATTCCATCAGCTCAAAGGCCAGAAGCAACAGAGAGAGAAAAGGGAAGCAGAGAAAAGAGCCTAAAAAGCCGTCTTCCAGGACGCTCTGCAGATGCCACGGGCCGGCCACGCAGGGCAAGCCACACAGACAGGAGAGAGAAGGCAGGAAAATAAGAGAACAGGGCAGTCTCTGAAAGAGGCAGAACCGACTGCTCACCATCAAAAAGACTTTCTCAAGGACAGTCCTGAGTTCAGTGCTGGCCACCAATGACCACTAAGGACCGTTCTCCAAGAGCCTGTGGGTAGCAATTTGGCCCAGAAAACCAAGACTCCCTCATCTCTAGGCCCACAGGAATCAGCAGGAAGCAGGGTGAACTAGCCAGAGGCACTCACTCCCCAACATGGTGAGCCAGTGTGAGAGCAGAGGCTCTGTCCCCAAGGCCAAATATCTCCCAGCCATCATAAAACCACATCTAAAAAGCCACTCAGGAATGAGTGCTACATGTCAGAGGCATCATCGATTAAAAATAAAGAGATGGCCCCAATACCCACGAAAGCACATCATTTGTGCAGCTTTAGACCCCAAGTTGGGGATGGAGGCAACGTGGTGTTTTTAAATTCTTCTGCTTACGTGTTTAAGGTGGCAATAAGACACAGACAGACACCTTCTCGGGACCGATAGTTCTTGTGTTTAAAACCAACAGTCAAGTGCTCCCAAACATACTAGTGGGAAAAAGAGAAAGAAGAATCGTGAATTATTGCAAACAAAATGATCCTGCTATCCCCTCTGCCAGAAAAACCAAACTGTGTTACCATCCAGCCCCAACACAGATTTTCTACTCCTTTACTTTTGGTAACGCATCTCTGAGCCACAGCTACAGGTACCTGCTTTCTCACCTATTTAATTTACCCTTGAATTTGGATTCTCCTCCTACATGAAGCCCCTCCCTGAGGAACAACTAACACTTTCCCAACACTCTCTCTAAGGAGTATTGGGTAAGGAATTACAGGTTCCAGAAAGGCCTACACCCAGGACCTCGGATAAATCTATCCCACTGTCTTTCCCTTGCAACACAGTCAAAAGACTCTCTGTGGTCCAGGAAGCATTTCACCAGGCCAGTGTTGCCTGGCAACGGCTGCAGAGTGATGGGAACAGGCCCGGCCAGCCCTTGCCACCAACACTGGGATCTCTGTTCAACTCCTGGCCTAACAAACAGCAGCCTTCCACATACTGCTTTCTTTTTGGCAAAGTTCACTAGCCACTGTAATGACTAAGCAATGGTCAAAAACGGGCCCCCAAAGGAGGAGAAAGACAGCTTCTGAAGGCATGCAGTCTTCCTGTTTTTCACAGCACCACACACACACACACACACACACACACACTCACTCACACATATATACACGCACATACACTCACATGGCACAAACAGTTCCTGTATCCATGCAGCATAAGGTTCTGTCATAGAGCGCATTTTAAAAATAACTAATTGGCACATAGCCAGAGGCTTGTCTTAGTGATACTTTTTTCCAACCATCACGGAATTTATTTTCATAATTAAGATATTCATAAGTTCTCAAAATAAGCTTTCAGACTGCATTTTCTCATGACTTGTAAGTAATGAAAAGCAGCCTCTGGCCAAAGTTTCGTCAAGATCATAGTAACATCTGACCAGCTAGAAAGACCATCCAGACTGGGGTTAAAAGCAAAAGAAGAGGCTGGTTAAAGTCAGATCTTTCTCTTGATCTGGGTCCTGGGGAAGACTCATCCACGCCTTCAAAGGAAGCACTACTTGGCAGCTACGAGTGGGTGAAAACACAGAGGCCACCTTTTTTCATCCAAATCTATGTCCAAGCCCCCAGCACCCAGGGCCCCCAGCCAAGAAGCCCTAATCTCGGCTGAAACGCTCGAGGGAACAGAAAAGGCAGAAGCCAATACTGAAGGGGTTGCCACATTATTCGGCAGAGTTTTTGGAAGCTTGCTATGTGACTTGTATTTCCAATAGCTGGCTTTTCTTATCTGGTCTGAAAAACAATGGCTGCATACTTAAATAACACCAACTGAGCAGAGTGCTTTACAAACAGGAGTTCCCTGGAGCCTGGCGACCATCCTGGGTGAGGGGCAGGCGCTGTGATTATCTCCATCTATCAGATGAGACTGGGCAGAGAGGGCCACCTGGCTATGCTATCTTTTCCACAGATTTCCCGCCACCTCCACCTGAACACACCATCCTCCAAGGGAAGGAAGCCTACCATGGGCGAAGCTGCTTGATCAATGAACTTCAAGATCAGATTCTGCGCTTGTTCTCGGACCTGGTCTTTGGAATCTCCAAGCCGATCTATTAAAGCTGAAATAACTAGAGAAAACAAAACAATTAAGGATAACCAGTGACGAGCACAGAGTAACTAATAGGGACCATTTCAGAAATCCTCCCAACCACTCCCTTCCTGATCCCTATTCTGCAGAGGAGGAAAGCTAGACAGGCAGAGGGTCAGTGATGTGCCCAGAGTCGCTACCCTCACCGATGCTTTGGGGAGAGAAGGAAAGGGTATCGAGAAAGGGGCACGCCACACCAGTCATGCATCAACCAGAGTCTGACAAAGCCTCAAGATATGGGAACAGGGATTGGACCCGGGACTTCACTGGTGGGCCGAAAGGTACTCTCCCCTTGAGCTGCTGTCGCAGGGTGGCACTGACTCTGCCCAGAGCTTGAGACCTCAAGTCACCCAGGCAGGATCCAACCAAGAGCTTCCGGGCTCACTCCACTCTACCATGACAGCATATTACGTAATGCATTACTGCAGCCTATGTATTCTAGTCACTGCGTCCCAAAGAGCACGGAAAAAACAGGATTTCAAGCTACTCACCCAGAGTGACACCAAGACCTCTGAGGATGCCCTGCCCACTGCCTCTGGAGCCAGCATGCTGTGGCTGGCCACAGTGGTTGACAAGATTAGAATCGCCCTGCCTAGTAGGGCACTGAGGACTGAGGCCACAAGGATGAGGGAACCTACATATGTAACACCCCCAGACATCAGGGTATCCTGATTTTCTCCAGACCATTCAGTGGATGGAGGGAGGAATCCAAAGGATAAGGGGGCAAGAGGGCAGAGTTGACCTGGTTCACCAGGGGCTCTGAGGAGTGAAGTGAAGCAAGGTCAGCCAGTGGACAGGTTATGGCCCAGGAAAGAACCAGAGGGTCAAGGGCTCAAGATCTTAGAGCTAGGCAGGGCATAAGGCAGAGAGAAAGATGACATGGGAAAAAGAGATGATCCCACCAGGGAATTTCTGAGTGGGAGATGGCTAGATGCAGGGTGTACCTGAGGTAGAGCACTAGGATGTCGGGGTGCCCCTAGTATAAGGCCAGGAGTTGGGCAGGAGAGAGCAATTGTGAGGATGGTAGCAAACTCCTGGGGAAGGTACCAGAGTCTCAAGTGGGGGGCAGACATGGCTTGAGCAATCCTCCAAGGACAAGAGGGTGCAGGTGGCAAGGGGAGCCAGGACGGCTCTGACTCCCCTCCCCTGACCAGTGAGTTCATGCAGCTAGAGAGGGGGAAGGGAGGCCAATGAAGCTGAGTCCTGGGGGGGGCAGTAAGAAAGGACAGGGTTAGGAGGAAAGTCAGTCCCTGTTTGGGCCCAGCTGAGTGCTCACTCCAGAAAAGCGTATGCGTGGGCCAGGTGGCTTCCTCCCACTTGGGCATTCGCCATCCAGCCCCACAGATTCGCCTTCTTGGCCTCTACACAAGACTCCCATATCTGCCCCTCCATGTCTTTTCCAAACAATCCTATGTTCTGGCATGCTCCCCCTTCTCCTCCCACCTCCTGAGGCTTCCCCACAGATCCATCAGCCCAAAGGCACCTTCTGAGCCCTGATGCTGAGGTCTTCCTTGACCTCACCAGCTGTGGGGGAGATCCTCCAGTCAAAACTACTTGGCTTCAAATCAAATTCTGTGCTTGCCAATCAAAGAACACACAGGAAGCATTTACTACTATGTCCCAGGCAACATGCCATGTGTAGAAGACGCAAAAACAGAAATGGAATCCTTCCAAGCCAGAGGAGTCTGCATTACACTGATGGTTTCTATAGGAGTGGGGTCCTGAAGGAAGCCAGGGAAGCCAGGAAGCAGGGATGATGGGAGAGAGAGCCCCAGGCCTGGGGATAACCACAGAGTGTCCGGAGCCAAGAGATGGAGGGGCTTGTTTGTGGTCCAGCCAGGAGGCCAGGGCCATGATGGGGGAGTGAAGGACAAGAGGGCTGGAGGGGAAGGGGGGCCCTAGATGGGGGAGTGAGAGGCATGAAGGCTGGGGTGGGGGGGTGGGCCCTGGACAGGAGTGAGGGGCAAGAGGGCTGGGGGGGAGGGGACTCAAGGCAAAGGCTCTAAATGTCAAGTAGAGCATTTGGGATCAGATTCTGGAGGCGATGGGGAGCTCCTGGGGTTTACCGAGTGATCGCTTTGGTGGCTGAGCCGAGAACAGACTAGAGCTGGGAGAGCTGGGCCAAGATAGCCCCCAGCAAACGAATGTCCATACAGTAGATATGACGGGCTGAGGGACTGTTCCCAGGCAGGGGCAGATGAGAGAATGGGGAGTGGGGTGCAGACTGGGGTTGTGTGTGTGTATGTACATGGATTGTATGTGTGTATGCATGTGTGTACGCGTGTGTGCATGTGTGGATGGATGTGTGTATGTCTACGTATGTGCATGAAGGTACAGATGATGAATGTGTGCACGTATGCATGGATAGATGGATGTGTGTATGTATGAGTCTACGTGTACACACACACACACACACACACACAGAGCAGCAGCAGCTGCTCACATTGAAAGAAGGCTTTAAGGTTAAAGAGCTTTACAATAGACCCCTTGGACCGTGCCAGCAGCCCTGGGTGTGAGGCGCTCCTGTTTCCATGGTTTATAGTTGAGAAAGCTCAGGAAGACAGCAGAGAAGTGGCCTGCCTAGGGTCATCCTGTGAGTCAGTGGCTGAAGCTGGATTTGAACTCAGATCTCCGGGACTCAGGTCCAGCACTCTGTGGCACCTCCAGCTGACCCTGTGACCTTTGTGTTTCAGCGTTCTCAGCACAATCGTCCTCCTTGCTCCTATGAAGTGTGGGCACCCTCTGGCCCAGGGGCCAATGGGTCCAATTGTCATCTCTGTCCAGACACAGCCCTGAGCTGCCACCTGCCAACTGTCTGCTCATCTCTGCTGAGATGTCCTGTCCACGGCTTCATCTCGACATGCCAAAGTAAGTGTCCTTCTTTCCGCCCAAACTCAGCCCGCCTCCAAATGCTGCCATTTCCGCCCAGGATCCCAATCCTTTCCAGCTGCTAGGTTCCCAAGGTGGGAGTCACTTGGCCAGACCGTTTCCCCTCCCTCCCCCCCATCACCCAGAATGTTTCCCACTTTCAGCTCCTCCTTTTCTAGCCCATCTTTTATACAGCTGCTAACCATGCCCCATTCCACCTTCATGGTGCCTCCTGCCTCTAGAATCATAATCATAATTGAGAGGCGCTGTGCCCTAGTGGATAGAGTGTGGGCTTTGGTGACATAAAGGACTGAGCTCAAGGTCTACCCTGGATGTATGCTGGCTGTGGGACTCTGGGAAAACTGCTTCTATTTTCGGTGTCACAGAAAACACTTGAATCAATTACTCCAATCAATTAGTTAGCACATGATCTAGGTAATGTGCTGGGTCCCTGATATAAAGTGAAAAAATATTCATACGAATACAAAATCAATACAAGAAAATTATGGGAGGGAAGACACAGGTGCTTGGGGAATCAGGAAAGGTTTGTATCAAGGGAGTATCTGGAGGAAATGAGGTGTTGTGGGAGTGTCTTCCAGGCACAGGACACTGACAGCAAAGGTGTAGAGATGAGAGAGGGTCTGGTGTGTGAGAGCAGGAAGGCACAGAGTGGATAAGCCTGGAAAGAGAGGATGGAGCTTTAAATGCTTTAATCGCTGAATGGGCATCACCTCAAACTGAGACCTGTTAAAGACCTTAGCTTAAGAAGGCCCAAGGCTCTCACTACATCCAGGGCCACCTCCAGTAATCCGGATCCATATCTGGCAACTGGACCCAGATGGCTCCAGAGGAGAAAGGGAGGCTGATCTTGCGGAGCCTGCCTCACTCAAATCCAATTCACTAACAAGTCATGACATCACCCTCCTGATGTCATGGTCCCCTTTGAGAATGAAGGAGAAACAGCAAGAGGATGTTACTGCCACATCACCCCTTCTCAATCTTCATGGCACCTTATGGCCTCTAGAAAAAACTCAAGATGCAATCTAAAGCTCACCACAATGGGGCTGACACCAAGCCCTCCCAACTTTCACCTCGCTCCCCACCAAGGCCTCTCCCAGTCCAACTGGTCTAAAACTCATGGACAATCATGACATTCTACCCTTTCAATACAGTAAGATTGTTTAGCTTACCTGAGGGTATGTAAGATTTAAATCTTGTTGATAATCTGTCAATGAAGGCACTTAAAATTTCTAATCCAAGTAATGCCACCTGTAGGAAAAAACCAAAACATTAGTGGCTACAAGGAAAACCCTGAGTACTCCAAAAAAGCCCATTCAAAACAAAATTCCAGATCTGAATTCATCTGCCTGCCCACATTTACCAAGGTCAACCATTCTATTTAATCTAAACTACATCTGTCACACTTAGAATCCTTTCCTTTAGAAAGAAAAGTTCAGTAGAATTCTTCAAGTCACAATTTCTTTCTCCGCTGGTTTATTTACATGACGAGCTCTTGTAACAATGTAGACCATGGAAAGACTGCTGGTCTTTCTGGTACTAAAAACAGAGGTTCTGGCCCAAGCCCTGTCCTTAATTCCATGTGAGACCTTACAAGAATAAAACCAAACCATCCCCTAGGAAAGCGACTACCACAGCCCCCAGGGGCTCTAGGCTGGACCTCACCTTGGCTAAGCCTTCCCAGGACAGAAGCAAGGTCAGCATCTGAATGGCGGGGGAGGACAAAGGAATTCAAGCAAACAGCAAAATTAAAGATAAGGCTCTTGGAGCCCACTGCTCCGTGTCCAGTGTCTACAAACCCTCAGTCAGAGGAGGCTTGGGCCACAAATGCAAACCTGGATATATCCTGTAAAGGAATGACTGAACTCTTGTTTTCACAGAAATCAGGTGATACATGACTTGTGAGAACTAAGGAGTCATACATGTCAGAAAATCTCTCACTTATTGGTTATTTAGGCTAGTGTAGGAAATAAACTGATTGTAGAAAATGTATTTATCAGCATATTTCTTTGTTCTCTGAGTAAATCCATGGAATACCTTTTCCATTGAGGATAAGGCCAGGCCCCTTAAGCTAAGTCACTATCTTGAATAATGGGATTTTTCTTAATGTTTATAGTAAAGGAAACACAGATATCCAGGGTGGTATTTTCAATTTACACTTAGTCAATTCTCTTATCAACTGAGAAAATTCCTTTCTCTGGCTATGGTTAAACAAAGATGGAGATCATAAATCTGAGTAGGGATTGTTCTAAAAAGTATTTATGGCTTGAAATGCAGGGGACGAGAAATGTAAACAGGGCAGAGACCCACATAGGGGGCAAGGTTTGGGTGTTTTCAGATAGACAGTAAACTCTGAATTACCCAGCCAATGGGGAACCAGGGGAGGGATTTGCGTTTGGGATGGGAAAATAAAAGACTGCATTTTTGTATTAGGAGGATGTGCCTACTTGTTAGGTAACAGGTAAAAGAAGGTTAAAAAGAGTTCTTCCTGAATTCACTAAAGGCTGTGTGGAGTTCTTGGTGAGACACTTATTTCTCACAATCCCAACAGACAAGGAGACCAAAAATGAGGGGCTGGCAGAGGCAAGGATGAAGACTGCACATCTGCAGGGATGACAATAAACAGGAGTCAAAGCACAAGCTCGCTAGCCAGCCCAAAAGGGACAAGGGCAAAGGGCTGAAGAGAGGGATCAGGTAGAATTGAAGAGGAATGCCCCTCCAGTCTCAGGCCAACTTCAAAGGAAAGGACCAGCCCAGAACTTTGGAACTTAGAAAATTAAAAACCAATTGAAAGAATTCACAGATTGTCTCCATGAAAAAAAAAACACCCCAGGCTGCAAATTCCAAGACCCAGAGTCTTTAATTTGAACAATTCAATTCGGCCCTCAAAGACAAAGGAAAGGCCATTTGAATAATGCGACACTATTTTGCACCCACTAGAAAATATAGAAGGGAAGGGAAGAATGTGTTCAGAAGAATAAGTGGAGCTCAGAATGTCACCCAGGGTGACCTAGCCTGAAAATCTGAATTTCACAATACAGGACAAAAGACAGAGGTTCAATAATAAAGAAGAGTGGGAAACATTTTTAGAAAGAACACAAGAACTAAAGAGAGTCTTTGCTTTTCAAACATTCCAAACAACAGAAACTTAGGAGCAGCAAATAAAGGCAGTGGGGAAAGGGGAGCAACAAAGAGACCCCAAAGAGGCCAGAAAGATGTCCCAATTCACTGCTCATGGCACTAGGATGGATCCAACCACTCTGAGAAGCCATTTGGAACTCTGCTAACAAAGTCTCTAAATGCCCATCCCCAAAGGTCCCCCAGGCAGGCACGCACTCCAAGGAAGCCAACAGGAAAATAAGAGGCCCCAAATACAACAGTAGTAGCACTTTTAATGGTTTCGAAGAATTGGAAACAAGGCAAATGTCCATTAATTGGGGAGTAGCCAAACAGACTGGAATATAAATATGATGAAATATTAGCAAATGAAGAAACAAATATAAAAATTCTTATTTATATGGAACAGAACAAATTGAAGCAAACAGAAACAGGAAAAACAACATACGGTATGACAACACATGAATAGAAAAAAAAAAGCAGAGAGGGAGAGGGAGAGACAGAGGCAGAGGCAGAAGGAGAGGGAGACAGAGAGGGGGAAAAAGAGAGAGAACAAAGAAAGAACAAAGAGAGGCTAGGGAATTAGAATGACTGTGATGGACAAAGAGGGAAGCTTACCCAGTACAAACATAAGAAGCAGCAAGTTCCAGGCCCAATTCTAAACCGATGTTTAGACTTCTTTTTTTACCCTCCCATCTACACGATAGGACTGTAAGATTTCAGTGAAAACAAGGAAGATGTGAAAAACCTTCAGAACAAACAAATCTACCCCAGGACTTCTGCTACTCTTCTGTACCTCCTGCAATATCATTTGAAGACATCATGGACCTGAAGGCTCCTGGTTTCTTTTCTTCCATTAAAATGTTAGCACTACACCATCCTACAGGTCCTTCCAATTGCTCAAGCAGATTGACTTCTCCAGGGTTCTCTGAATTCTCCTGTGTGCTTGCATTTCAAAGATGCTAGTCAGTTTTTGCCTTTTCATTGGAAAAGCCTGAAAGTCCTCTATTCCACTCATTTATTCCCAGTAGGAATATTCTCTGCTTTGCAGAGTAAGTTATACTTGGTTATGATCCTCTATCTTTGACCTCTTCCAACACTGTGTTCCTAGATCTCCGTTCCTCATCTGTGAAAGCTACTTGGTGTCCTGTGATCCTGGTTGTACTTGAAATGCTTCTTTCTGGAGGTTTGCATTATTTTTACTTTAACCTGGGAGTCACAGATTTGAGCTAGGACATTCCTAGGACCTTTTCCTTTTGGGGTTCCCCTTCAGGGAATCAGGGGATTCTTTCTATCCCCATTTTGGCCTCTGGTACTGGGCAATTTTTGTTTGTAATTTCTGGAAACATAGCAACCAGGACTTTTTAAGTCATGGTTTCATGGAGTCCTCTTCATGAGACACAGAGGTGGAGAAAAAAAGTAGAAGGCATCTCAGTAACATGAGACAAGAAGGAAAAAAGAAGGCGCTCTTGGCAAATAGCCTCAGTATTGCTAGAAATACGCTTGACACTGAAATTCAGGTATCAAGGGCAATTCATTATTATTGAGGAATCCAAAGGAATTGGTAAACATTCTTGGCCAGGAGTGAATTCCGCCCTTCTTTAGGAAGAGGGAGTACTATGCACCATCAATTCAGTACCTCCCCTTGGAGTGTGGTTTGGTCCACTCCACTCTTCCTGATACACCTCTTCATATGTTCTCTCCTTGATATACGTAAGCATGTCCCCCTCTTCTCATGATATGTCCCACATTCAAAAATGGCAGAAAACTCCTCCCTGAGGGTATATAAGGTAATATATTCAATTAGCCAAATAAGCATGTGTGGTAGCCATTTGACCCAGTTCCCTCTTCAACCCTGACCTTTATCTGGCCCATTTAGGCCAGTTTTCCTAACACCCTGAGTCTGTGGTTTTTGCAAAACCACAAACTTTATTCAGATTGGCTGGGAACCCTTATCCTGGTTAATTTTTACTCCTTCTTTGTTCAAGTTGACAGTTCGTTAATGATTCTGTGGAACTTAATTAACTCTTCTGTGGAAACCTAACTTTCCCTAACTTTTACCAATCTCTCACAATATTTTGAAAACAAGCCAGAGAGTTGGCCTCACACTTAGCAAACTAGCAAAGATGACAAAAGATGAAGATTGCCAAAGTTGGGAGGAATCATGGGAAGACAACCCATTGTTGGTGGAGTTGTGAATGAGTACAACCTTTCTGGAAAGCAATTTGGCACCAGGCAAATAAAGTAGATAAATTGTTTATACCCTATGACACAGATACTGCTGCTCGGTACACATCCTAAGGAGATTAAAGACAAAAAGAAGACTCTATATACCAAAATATTTTTTGTGTATTTCTTGGTTGCAATAAAGAGCTCAAACAAAACAGGTGCCATCAACTGGGGAACGGCTAAACAAATGGTAGTACATGAATAGAATGGAACATTAGTGTGCAATAATAAACAAACAAAAAAAAAACTGATGACTAAAAAGAAGTGTAGGCAGACTTGCAAAATAAAGTAAACAGGCAAGAAAACAATATGCATATTGAATACAAGAATACAAGAATGTAAACAGAAGGAACTACAAAGCAATTAAGCAGAAACACTTTGAAACACAAAACCTAAGCACTAAAAGAGAGATAATGAGAAGACATCCAGACTCTCCTTTGGGGGGGGAGGGAAGTGAAGGGAAGGAAGGCAAGGAAGGCATTCACCCTCTGACACTGATTAGCTCTGTGACCCTGGGTAAGTCACTTCACCTCTGCCTCAGTTTCCTCAGCTATAAGGAGATAATAACCGCCCCACCTTATGATATCTGTAAAGCACTTAGCGCAGTGCCTGGCACACAGTAGGTGCTATATAAATGCTTACTCCCTCCCCCTCCTCATCCCCTCCTCTCTCTATGGCTGTAGGAATTAGAAATGTCAGAGGTTTTTAAATGTACTAATCAATTTTGCTGATTTTTAAAAAAAATCTCCTTTTCCTTTAAAAAATCCTTTGTTAATACCACTCCTAGGGCTGTATTCCAAAGAAATCATACAAGTGGGAAATGGACCCGTATGTACAAAAATATTTATAGCACCTCTTTTAGTGGTGGCAAAGAATTGGAAACCAAGGGGATGCCCATCAATTGGGGAATGGTTAAACAAACTGTGGTATATGAATGTAATGGAATACTATTGTGCTATAAGAAATGAGGACCAGATGGACTTCATTATGTCCTGGAAAGACTCACATGAACTGATGCTGAGTGAGAGGAAGAGAAGCAGATTATCATACACCATTACAGACACACTGTATCCAGGGTTGTAACTTTGATAGACTCGGCTCCTCTCAGCAACGCAAGGTTCAGAGACAGCCCCAAAAGACTCATGATAGAAAAAGCTCTGCACATCCTGAGAAAGAATTATGGAGTCTGAGGGTAGATTGAGACGAATTATTTGCTCTCTTTTTTTTTTCTTCTTTTTTAGTTTCATTTCTCCTCTCTCATGATTCATTCCATTGGTTATAATTCTTCTTTACAACTAGACCATTATGTAAATAAGTTCAATGTGATGGTAAATGTAGAACCTACATTGGATTACATGCTATCTTGGGGAGGGAGGAGAGAGAGGAGAGGGAGAGAAAATGTGGAACCCAAAAACCTGTGGAACTGAATGCTGTAAACTAAAAATTTAAAAAAAAATTTAAAAATACATTAATTAAAATAAAACTGTGTTCATCCTTAAAAAAAATTCTTTGCTAGATGTGTAGCACTCTGGGAGAAGGGTAAATTGGGGGGAAATGAAAGAATATTAAAAATAAAAGATATCATCTCAATTTATTTTTTATAAAATACACTCTGGAAACCCGAGTGGTTCTGAGCACTGGGAAGACACACACCGGGAAGGTCACTGTGACATGTCACCAGACCAAAGGCAGGCGGTAAGGCACCGATGGAGACCTCCATCTGGCTCTGATCGGCCAGGCTGTGGCGCACACATTTGGTGTGGGGGTCCGGCTGCTGCCTGCGCAGGGTCTGCTCTGTCTCTGCTAAAGAGGTCACCTGTATTCCTTCTCCGTTTTGTTTTTTTGGAAATATTCTGGAATTCTAAAGTGTATAGAACATAGGTCTCCAGAAAGCCCAAGTCTGCCTAAAAATCCCTGGAAACAAAGTTAGACAAAACAAATACAGGGAATACTGGGCAAGAGAACTCCCTGTGCCAAGCCAGGCTGGCACCTTCTCTGTGTAACTAGGTCATGTGCAGCACACTGGGCCTGAGGTCAGGAGGACCCAAGTTCATAACCTCTAGCCACTTCAACTTCCTCACTGAAGCCTTATAATAATAGCCCTCCCCTCCCAGGGCTGCTCGAAGGACTAAACCAGTTAATATTTGTAAAGTGCTATATGAATACTAGCCACCATCCTCTTCCTCACCAATGTGGAACCCTAGAGAGCTGCCCAGCCCACAGAGAGATAAAGGTACCACCCAAGCTCACACAGGTCCGGCACATACTGGGACACATGAAAGGAATGTTTGGCAGCCAGCGTTTACAGAAAAGCCAGGCCCAGAGCATCCAAAACAAGGCAACGAGAACCTGCTCTTTGTCCTTTGTGACACTATGAAGAGGACCCCTCATGAGCAGATCCCTCAAAATTGCACAAATTCAAAACCTTAACTCCTAACCGGGACAACTGCCAGATTTCAACTCCTCAGGAACAAAAGGAAAGCCTTGGAAAAAAAGAAGTTAAATCTGCAAAAACGCTTCATAACCACCAAAAATACAAGAACTGCTGAGGCTAAAGCGAGATTGCTGTCTCTAACTTGGCCAAAAATAAGCCAGAAGGGGGTGCCGGGCACTTCCATTAACCACCCCATTTCAAGCCAAGCCAGGCCAGACCCACCACCGCTCCCCAGCCCCCCTCTCCTCTACCCAGGACTGGCAGCATTTCTATGACCATCTAAGCTTTGCAAAGCACATCCCACATGCGAACTCACTTGGTCCTCACAACCAACATGGGAGGTGGGCACTATATCCCCATTTTACAAGTGAGGAAGCTAAGGCACAGAGAGGTGAGGGTCTTGAATAGGGTCACAGAGCTAGGAAGCATCAGGGACCATATCTGAACTCAGGTCTTCCTGCTGCCAGACCCAAGGCTCTAGGATTTGTGCAGCACCCACCAAGCTGCCGCAGAAGAGTAAGAACTTTCTCCCATAGATATATGGCAGATCTGCTCATTGCATCAGATTAAATAAGGTACAGCACTTAACCTGGCACACAGTAGGTGCTTACTATAGTAAATAATATTGCATTTTTCTGGTTGAGCTGAAAAAATAAACCAAGAACCCACCCCTGCAGTCGGTCCATGATCCATGTCCCAGGGGACCAAGAACCCCTCAGGGAGCTCCCACTGGAGACAGGGTCAGCAGCCAGCCTGGCCACAGAGACCAGTGCTTCTCCCACACCCTTCCCCTGCCCTAGGCTCCTGCCTCCATTCATCTTGGTGACTGGGCCCACCTCTGCAGCCTCCTAGTGTCTGACATGCTACATCTGAAGGCCTCATTTCCCCCAACAAACTGCCCGAGGTTTCTATGAATCCCCAATGAGGGCAGGAGACTTGACCGGTAAACAGCCAAGCTTCATCCGGGTTCTCCCATCTATGACCATGGCTGCCGCAAGGAAGGGCTTCCATCCTTACCAAGATCCTGCCTCCTCGCCTACTCAAGGCATGGGCTGACCTGGCCTTCTATAAGGGTCCTGGCAGGGTCCGCTGGGCTGGGGAGGCTCTGAGCACACCCCCAGACCTACGGCCAGTGGGACAGAGACAACTAGTTTGGCCTCAGACCCCTCAGCACAGGGGGCAGAGAAGGGGTGGGCTCAGAGCTGAGAGGAGGAAACAGGAAGTTGTCCAGGGGTTGTAATTAACCTTCTCACTCCCAGAAACAAAGGCACCCATTCTCTGAACACCTGTGTCCTTCCACTAATACTGTGCGTCGGGAGTCATGGATCACATGCCAAGGGGCAATGGAGAGGCACAGGGTGCCCAGGAGTTGGTTAAAAGAGCACAGGGAAGGGGACAGTTTGACAACAGATGTGCTAGAGATGCTACTACAGGGAGGGACGGTCCACAGACAGGCTGCAGGCTTTACTGAGGTCCAGGCAATGCCAAGGGTAATTTAGGGTAAGGCCCTCACACACACAGCACAGTCCATCTGTCAGTCAGTCAACAAGCATTTATCAAACACTTACTCTGTGCGTGACACCGTGCTAAGTGGGACGCACTTAGGGGACACAAATATAAGCAAAATCAAGCCTGCCCGCAGGGAGCGTGTATTCTGGTGGGAGGAAAGAGGGCATGGAGGGGGAGCTGAAAGAAGAACATCCAAGGTGTGGTGCCACAGTCCAGAGAATCAGGGCTTACTGCTCTGGGCCCTTCTCCAAAAAGGAAGCTCTGGATCATCAGTGGGAAAAGGAGTCTGGGAGCCAAATGATGGGGCAGCTGGTTTGAGGAAGACCTGGGTTCAGGTCACAGGAGCCTGGACCCAAACAGGGGGCCGGGTGGTCTCTGCACGAGATGCTGCTACCAATGGGGACTGTAAACTGCTAGAGGAGAGGGTCTTCTCCCTTTCTGTGTTGAAGCAGCCTGGAGAGGCTTGTGGAAGACAAGGCTTTAGGAAGGAGTAGGTGGGGGGAGGGAGCTCTCAAGGAACAGCTGTCAGCTGGGAAGACAAATAGAGGGGGTGCCAGAGGTTTGGAATAGCGGCTACGGTGCCCAGCGCCAGCAAGCCTTGATCACAGCAAAGAAGGACTCCCTGGAGGTGGTCACGTTATTCAGATATGACTATTCAAAATTATGATTCTACATAAAATTATGGTATTTGTTCCAGGCCTATGGAAAATGCGATGAAAATTTTAACAATAAGTTTTATTTATTAATGTAATATAACAGCAAAGGATAAGAAAATTATTTTTTCAAATTTATTACAAATAAAGGAGTTACAGAAAGCAAAATTTTTAAAATTTAAAAATTATTTTAAGTTGCCAAACACTGAAGCCCAATGTAGGATTACTCTGATGTGATGAAAATCTCATTTTTTGTTTAAAGTATGTTAGCAGCCTAGATTGAACTGCCTTCCCTTTCTTTAAACTTCCATGCATATGCTGGTAGGTACAGAGCCTGACCCATGCTCTCACTGACGTCAGGGTGCCCCTCCACCATACTTGGCCTCACGCCTCCTTCCATTAGGAAGACAGCCTCAGATTGCTCCTAGAGGGTGAATGTCTCCATCTGCACACCCTTCAATCCTTCGAGATGACCAGCTCATTCTCTTGAAGGTGACTCATTGCCAGGCCATCACTTTGCAGCTGTTCCAAACCAAGCTTTCTTCCCAGGTTTGTTATTTCTTCTATCACAGTCTGCTTTTCTGACAGAAAACCTGCCCAGTGAGACGTGCCTCTGCACAGCAGCGGCTGCCTCTCCGTTCCTCCAGCCGTCTCAGCTTTTTAAAGGAACAGAAGCTTGCAGTAAAAGTGTCTTTGCTATCACCTCATGCCCTTTCCTTTCACCGTCTGAAGTAAGCTGGAGCTTCTATCCAGAAGCCTGCGCATGTGATGACAGTCTTGGATCATGTTACTGCAACATGCCACCTCCTCCTCCTCGTGGCTGTTGGTGAAGTCACCAGCCGGTGAGGGCAGCCTTTCTTTTGAATTCCTCTTGCCTCTCTGCCCATATTCCACATCACCCATGGGGCATTCCCAGAGGGTCACAGACTGTGTAACAGGAACCGTAGAATCTCTTTTGGTGTTATTGCAACCAAGTTCATGCCGCTGTTCTAACACATCGCCTTTCTGTTCTAATGCGACAACAGCTTTTTTGTTCTTGCGCTGGCTACGTCTCCATGTGAAGGTACTTTCTTCAGTCCATTTTGCTGAAGACTCTTTTAAAATCAATAGCACACTGTTGGCATTCGTGCCCATGTGAGTGTGACCAGCCCTTAGATTCTGCAACCCGAGCCAGAGAGGGCCACTGCTGAGTCCCTGAGGTGGCACAAGGATCCCGCCACTGCAGAGCAACGTGGAAAGCCTCTTCTGTGGCCCATCTGCGTTCTGATTGCCTGGTGCCATGATCCCAGGTTCCAGCAGCTCTGGGAGAAGGAAGGGAAGAGCCCCTGCAGGCTGAGGAGACTAGTCCTGCACGTTCAGGAGGACAGTTCCCTCCGGATGTTCTACTGGACATCGATAAAGGAAAACATAAAGAAAAAGTAACTGGGGGGGGGGCATGAACTAGTACAAAAGGTGCCAAGGCTTCCAGGCGCCTGAGTTGAGGAGGGGGCTGGAAGTGCCGATGTGCAGAAGTGGCACAGAGCTCCCGTTTCTATGGCGCACTGAGCATTTCAGTCAGGAGACTGATATCACCTTATCAGATGAGGAAACCAAGGCAGAGGACAAGTGACTAGTAGAGAGAGTCTGAGGCTGGACTCGAACTCAGGTCTTCCTGCTTTCAGGCCCAGCGTGCCAGCCACACAGCCTGCCCAGGAAGGGCAGCAGGGGAAGAAAGTGGAAGCAAGAAGCCCCAGGTCCGGGGACAGAGCCTGGCAAGGCCGTAAAGGAAGGCCTCAGTTCCAGGCCTCCTGCGAGGCACCCAGCCAAGGGGCCAGCCGGTGGAGGGTCCACACAGGGCTGGAGGCTGGATGGTCCTGCAAGGACAGGCAGGCCTCTGGTCCGGGCGGGGCCTGAGGGGACCAAGGGGAACCTCTTTCAGGGCTGCCCTGGGGAGGGAGGGACTCTATGGCTCCTATTCCTGACCCTGAGGAAAAGGGGGGGAAGGGGGCAGGCAGACCTGGGGAAGGGGGCGCCCGGGGCTTTACAGCACGAGCTCCCGGGATGCTCAGGATCCCCCTGCCGGGGAGACGCCAGAGGAGAAACTGAGGCAGGGAGAAGCGAAGCACACCTGCCGGTCACGTCCCAGGCTGGATTTGAACTCGGGTCATTCCGCACAGAGCTGGGCGTGCAGAGGGCGCTCTGGAGGGAGTTGAGAGAACCGGGGCGCTCCCTGGCCCCTTCCGGATCCCAGGACGGCCGGGCCTTGGTGAGGGTGCTGGGGCCGGCTCCAGCTTTGGGAGGGGGAGGGGACTCCTTGAGCCTCTGCGGACCCACTGTGTGCAACGCGCAAAGGTCCCCAAGGGGACAGGAAGAATGACCCTGCTCGGGCCAACGATCAGGACCAGCTGTTCCCAAGCCAGACCCCTCCTGGAGCCACAGGCGGGGGGGGGGGGGGGGAGGGGCTGCCTCAGTTTTCCCAGCTGTAAAATAGGGACCAGCGCGGCTCCTGGCGCGTAGTAGGAGTCTTAAGAAACACTCTCTCCCTT